>CM031618.1:9875102-9885141 GCA_018398815.1 Conus ventricosus | reverse complement strand
AAGGTGCTCCTGGCTAATGTCTAGGTCTTCACATGCTTTATTTAACGTCGGTAATACCCCCGTGAGGGGACTCGAAAGTCGCTCTCACAGGCAGTACACCTCGCGTATGTCGAGTCGATTTTTGAAGGCCACAATACAAGGATATTCCTTTGAATAAGATGCCAGGAACTTTTGTTCACGTTTTGCCTTTTTGGGCCCGCACTACCATCATAATACCCAAAAGCTCCCCCATCACAATTCCCCTTTGTTTTTCCTCCAGTTTTGCTGCTGCAGACGCCATGTTGTTAAGAGAGAACACCCCATAATTGTGTGACGTGGTTGGACGCCGATTGGATGAAAGCGTTTTCCCTGCAGACTGTCTCATGTGTATCTTGACAACAGTCGATCTCGACAGAAGAAGGCCTTGTCTGTCGTCGAAGCGTTAATGTGTTGTTTTTATTGTTTTCCAAATAATTTTTTTGGGGAAATTAGCACCTTTTTTTAGCCTATTTCTAGAAAACAAGCGTATTGGCGTTTTTTTTTAACTTCGGCGGAACAAAATACGCCAAATCGTACTGGTTGGCAGCTCTGCCAATGTCTGACAAAAAAGCGAACTACACCACCCCCAAATTTGCAAAGTGAGACGACTGCAGGCGGAAATCTAAACAAATCTTAAATAAATGTTAGCTATCAAAGCTAAGTGAATTTTCGTTATTTCATTTTTTTTTTTTTTTCCCTCCAACCTCTGCGCCACCTCAGAGGCAGTGCAAACACGCCGCTCTTTTCGACACCCCGTCCACAGCCACAGCCCGGTCGGCCCACCTCAGAGGCAGTGAAAAACACGCAGCTCATTCCGACACCCCGTCCACAGCCACAGCGTTATTTCATTGTTTGTGCCTCACCTGAAGAAGCCCTACGAGGTCGAAACGCGTTGTTTTGTCTTGTGACTCGTTTGTCCACGTTTCCTGGGCGGTTCCTAACATTTTTTAAAGATTTGTTTACACATACCCAGACGAAACATAGCGCCTGCTTTTGGCCACCATTATCCCATGAAAAAAGTGAACTACCTTAGTTTTATAGGAACGAAGTACCCTGAACAAGGCTAGCTTAACTCTCACAAGCAAACTACCCAGACCCAGTAAGAACACATGACCATGTACAAACTATCATTACCTGACAGCAAAAAGAAGCACCATACCAGGTAAGAACAACAACATACAGGTACAACCACTATCATTACCTGACAGCAAAAAGAAGCACCCATACCAGGTAAGAACACAACATACATGTTTCAAGCTATGACTACCTGACCACAACAGAACCACCATGTGGCATACAGAGTAAAAAAACACAACACAACGTGAACAGGGTACCATTATCAGGCAGCAAACAGAACCACCCCATACCAGGTAAAAAACACACAACATCATGTACACGCTATCATTATATGACAGCAACGAACCCCCCATACCAGGTAAAACACACAACACACATGGCATGGCTACCATTTTTCAGGGCAGCAAACAGAACCACCCATATAAGAAAGAACACACAACACCGTGACATGGCTACCATTATCGGCAGCAAGCAGAACCCCCCACACCGGTAGAACACACAACACACGTGAACATGGCTAAACCCTTGGTCAGGCAGAAAGCAAAACCCCCCTTACCAGGGGGAAAACAAAAGCCCGCGGTGGGGGGATGAAGATTTTTCCGTTTTTTTTTTTTGGCTGGCAAAGCCGTTCCGACAGGAGTGAAATCACTTTCCCCCCGGGTTTCAAAAAGGGATTGGGTTGATTTTGGGCCCCCTTCCTAAAAGCATCACGAAAAAGGAAAGGGAAAATTTTTAAATTTATAAAAATTAAAAAAAACGGGGCCCAAAAGGTACATCAAAAAAGGGTTACCCCTTCCCACAGGTCAAAATATGAGATAAATTGTTATCATGCCCAAAGAGGGACTTCCCTTAGTGGTAAACTTTTTAACAAGGGCAATCCTTGTTCACTTCAGTAAATAAAAAAACCCACCTTCCGATGTCGCCCTTTTTTTCCCCCCATTTTGTGTTGTTAAAACCCTTGACTCTGACCCTGTGTACTGGACTTTATTTCTCACCAGGCCCCTTTTTCTGTAAATTTTTCTTCATTTTCTTAACTTCGCCCTTTGGATTCTATTGGTGTTACCACGGTAATGTGGTTTAAAAAAGTCTGATGATGAGGAAAAATAAAAAAAGGCCCAAAACTTACTCCCCTTGAAAAGTTGTATTAAGAAAGCACAAAATGCAAATAAACCACTTGAAATTTCCCTGAAAGTATGCTTTAAAAAAGAAAAAGGGATGTAAGGCATTAAAAAAAAGAAAAAAATGGACAATTTATAAAATAATGGAATTTTTTTTCCTGAAAAAAAAAATTTTAAAAAACTGTGGGGGAATCAAAAATAAACCCAGGGGTTTTTTAAGTTAGCCCCCCCCCCCCTTTTTTCCCAAAAAAACCTCGGGGCGCGCCATCTTAGCAGAGTACCTGAGTCTCCCCCGGAGGTTTGGGCCTGGGACTGTCGCTCCCCTTCCCCGGCCAGGTCAAACCGGATTGTTCTTACTGGTGATGGAGTGATCGTGGTCTTGGTTTCACTCGTTTTTTTGAAAAAAATTTGAAATTCATTGATTGATTTTTGGGAAGATAAGTTAATTAATGTTGCTTATAGAAAAAGCCGCCGCAAAGGGACCATTAAAGGCCTGTCCCAGTTTTAAATTTCAACTCCCCAAAGTCATTTTTTAAAAAAAAAAAAAAAAAAATAAATTTCACCCCATTCGTTTTAAAAGGAAATTTTCTTTTCTAAATTTTTTTAATAAAAACATTTTTTTACCGTGGCCACTAATGCAAAAACCCCGGGAAAGCAATTTGCTATCCCGGCCTCGTTTTTAAAAAAATTTTCCGTCGGACAAAAAACCCCTAAAAGGGGCCCCTGTCCCTCGGGGCTTTTTGTATAAAAATTATTTCCTCTTTTCAAAGGTTTATAAGCCTGATGGAATCCTGAGGGAACCAGGAAGGCGGGGAGGAAGGGAGGGTCTCTGCGTGAGCCACAAAAAAGTATGTTAGTTTAAAACTTTAATTTTGAAAAAAAAATTTCCCTTTTTTAATTACACATACTATCCCGGGGCCTCAAAATTTCCCGGTCCCCTTTTTCCTGGGGGGGCTCATTGGTTACCGCCTGGAGGAGAAAGGGAAGGGCCGGATCGTGTGGGCGGAGAGGGAATTTTGGCGCCACAGCTGTTGCGTTCCCCCCTTGACCCATATCACGCAGAGGGAAACGTCGCGCAGGTAGAAGGGATGAAGGTCCCCCAGGGGCCCGCCAATATGGGGCATCTAAAACCCCTGTTTTGTGGCATTATGAGCTATGCCAGCAAAAGACCCCCATCCCCTAATTCATGGGTTTTGGTGAGAAAACACCCAAATCCCCTTAAAAGGGGTTCCCCGTACGCAGTTTTTAATGATTCTCTCAGCCATCGAGAGATTGAAGTGGCCTGTTTTGTCCTTTTTTAAAACCCCTTCTTTGGAAAGAGAAAAACAGGGCCCCTGTTTGGGAAACGAGAAGATTTCGTGGGGTTTCCTTACTCCCGCCAAAGCGCAAACCCGGGACGAGAGTGCGGTCTTCTTTGTCCGGGGGGGAGAATAGAAGTGAGGGGGAAAAAATGGAGATGGTCGGGGAAAAAGGAACCCTGGCAACTGGTTTTTCGTTTAAAAAGTCTGGGGGGAGGGAAGGAAAAATTATCGAGCCTTTCCGGCTGGGAAAAGGGCGACGTCCCGGGCAAGCCCACTAAGGGCGTGGACCTCACTGCAGCCCCTCCCGGGGGGCCAGGGAAACGGGGAAAGGCTGTTTTAAAGGAAAAGGGAAAACTTCAGAAAAACACCCCGGGAGGGGCTCTTTGGGGGGGGAAGCCTGGGGAAAGGAGGGATAAGAAAAAAATTCCCCCCCGGGACACGGGGGGGGGGGCATCGGGCCTCCTGTGGGGGCTGTTCTCGGCCCCAGATCCCGCGAAGAGGGTCGTCCCAAAGGGGGGGCCCCCCTTAAGGCGGTTTAGTGGTGGAAAAAAGCCGCCCTGTAAAAAACCTTTAACAGGGGGGGCTAAAAGTTTTCCCTCCCCCGATGCAAAAAGGGGTAGGTAGTTCCCCAAATTTGGGCATTGGGGGAAGGAGAATGAGGTGATACCGGTGGGGGGCCCCAAGATAGCAGCCTTCCAGTGGACACAAATGACATTTTGGGGGGCCTCCCCCGGGGGCCCTTTTTTCCCAAAAGGGGGCTGTTACCCGGGGGAGGGCCTCGGGGCAGTGGGCGCTTTCCCGGGCCCCGTACCCGGGTTTTGAAGGGGCGCACTTTTGGGAAATTGCCGGGGGGAAATTCCCTTTGACCGCGGCTGGGCAGGGACCTTGCCTTTAAAGGCGAGGGGTTTTGGGGGGGGGCACGTGGACGGGTTTTGGAACATTTCCCGGGGAAACCACGTTGGGCTGGCCAGGGGGAAAGCCCTAATTTAAGCGTGGCGGCATTTTCCTTCCCTTTCGGAAAACCTTTCCCAGAAGGGGGGAAAGGGGAAAAAAGGGCCCTAGCCCGTCACCCCCGGGGAACCAAGGGAGGACAGGGGGCGCCCAGGCCACGCTCCCGGGACCCGGAACTGGGGGGGGACGTACGCTGAAGACGGGGGTTTTAAAACCGGGGGTGGCGAACGGGGTTTCCCCCTTTGTGGTTTGAACCAACGCCAGGGGTTTTTTGGATCGATTTTGGACGAGATTTCCATTCTGAGGGAAGAAAAAAACCATGTGCGACCGCTGGGGGTTTCCCGCGAGAATGTTGATTTTCCCGGGAAAACGTGCTTGGGGGGAACCCGGTTTGATTGTTTTCTCGCAAAAAGAACAGCTGCCCGCCTCGGGGACTGGGGTGAGAACGCCCCCCCCCCCCCCCCTGCTTGTTGATATAACACGCCACCGTCGTTTTTTGTGGGGTTTTGGGGGGAAAATGTTTTTTCCCTTTCGGAAAGGGAAGAAACCCCTTGAGGGTTTGGGGAAGGACGGCTTCCAGCTCCACCCGGGTTTTGGATAGGGCCAGGCCCCAACCCTCCGGGGCCCATTGCCCGGGGGGCCGTCAGAGAGCTACGGGGCACCCCCCCCCGGAAACGGGGACGCGTCCGGGGAAAAGGACCTCCTGTGGGGAGGGGGAGAGTTTGGGGACTCCCTGGGCTAGCCAGGACGGGGAGTGCCATTTTTTCCCACGAGGGACGGGAAAAACCACTGCCGAGGGGGGTCGGAGGTCCCACGACGCAGTGCCTGAGCCCAACGTTTTCCCCCCCCCCCCCGAAAAAGGCGTTGGAAAACGGCGTTTGTGCAGACTTTCGGGGGGCCCAAAAGGGGGGGCCAAGGATTTCCATCAGACCCAAAAAGAGGGGGCCGCTTTTGGCGGGGCGCTGTTCCAAAGGAAAGGGGGTTTGGGCCAAGAGGGGCTGGAGGCGAACAAGGCGCTGGCGGGGTGGGAAAGGGGGGACCGGGCCGGGCGGTGGTGTGGAAGGACATGCCCAGAAACTGAAAATGTTTTTCGACGGGGGTTTTGGGTCGGATTCTCCTCGTTGCGAAAAAAAAACCCCGCTGCTGACAGAGGCTTAAAAAAATGTAGGGCTTGGTGGGGGGCACAGAGTGCTGGGGGTTTTGGGGAAAAGGGGAAACCAATTTGCTAGATAGGCCTTCAAAAGAATTCCTTTCTCCCGAAGTGCCCGCAAAATTCCCGAGCCCCTTCGTGAAAAACCCCGGGGGCGGGGCTTTGTCCAAAGGGGCCCCCCCCCGCCCTAACCCGAAAAAAAACCCGGGCCCCTCCCGGAAGCGAGAGGTACTTCCTGTCCCTTGGGTGGATCAAGAGATGGAAAGTTGCTTCCCTTTTAAATCGATGGATTTTGCCCAGTGCCGGGGAGGGATGGGGTTTGCGGAAGGACTTTGGGGGGGGGCCATCCGAAAAAGGAGGAAAGTTAAAAACCTGTTCAAGGGCGGGAAAAATCCCCGAAACCGGTCTCCATCCCCCGGAAGCCTTGGGGACCCAAAAAGCGGCCCCCTAAAATCCCGGGGGGAATGGAAAAGAACCCTTTCCCCTTTTGGCTCCCTTTGGCCCAACAGCGAAAAGGAAATCCTGGGCTAAGGCCTGGGGAAACCCGTTCCCCAGGGGAGCCCAAATAAAAGGGGGGGGGGAAAGGGTGAGAGGAGCCTTCACTGACCCAAGGAAGTCGAACCCCGCCTGATCCCCGCGGCCCAAAGGGGTTGCGGGGCCGTCCCCGGCAATTTAGGTTTCCTGGGACAGGGCTGCCCCAAAAAACTGCCCTGGGGTTTAAGTAAACCCGGTGGGGGGGGGGTCCTTTGGGGGTGGGCCCTCGGTGGGGTGGGGCTTTGGAACCCGCCGGCCCCCAGGGCGGAGGCCCCCCCCTGCTTTTTTGCCCGCCTTAGGGCCCCCGGGGGCCTTCCTTGACCGTCGGGGCCCCTTTGGGGGGGGGAAAGGGCACGGTGCGAGAAAGGCGCTGGCGCCTTGGGGTTTTGAACCCCGGTCCCTGGGGGATGGGGGCCTGCTGAAAAAGGGGGGTCCGCCTTAAAACTCGGCCTGGGTCCCTTTATGGTGGGCGCACGTGATTCCCCCAACAGGACCCTGGTTTTTCGGTTTGGGGTCTGAGGGGAAGGGGGGCGTTGGAGAAGGTCACAGAAGGGCCCAAAAGGACCGCATCTCTCCTACCAGAACTGAGTTCGATGGAGCCTAGTGAAAGGGCCCCGCCGAAAAAACTTAAGCCCCTTTAGCCTTTTATGGATTAAAGGGTTTCCACAGCAAATTGGGTCCCCGGGGCTGGCGGATGGCGAAGGAAACC
Organism: Conus ventricosus; assembly: GCA_018398815.1. Lineage (NCBI taxonomy): Eukaryota > Metazoa > Mollusca > Gastropoda > Neogastropoda > Conidae > Conus > Conus ventricosus. The sequence continues at coordinate 9,878,283 of CM031618.1, read as the reverse complement.
CGAAAAGGTTCCCCCCCAAAGGGGGAAACTAGTCCCCCCAGAAGGAGTCCCTTTAAAAGTTAGGCTCCAAACCCCCCGCGCGGATCTTCCCCTCCCCCAAAAGGGGCTCTGAGAGGGACACGTGCTGGTCCTGCCCTTTTTTACCCCCCTGGGGGCAAGGGGGAGGGGCCTTTCCCGGGAGGGGGAAAGGTTTGGGATCGGGGTTGTTTTCATTTTTCCAAGGGGTTTTGGGGAAATGGAAAAACTCTTGGTTTAAAGGGAAATTTTCCCCCAGCCCCGCGGAAGGAAAATTTAGGGACCGAACCAGGTACGGGGGGCCTGCGCCTCCCTGCCCCTGACCCCTATTTGGGCCCTCCTCTGGGGCGGCCACCATAAATGACCCCCTTAGGTTCGAGGAGGGCCCCAGCCGCCCCGGGGGCGAGTCCAGGGCTGTTCCGTGCCGATGGGAGGGGGCCCTGGCCTCCTGGGGTTTTTACCTGCCCCCGGGGCCAGGGAAGCCAGCACAGGCCCCCCGAGTCTTTGGAAAAAAATAAGAACCGGGTGGAAAACCCGGGCCTATCCTCTGACTTTTGAGTCCCAGGTGGACCCCCAGGCCGATGGACGGGGGCCGCCCCCCGGGGAGGCGGAGGGGCGGGCCGGGGGGCCCCCAGTGGCCTGGGTTTGGGTGGCTCCCCAGCATCCCGGGGGGGGGGTCGACCCGGAAGGGCCCAGGGAGCCCCTGGGAGGCAGTGCCCCGACTGGTTGGGGGGGCTGGGCATAAAAAAACCCCCCCCACCAGGGGGAAAAAACCCCGGAGAGGGGGGTGAGGAAAGCCCCAAAGGTCGGGGGGTTTGCCATTGGGCCCTTTGGGGCCCAAAGGCCCTAGGGCCCCCGACCCATTTTTAGGGGGGGGCTGATTAAAGGGGCTGGGGGCCCCAAAACCCCGAAAGTGGGGGGGGGCCCCCAAAGCGCGGTCCCCCGAGGGGTGCTCGGGAAAAGAAGGCGGGCACCCCCCGGGGGACTGCCCCCCAGCAAAGGCAGACAATGAGGCCGGGGGGAAGGGGAAAAAAACGGGGGGAACTAGATACGAGCCCTTGGCAGGGTTGTTTCCCTTTGGGTCGCCTTCCGGGGGAGGGGGGGATGCGGCCCTAGTCCCCCCCATTTTCCCGGCGCCCGTTAAAAGGGCCCGTACCCTTTGTTTTTGCCATGGGAAAACCCAAATTTCGAAACAGTAGCCCCTGAACCCGGGGGGTTTTTACTAACGGGGGCGCAGAACCCAGGCTTTAGTCGTTTGCCGTTATGGGGGTCAGGGGGCCGGGGAGCAACAGAACCGAAACTGAGCTGATCCCGCCCCAAAAGGGGTTGCGGAAAGAGCTCGGTTTTGACGGGATCGACCAGAAAAGGCCGAGCCGTTCCCGTCCCCGAATTTTAGGGTTGCGGAAAAAGCTCGCTATTTACGAAAAAAACCCAAGCTTTAGTTGAGGTGAAACCCCCGGGGAAAAATGAAGCCCGAAGGGAGAGGGGGAATTGGCGGGGGTTTAGACAAAGCGCGCCCGGGGGGTGAGGGAAAACGAGGACGAAAAACCCTTATTTTTCTGCCCCTTCCAAACCCAAAGCTTCACTTTCGTTTCTCCTTTTAAATGAAAAAATAACAAGGACAAACCCAACGAACGCAACCAATGGGTCGTTTCGAGAAAAGTCAAAAAAAAACTTGCCCTTCATGTCACGCGGCCTAACGGGAAAAAATGGCGCCGAGAAAGAGGGACTTTTGGCTTGCGCGGGGCCCCGAGGCCTTTAGGGGTTTTTTTTCCCGTACGGACTTTTTGTATACGGGCGGGTGAAAATTTGCGCCGCTTTTGCTTAGTGGCCAGGGTATAGATGTGAAATTTTTGACATGTCTAAAAAAAGCCCAAAAAATTTGTTAAAAATTTTTTGCCTAAAATTAAAAAATTTCAGAGGGAAAAAGGTAATCTCTCTCAAAAACTAAAGGATCACGTCGGCGGGACTCCCTGAAAGGTTTCTGGATCCGTGTAAAAATGTTTGGTCTCCATCTTTGCAAGCCCCAACACTCTAAAAAACATGTTTCTTGTGAGTGGGCATGAATTTGGAAGCACCGGGCTTCTTCACTCTTTAAAAGGTAAGAATGGGTAAAATACGAAGGGCCCGGTGTGCAGCCGGCAAAACCGTTTCCTCTTTTAGACCCCCCAAACGTAGATGGGGGGAAAGCCCAAAGGTTTGGAGGGAAAATCTAAAAGAGTTTTGTTAGTGTTTTGGGGTTCCAATCCCCTCCCGGGTCTCCTTTTTAAATCGTTAATTTTGGGGGTTTCACATTGGCAGGGGTTTTAGTGTTGGACAGTTTCTCTCTTGTGGCGTTCTTGGCTTTAAAGTCAACCATTTTTTTTCCCCCCCGATGAAAAATGCCAGGAACCCAAAGCAAGAGAAATGTTGTCCGCGCCTTAAACTTGCTAAAAATTTCCAAAAAAAGTAAAAGTTCTGGATGCTGAAGGTTGGGCGCAGGGCCTCAAAGCTGACAGCGAACCCGACAGAACCAAAATGCCCCCTCTTCGAGAAAGGGAGATTATCTTTAAAGCCCGTACCCGAGCAGTAAGTTTAGCGAATAGACAGAAGCTCGGAAAGTATTGTTCCCCAGTATCTGGAAGGAGCCCCGGGCAGTAGGCTGAAGGCCATCCCTTCGACTTGGAAAACCGTCAGTGAAAAATTTTTGCAGGATGGGTTTGGAACAGGTCAGCATACAATGCCTTTTATGCCCGAGGCTGGTAGACTCTTTGCGAAAGTGCGGGTCGAAACAAACCTTTGGTGTGAAAAAGGTCCCCGGAGGGGTTTACCGGAAAAATTGGCAAAAAACGGACAAAACCTAGGTCTAGACTGCTTCCGCCGTGGGCCCCATCGAAGACCAAACGGGGGAATAATTTCGGGTTATTTTCAAACTTATTTGGACGGAGGGTAAAAACGCATGGCGGATTTGCGGTTTTGGAACAGCGGTATAATATTCAAAGAAATTTCAGCCTGCGGTTTTTGGGCGGAAGGTTCACCCCCTCTCGGGTTCAAGGGGTGGGGGGTTCCCAAAAAAAAGGCCCGGGGGGGGGGTTTAGGAATTTTTGGGGGTCCAGAAAATGAGCGGAAAGGGGCCCTTGATGGTGGTTTTTTGGAGTCGGGTTTGTTTTTTTTGGGGGGAAATTTG
>CM031618.1:9857778-9862778 GCA_018398815.1 Conus ventricosus | reverse complement strand
TCCAAGTTATTCTTTACAGAGAGCAGCCAAGTGTTTCTTTTTACAGAGGGCATCCAAGTATTTGTTTACAGAGAGCAGCCAGGTGTTTCTTTTTACAGAGGGCATCCAAGTATTTCTTTACAGAGAGCAGCCAGGTGTTTCTTTTTACAGAGGGCATCCAAGTTATTCTTGACAGAGAGCAGCCAGGTGTTTCTTTTTACAGAGGGCATCCAAGTATTTCTTGACAGAGAGCAGCCAGGTGTTTCTTTTTACAGAGGGCATCCAAGTATTTCTCTACAAAGAGCAGCGAAGTATTTCTTCTTTACAGAGAGCAGCCAAGTATTTCTTCACAGGGGACAACCAAAATCATGTCTTATCTGATCAACCACACTCTGTTGGCGGGAGTAAAAACCAAAACAAATCGAAACTGAAGTCAAACCAGCTTCTGAATAACTTGTCTTTAACAAGGGAGTAATGACACACACACACACACACACACACACACACACACACACACACACACACACACACACACACACACACACATATATATATATATATATTATATATATATATATATATATATAATTATAAACAAAGCTTGCTCTTATGAATATAAAAAGATTCATTCCAAGAACTGGCCCTCAGCACTTGTGTCTTAGAGGATATCTTTTTATATTTTCTACTTTTCACAAGAAAATGTAGCTTGTTTTGCTCTTTCATGATTTTCTTTTGCTTCTTCGATGGCACCTTTGGTTGGTTTTTTGAAAACTCAACAAACATACTACAGTATTGCACACCAGCCTTTTCTGGGATTGCATTCTTCTTAAAACTGAAAAGGCAGAGGAGTCAAATTACCACTTTCCGCGGTCACTGAGGAGAAACCACCAAGTTTCGAAATATCGGTATATGACCAGGAGATATATGTTAGTGAGTTTCCCTCCCAATTGGAGGATGTCTCTCCCCCTTGGAGAATATAAGCTTGCTGAAGGCTCATTTTGAGAAGCATTTATTTTTCCCCATCCACCCACTACAAGCACATACTGTTAGGCAGAATCATCTGCCACTGCAGGTATGAATGCGTATCTCCCCCTATTTCTTCAATCTAAACATAAGAGCAAGCTTTGTTTATAATTGAATATTTCTTGCAGTCTTTGCAACACCAAGCTGCTCTGTAAATTGCTGGAACGGTGCTCGGTACTTATCCTTGGAATTTATTAGTTTGTTGTATATATATATATATATATATGTTTACGCTCAATGTGAATATTGCCTAATGTGAACATTAGGCAATAAATTTGCCTATTGTAAACATTAAGCAAGCAATTTGCCCAATGTTCACATTAGGCAAATTACTTGCTTAATGTTCACATTAGGCAAGACTTTCACATTAGGCAATGGCATTTTGCCTAATGTGAATACAATGAAGAATTGACTTTGATGGAATTTTAAGCCAGTGCGAGCACTGCAGCCACCGGCATTTCCTGAAATGAGAGCAGAGAAGGAAAGGGCTTCCGCTCAGATGATATCCCTCTGACTTTGAGTGCTCCAGTGGAAAGGTCCTGAATCAACGGTTAAAAACTATCGGCGCCGTTTGTTGCAAACAGGGAATAACAAAATCGCTCATTGTCCCCGGCACTGTTATCTCAGGGTGTTGTTGCTTGACAAGTTAACGTGCTGGTTGGACTGAGCTATAAACTCTCCACTCTTTACATGTTTCTTGTTTTATACTTGGAGTGTTGTTCACTATTTTGTGTTTTTTGATGAGGGACGTCATCTGAGCGAAGCCCTTTCTTCATCTACTCTCATTTCAGAGTTAAAGGAAGACTGGATTTCTCAAGACTTTTGAAGGTAAAACTCTCTCTCTCTCTCTCTCTCTCTCTCTCTCTCTCTCTCCTCTCTCTCTCTGATCCTTCCATGTCTCTATATCTTTATTTCTCTTTCTATCTCTCTTCTCTCTGACACCCCTCACACGCCCCATCCCTCTCTCCCTCTTTCTTTCTTTCTTTCTTTTCATTCTCGTTGTCCCTTTTGCTGTTTGTTTTAGTTTGCGCAATATGTACCAAATTGCCTTTGAACTTAATCTGCGTCTCTTTCGCTCTTCTATCGCATTTGTTTGTTTGTTTTAGTTTGGGCAACATGAACCAAGCTGCCTTTGAACTCAAGCTGCGTCAAGCACTGGAAGGCAAGGCAGAGAATTGTGTCATCCAACCCACCCGCCAGCGTGATCAGTTGATACAGGATATGCTACGGATTAATTCTGATGGAGCCAAGTCTACATTTGACTTTAACCTCAAAAGACGTTACGAAGTACTGCGCATTGGCACTGCTGACCGACTGATTCGCAAGAGAAAAGATCCAAAGGAAGATGAATTCAAGTTTGTTGCGTCTCTGGAAGAAGTATTCGGTGTTATAAAAGCAGCCCATGAAGCTATTGGCCACGGTGGTGGGAAAAAAAACAATTGCTGAGGTGAAAAAGAAATGGTCAAACATCACACAGGAATCCTGCTACCTTTACATTTCCTTCTGTGAGCACTGCCATCAAAAAAAGCCAGACAAGCTCCAAAGGGTCTGGTAGTGAAACCATTACGCAGTCATCATATCCATTCAAGATGCCAGATCGATCTGATCAACTTTCAGACTTTGCCTGATGGAGATTTCAAGTACATCATGACTTTTGTCAATCATTTCAGCAAATTTGCGTGCTGCGTCCACTGACATCAAAAAGAGCAGAAGAGGTTGCAGCGAATCTCCTGGACATCTTTCTGACATTTGGAGCACCTGCTATTTTGCAGTCCGACAACGGACGGGAGTTCGTTAATACCATCATCGCAGAGCTTGCAACGCTTTGGCCAGAACTGAAGCTGGTGACAGGACGTCCGCGTCATCCTCAAAGCCAGGGCGCTGTTGAACGTCTAAATGGAGTCATCCAGGACAAAACTGACCATTTGGATGAAGGAAAACAACAGCAGAAGTGGTCAGTGGGCCTTAAGTTTGTGCAGTGGCAAATAAACATCAGCCGTCACGAAACAACCGTCATAGTCCATTCAAAGTCACATTTGGACAAGATCCGCAGGTTGGATTAGGTTCATCTGTACTGCCAAGTACAGCACTCGGTGACATATTGGCAGAGGAAGATCTTGATGCATTTATGGAAGAACACGAAGCATCAAACGAGACAGAGACAGATGCTGAAGCAGCTGCAGAACCAGAGGAAGAAGCAGAGACAGAGGCAGCTGCAGAGGCAGAAGTTGAGACAGAAGCAGAGGCAGTAGTAGAGGCAGAAGAAGACACAGTAGCAGAGTCAGAGGCAGAAGCAGTAGTAGCGACGCAAACAGAAGCAGAAGCAGAAGCAGAAACCCAGCATACCCCAGCTTTCAACGAGATCCGTGCTTCTGCTGAACAAGGACAATCCAAGGCAGCAGCACGGATGTCAAGACGTGGCAAAAACTTGCTAAAACCATTGTCCATTGGCCAGTGTGCTACACTGCGGGTCCCAGATGTGGATCGTGGCCCAACAGATCCAAAAAATCTGTTAGTTGTGGTTCTTCAAGAACAAGATGGGCTATATACTGTTGGATGCCGGGAGGGTGTTCTAGGACCAAAATTTACAGCTGCTGACCTCGGTGCCATCAACCAACCTCTGATAAAGGCAGGAGATGTTCCTGATGTCTGCCTTTCACTTTGGACAGCAACAGCAAAGGCAACTGGAGGGCAAGGGTACACAAAGTGTCAGTGTACAACTCAATGTACAACAGGACGATGCAGCTGCCTCAGAAAAAAAACTTCAGTGCAACTCACGCTGTCACCCTGGCAGATCATGTAAAAATGTGTAAATGAACTGGATCCTGAGATATCTACACATGATGTTCAAGCCAAATGAAAGTCCTCCCAGTTCAATGGAACACTACTTGTGAGTTAGATTTTTTTTCCAAACATTTCCGTTAAAATCTCTCTCTCTCTCTCCCTCCCTCCCTCCCTCTCTCTCTCTCCTCAACATGTCTGCTTATATTAGGCTTGAAACACTTACGTTGTGAGGAGGTGAACGGAGAGGACATTTATCCAGTTTCTGTCTTGTCTGACGGGACGGACTGATAATCAGCTATTTTTTTGTAGCATTGTGTTGACTCTGTGCTGATCGAGTGAAATGTAGATGCATCTGAAGTTGATTTTGTGTGCCTGTCAGCTTTTCAATTTGCGTGAATCGTATCTCTCTCTCTCTCTCTCTCTCTCTCTCTCTCTCTCACACACACACACACACACACATCATAATCTGTTCACATTAGGCAGTCCTATTCACATCAGGCAAAATTGAGCAGCACAATGTGAACATTAGGCAATTTTTTGCCTAATGTTGACAATTATTAACATTAGGCAAGCCATCAGCACGTCAATTGCCCAATGTCCACATTAGGCAATTTTCTGTCCTAATGTTCACATTAGGCAATTATTCACATTGAGCGTAACATATACATAGAATTACAAACAAAGCTTGCTCTTATGTCTTAGATTGAAGAAATAGGGGGAGATAAGCATTCATATCTGCAGTGGTAGTTAATACTGCCTAACTAACAGTATGTGCTCAAGTGGGTGGATGGGGAAAAATAAAATAAATGCTTCTCAAATGAGCCTTCAGCAAGCTTATAATCTCCAATAGGGAGAAACTCACTAACACATAATTCTGGTCATATACCGATATTTCGAAACCTGGTTGTTTCTCCTCAGTGACCGCGGGAAGTGGTAATTTTACTCCTCTGCCTTTTCGGTTTTAAAAAGAATGCTATCCCAGAAAAGGCTGGTGTGCAATACCGTAGTATGTTTGTTGAGTTTTCAAAACACCAACCAAATGTGCCACCTAAGAAGCAAAAGAAAATCATGAAAGAGCAAAACAAGCTACATTTTCTTGTGAAAAGTAGAAAATGTAAAAAAAATAACCTCTTAAGACACAAGTGCTGAGGGCCAGTTCTTGGAATGAATCGGCAAGGAACTAAATTACAAAAAACTAATAAACTCCAAGGATA
>CM031618.1:9845278-9847778 GCA_018398815.1 Conus ventricosus | reverse complement strand
TTAAAATCTTGGCAACATCATTCCCAAAAGAACACAAACTGTCCAAAATATTCAACAAAAACACCATTAAACTATCATACTCATGTATGCCCAACCTCAAAAACATAATTGACTCATCTAACACAATGAAAAGCAACACAAAAGAGAAGGGTGCTGAAAGGACATCTTGCAACTGCACCAAAAAAGAACAGTGCCCCCTAAGCAACGAATGTCTTCACAGCAATATTGTATACCAAGCCACGGTAACATCAGAAAATGAAAAAGAAACATACATAGGGATTACTGAAAACACTTTCAAAACCAGATACGCAAACCATAAACATCATTTAAAAATGAAAAATACAAAAATCAAACAGAACTGAGTAAATACATTTGGAAACTCAAAGATAAAAAAATAGACTACAGCATATCATGGAAAATCATAAAAAGAGCAACACCATACAACAATATTTAAAAAAAAATGCAACCTATGTTCCACAGAAAAATGGTTAATAATATGCAAACCATACCTACAACTCTGAACACAAAAGTAGAAATAGTGAATAATTGCAGGCACAAGTGGAAATCTTTGCCAGCACATTCCACCTGACAGACCCGGAAAAAAACACCCCAAAACACACACACACACACACACACACACACACACACACACACACACACACACACACACACACACACACACACACAGACCCCACGTGCAGCAAACGAAACCCGCACACACAGAGACAAGATCAGTCCCGCACGCCATAAAAGACCGTTGGCGCACCACAAAAAAGAGACATCCTGAGGAGAGATATGTATACACTGTCTTGAAACAAGCTTGTAGATGAATTTTAGCACTTCATTTTAAAATATTTTTAACAATATATATATATATAATATATATATATTTATTTATATAGGCGCCACACAGGTTCCGGTCACAAAACAGAACACACTGGCACCCCATAGACTTTCGGTCAGGCGGTTTTAGATTGACACTGTTACGCTCTCATCTTCATTCTACTATAACCACTACCACTTCTCCCCCCCCCCCCAACTCCCCCTGCCCCCCCCCCCCCCTCCTAATCCCGACCCCCGCCCCAAACCATCCCCACCACCACCCTTAACCCTCACTCTCATCATGCAGAGTCACGTGACGAAAGAGTCTTTTTTTTTTTCAAAATGATTAATAATCGTTTTCTCTCCCCCCCCCCCCCCCCCCCTCATCTACATTTGCTTCATTTATCTAAAAAATCATTGTCTACAGAGAAAGTGATATAACGAGAAGCAAGACGCCAGGGAATTTTCAAGGGAAAGAGAAAAGGGGGGGGGGGGAGGAAGAGAGGAGAGGGAGAGGAGGAGAGACAGACAGAGACAGAGAGGGAAGAGAGGAGAGGAGAGAGAGAGAGAGAGAGAGAAGAGGGAGAGAAGAGAGAGAGAGAGAGAGAGAGAGAGAGAGAGAGAGAGAAAGAGACAGTCAGACAGACAGACAGACAGAAAGACAGAGAACAGACAGACAAGAGAGAGAGAGAGAGAGAGAGAGAGAGAGAGAGAAAGAGAGAGAGAGAGACAGAGACAGAGACAGAGAGAGAGAGAGAGAATGAGTGAGAGAGAGAGAGAGAAAAGAGAGAGAGAGAGAGAGAGAAAGAGAGAGAAAGAGAGGAGAGAGACAGAGACAGAGACAGAAGGAGACAGGCAGACAGACAGACAGAGACAGAGAGACAGAGAAAGACAGGGAGACAAAGAAAGACAGAGAAAAACAGAAAAATAAGAAATAATAATAATAATGTTAATTTTTATAGCACCTATTCTCTTAAGATTAGGGCTCTAAGCGCTTTACATACAATATAATAAACACTCTCCTTTACACAACGGCTGCCTACCTGGTAGTGCCGACTGAAGAGCTGCCTGCCGCGCATCATTCAGTCGTTTCCCGTATATAATCCGGTCAATATCGTTCACTTAGTTTTCTTACTTCCTTCATTCTTTCCATTTCTCACGCAGGGTGCATGCTATGTGTAACGTGTCATCCATACCAACGGCCAAACTGGCCTTCTCTTCCGAAAGTTGGTGATGGGATTTTTACGTGTGTGCAAGATGTTTTGCGTGCATTCACACACGGAACCTCGTTTATAGTCTCATTCAAAGGACTGTATGGGAAATGGAATCAGAACCAAATGTTAACTCCGAGGGAAAAATCCCCCTGTACCGAAATTCGAACCCGCAACCTCAGGATCACGAGTCCGGCGCTCTACCAACTGAGCTATTCCGCCCCCGGAAAGAGACAGGCGTATAGACAGACGTAGACACGGGTCCAGGAGGAAAAAGGCAAGGAAAAATCAATCCTCCAATCAATGGGGAAAATGAGAAAAAGAAAGAAAGAAAGAAAGATGAACTACCAGCCTCATACGTCGTTTCTCGTTTGTGACCGATTGACATTCAAGATCTTGTTTCCGTTGTGCTGGCAAAAGTAGAAATGCATATTATCATGATGATGATGATGATGAGATGATGATGA
>CM031618.1:9822778-9840278 GCA_018398815.1 Conus ventricosus | reverse complement strand
CACACACCATGCGCACCACACGCACACACACAACACCCCACACCACACGCATACCACACAACACACACAAACACACACAACACACACACACACACACACACTCACACACACATGCGCACACACGACGCGCACACACACACGCACACACACGCACACACGTACGCACACGCACGCAAGCATGCACGCATTCACACACACACAACACACACAACACACACTCACACACACACACACCACCACACACCCACACACACACACACACATGCACGTACTCAAGCACGCACACCACACACACCACACTAACTCACTCACGCATGTACGCACACTCACCACACACATCACGCCCATCCTACACACCTCTACTGCCGTGCGCGCGCGATGCGAGCACACACACACACACACCACACACACACACACAAACACACACACAAACACACACACTCTCTCTCTATCTCTCTCTCTCTCACGCACACACGCTCCTCACACACACGCACACACACACACACGCACACGACACGTCACACACTACACACCACACACCACACACACACACACAAACACCCACTACACACACACTTCAACCACAACACACACACACACACACACACACACACAAACACACACACACACACACAGGCAACCACACACACAAACACACACTCACACACACACACACACACACACACACACAAAACTACACAAATCCCCACGCCCCCCCCCACATCACACACAACACACAGGCGCCCTCACACTTTGTGTTTCGAGTGAACTAAAATACCACTCCTATCCCCCCCCCCCCCAAACTTCCTCCCTTCCTCTCAACTTCCTCTCCTCCCCTGCCCCCCCCCTTCTGCATGTCCTCCCCTCCCCCATTCCCATGCCCCCCCCCCCCCTCAACAGCAGTCAAACCAGTGGAAGGCGAGCGATTTCTGTGACTGGGAATACGGTATTGATCGAGATTATACACTCACAGAACCACCATCCAAAAACGTCTCTTTAAACATATAGTTTACCATTTTCTCTCTGTATCTGCCACAGAGTTGCTAGAATTGCGTGTTGGAAGCACTACAGACAAGAAGCTGTAGAGGATTCTGGGTATTTTCTGTCCAATACCCCCCCCCCCAAAAAAAAAAAATAAAAAAAAAAAAAAGAAAAGAAAAGAAAACGACCAGACCACCACGTTAGCAATATTATCTTAAGAACTCGAACTAGCCTTTATCTGTTAGGGGCTAATGAACCTTTTTTGATTTACAGACTTAAACTATATGCTTTTTTTTTGTAAAACAAAATGGACTAATGACTAAAATGCATTTGTTGGTGGGAAAGAATATATCGAATATGCCTATCCTTCAAAAATGTAAGCCATTTGACATTTCGTGTGTGTTTTTTTTTTTGCCTGATTTATCTGAATCTTCCTGGATAAAATTTTCCAAATAAATCCTCATTAATAGGTGACATTGGATTAGCATGACTCAAAAGTTCAGATCTTTTTTTCCAAAGTGTATTGAGATGAGATGTTGTATTTTGTAATTGATGTTACTTGGCGTTATTTTTAATTGTTGCTAGCGTTTCTTTTTATTTTTAATTTTTAATTGCTCCTTTTTGTCTAGGATGCCCACACCCCCCCCCCCCCCCCCCCCCCCCCCCCCCCCCCCCCCCCCCCCCCCCCCCCCCCCCCCCCCCCCCCCCCCCCCCCCCCCCCTCCAACGTGAATTAGACATTCATGCCCCCCCCCGCTTGTGACCTGTAACACTCTACAGCGACTCCATGGAAACCATGTTCAGAGATGCCACTGGACTGATCTATTGAATTTCTGAAAGAGATTTACATTGTCATCTGATCTAAGTTTTAGGAAGATAGATTTGGCAACGAAGTTTCTGGTGCGTTTTTAGAAGGTGTGTTTTAAAAGAGATGTGTGTGTGTGTGTGTGTGTGCTGTGTGTGTTGTGTGTGTGTGTGTGTGTGTTTGTGTGTGTGTGTGTTGGTTGTGGTGTGTGTGCGTGCGTGCGTGCGTGCGTGTGTGTGTGTGTGTGGTGTGTGTGTGTGTGTGTGTGTGTGTTGTGTGTGTGTGTGTGTGTGTGTTTTGGGTTGGCTTGGGTTTTTATTATATGTTATTATTTTCATTATTTTGATGAATTGTGATTTGACCTTCAACCAGCGGGTGACAGCCCCTGATATGACCCTTTGCGGTCAGCGGGCTTTAAGCAACATGACCTTACCTTACCTGAAATTGAAGTGACACAACACGTCCTCAGCCAATCAAGCGGGAATCGCGAGTAAGATTGTAACTATGGTACAAAAGTTCGACGAATCACGCGTTACAGTTTTGGGCCCCCAAAACGCAAATATTCTCCATTACACTCACAGCTGCACTGGGCACTTGGTCAGAGGATCAGGTCATTATCTCAACATAGTCAATCGCACAGTCCAGCCCTTGACCTAGCCACAGCGGTCATTACAGGCAATGAGACAGCGGACAGACAAGCAATAGAAAGCCGTTAATCTGATCCCGTCAAGCGATCCCATCGGTTTACATTATCGGATCTTAACCGTGATAAATAAGTTTGTGAGAACGTGGGTAGATGATTGGAATTTGGGAATCGGTAAACAAAACTCCATGAGATATTGCCAGACTTGTCCGAATGGTACCTTCGGGTTGCTAAACAGGAGGGAAGGATGTGTTCTATGCAGACTGCATGTTGGACATAAGTTAATTGGTTCATTCTTTCCTTTTAAAGGGAGAGGTTCTACCCCATTGGTTTGCATGCCATTGTGTTATACCCTCTTCATGCATGTGTTGACTGCTGTGTGATGATTCAGTGAGATCAGAGAAAAAATATTTTGATAAGATGTCACTTGGTGAGTTTTTTTTTTAGAAATGTGCGAGTATCTGTGATATTTCAGTGTTTAAGAGATGTGAACATTTTTATTAAAATAAGATTTTAGTCTCTCTCTCTCTCTCTCTCCTCTCTCTCTCTCTTCTCTCTCTCTTTTTTATTTTTTTTTATTTTTTTTTTTATTTTTTAAGGTTGCAGATTGCTTATGTGTTTGTATAAATCGAGTCATCGCAGTGACCTCGGTGCTTAGCTCTGATATCACCTCTTTATTTGGTGATTAAGGTCTATGTCCTTTTATAACTATCTGTCTCATCTATCTATCTGACTCGGAGTCCGCTTCGTTTTACATTACAGCATGCATCACACCAACTCATTTTCCTGTCGTCTGCCAGACTTTTCACTCTCAAATCTTGTGCTATACCACTGGCGTAGAAAAGGTCGAAGTCCACACGCCATAGCATGATTCTACGTCCTTGTGCTGGTCTGTTATGGAACTGGACTATTTAACTGACTCCAAACGCAAGGGGGGCAGGAAATCGCATTTTTTCAATTTTTTTGATGTTTTTTTCTCTCTCTCACAGAGCCAGGGCGATTTTTATCTGTTCAAACTGCGTTGTCTACAACTTGACCTTTGTTTTTTTTTTTCCTGTTACCTTCATGAAATACGGGCTGGTACACCCATGGGGATGCTACTTTAAGGCTGTTATGATGGCTGCATCCTGTCAGTCTTAATTTACCTATGTCCGTGATATTTAATGGGGGAGTGTCCTGTTAGCGTGCCTGTACCATCGTCAAAAACACAGCGCTGGCCTCCAAGGGTTGAGTACAGGGATTGATTCTAAAGGCAGGTGATAGACAGTGCTTTTCTCTGCGGTCCTCCCCACTAGCACCTTCGGGTGTTTTCTTTTTCTTCTTTGCCTTAACTAGGCTGGACCCCTTGGCAGAAAGGTCCAGAATGACGGTGAGGAAAGACCCACTGACTACAGGGAAAGTCCTGTTGACAGTGGGAAAGACTACAATTTGGATTCTCTCTGGTGGGCACATAAGACGGTCATGGCGAAGCTTGGCTGTGTCTGGAGTGGCACTGTCTTCATCCTCCCCCCCCTCCTCCCTCCATCCCTCCCCTCCCCCCCTATCCCACTACCCCTCCCCCCTCCAACCCCCTCCCTAGCAGAACCAGTGGAAGGCAGCGTTCTGTACGGGGAAGGGTATTTTTCAGATATACCCCACCAGAACACCAACCACAAATCTTTTAAAACATATAGTTAATTTTTCTGTCCTCCCACAGAGATTGCAAGAACGTGTTGGAAGAACTTCAGAAGAAGCTAGAGATTTCTGGTATTTTCTGTCCAATACCCCCCTCCCCAAAAAAAAAAAAAAAAAAAAAAAAAAGAAAAGAAAAAAGAAAACCACCACCAGAAATATTATCTTAAGAACTCGAAAATAGCCTTATATGTTGGGTAATGACTTTTTGATTTACGACTTAAATATATCTTTAAAAAAAAAGACTAATACCTAAAATTTGCATTTGTGGTGGAAAATATATCGAATTCATATCTTCAAAAAAGTAAGCATTTGAAATTTTTTGTGTGGGGTTTTTTGGCCTGCTTTATCAATCTTCCCTGGAATAAAATTTTCCAATAAATCCTCATTAATAGGTGACATTGGATTAGCATGAACTCAAAGTCCGATCTTTTTTTCCAAAGGTATGAGATGCGATTTTGTATTTTGTAATGGATGTTACTTGGGTTTATTTTTAATTGTTGCTGCGTTCTTTTTATTTTATTTTTAATTGCTCCTTTTTGTCTAGGATCGCACAACGTGAATAGACTTACCTGAACGATGTGACCTAAACACTCTACAGCAGACTCCATGGAAACCCTGTTCAGAGATGTCCCCACTGGACATGATCTTTAAATTTCTGAAGAATTAACATTGTCATCTGATCTAAGATTTTAGGGAAGAAAGATTGTCAACGAAGTTTCGGTGCTTTTAGAAGGTGTGTTTTAAAGAGATGTGTGTGGTGGTGTGGGTGTGTGTGTGTGTGTGTGTGTGTTGTGTGTGTGGTGTTGGTGGGGGTGCGTGTGTGCGTGCGTGCGTGCGTGCGTGTGTGTGTGTGTTGTGGTGTGTGTGTGTGTTGTGGTGTGTGTGTTGTGTGTGTGTGTGTTTTGGTTTGGCTTGGTTTTTATTTTTAAATTATATTATCATTATTTTGATGACTTGTGAGTTGACTTCAACGCGGTGACAGCCCCTGATATGACCCTTTTTGCGGTCAGCCGGCTATAAGAAAACATACCTTACCTTACCTGAAATTGAAGTTGACACACACACGTCCTCACCAACAAGCGGGAATCGCCGAGTAAGATGAAACAATGTACAAAGTCCAAATCCAGGGTTACATTTTGGGCCCCCAAAACGCCAAATATTCTCCATTACACTCACAGCTGCACCTGGCACTTGTCAAAGGATCAGGTCATTATCTCAACATAGTTCATCGCACAGTCCAGCCCTTGACCCTAGCCACAGCGGGATTTACAGGCAATGAACAGCGGGCAGACAAGCAAAGAAAGCGTTAAATGATCCCGTCAAGCGATCCCATCGGTTTACCTTATCCGGATCTTAAACCGCTGATAAATAATTTGTGAAGAAACGTTGGCAAGATGATTGGAATTTGGAATCGGAAAACAAACTCCATGAGATATTGCCAAGACTTGTCCGAATGGTTACCTTCGGGTTTTCAAAACCAAGGAGAAAGAATGTGTTCTAAAGCAGACTGCATGGTTTGGGCTAGTTTTTCGGTTCATTCTTTCCTTTAAAGGGAGAAGGGCTACCCCATTGGTTTGCATGCCATTGTGTATACCCCTTCAAGCATGTGTTGACTGAGTGTTATGATCTCAGTGAGATCAGAGGAAAATATTTTGATAAAATGTCACTTGGTGAGCTTTTTTTTAGAAAAGTGCGGTATCTGTGATATTTCAGTGTTTAAGAGATGTGAACATTTTTTAAAAATAAGATTTAGTCTTCTCTCTCTCTCTCTCTGCTCTCTCTCTCTCTCTCCTCTCTCTCTTTTTATTTTTTTTTTTTTTTTTTTATTTTTTTAAGGTTGCAGATTGCATAGGTGTTTGTATACTCCCAGTCATGCAGTGACCCTCGGTGCATAGCTCTGATATCACCTCTTTATGGTGATAAGGGCTTTGTCTTTATAAACTATCTGTCTCTCTAACTATCGACTCGGATCCGCTTCGTTTTACATTACAGCATGATCACACCACCCTTCATTTTCCTGTCGTCTGCCAGACTTTTCACTCTCAAATCCTTGTGCTCTACCCCTGGCGTAGAAACAGACGAAGTCCACACGCCATCGCATGATTCTACCGTCCTTGCTGGTCTGTATGGCACTGGACTATTTCACTGACTCCAAACGCCAGAGGAAATCGCTTTTTTCACATTTTGATTTTTTTTTCTCTCTCTCACAGAGCCAGGGCGATTTTTATCTGTTCAAACTGCGTTGTCACAACTTGACCTTTGCTGTAACCTTCATGAAATACGGGCTGGTACACCCATGGGGATGCTACTTTAAGGCTGTTATGAGCTGCATCCTGTAGTCTAATTTACCTCTGTCCTTGATATCTTAATGGAGTGTCCTGTGCTGCCTGTACCCATCGTCAACACAGCGCAGGCCTCCAAGGGTGGTACAGGACTGCTCTAAAGGCAGGTGAAGACAGTGCTTCTCTGGGTCCTCCCCAGCACCTTCGGTGTTTCTTTTTCTTCTTTGCCTTAACTAGGCTGACCCTGGAGAAAGGTCCAGTGACGGTGAGGAAAGACCCACTGACTACAGGGAAAGTCCTGTTGACAGTGGGAAAGACTACAACTTTGGATTCTCTCTTGAGGGCACATAAGACCGTATGGCGAAAGCTTGGCTGTGTCTGGAGTGGCACTGTCTTCATCTGTGCGTGGGCAGGGGTGGTTGGGTCTGTGGGGTGTGCTCGGCAGCTGGAGGGTGGTGTTTTTCGCCGGTGGGCTCTGCAGTCATGAAATACGGGCTGGTACACCCATGGGGATGCTACTTTAAGGCTGTTATGAGCTGCATCCTGTAGTCTAATTTACCTCTGTTCAGGAGCAGTTATGTCCCTTGATATCTTAATGGAGTGTCCTGTGCGTGCTTGTACCCATCGTCAACACAGCGCAGGCCTCCAAGGGTGGTACAGGACTGCTCTAAAGGCAGGTGAAGACAGTGCTTCTCTGGGTCCTCCCCAGCACCTTCGGGTGTTTCTTTTTCTCCGAACTCCGACCCAAGCATCTCATTTCCATCTCCTTCTTATTCTCCTTCTTCTTCTCCTCCTCCTCTTCCTCTCCGTCCTGTTCCTTCTCCTCTTTCTTCTCCTCCTCCCCTCCCCACCCTTTATCCTCCTAATCCCCCCCCCTTTCCCCCGTTTCCCTACGTTCCCTTCCGCACCCTTGTCTTCTTCAATTCCCCTACTGCTAGGCCTGTCATCCTTCTCGTTCTCTTCTTTCTTCTTCTCCCTCTCCTCTTGCTTCAACTTCATTCCTCCTTCAACTCTTCCTCCTCTTCCTTCTCTTTTCTCCTTTTCCTCTCCTTCACCTTCAAGATGCACTGCAAGACCTGACTTCTTACTTGATATCAACATTTATCTACGGGGAGTAATCTGACCGGTGTTTATCATATTGTAAACTAAAGTGCCTCGTTGTTAGTTACAATAAACGTTATGTACACAGAGTTCCAAATATCACCAACCCTGTTGCTGGAAGAAATAAATGCCTAAGATGAGTTTCCTGCTGCTGAAACATTGAGTACAAAGTTTGTCAATTACCATTAAAAAACAAAGAAGAAGAAGATACAAAGCATATAAACGTACTCCCAGTTTATCTTCCAGAAAAAACGTCACAATCAAACATGCGTCATAATGTATTTGACGTCATAATCAAACATGCGTCATCATGTGTTTTGTCACTGAGATTCCATAAAGAAGAAACAACGTTTTCGGCCGTTATAGCTGTTTGTAACGGCTACTCTGGTAAATAAAACACTGGGCATCATCCGTGATCCATAATGAACATACCTACAAAATTTCAGAAAGATCGGCACAGAAGTTTTGTCTGGAGCGCGTGGAACACATTTTGACCACGGACAGACACACAGACACACAGACAGCATTTCGTTGTTCTTATTTAAGTACTCCCAGTTCTTATAAGAACTGAGAGTACAAAAAGGGCAGAAATATTGAATACGAAAAAAGTTATATAATATATTTCCCCGTAATGACTTGAAGAGCTGGAGTTACTTTGTGAACATAATCAACTCGTTGTTTAGTCGTCAGAAGAGCCATTTAAGCTTTTTGAGGTTTCTTTCATACCGCCTTTTGCTGTTCGATGTTACATGGCGGATTGGTTACAACAGTCACGGTCTTAAGATGTCTGTAGCCTTCTCATTTCTAAGGGCCCCTTCCCCGCTCATATCGATCCTTCTTTCCTAATTCATCGATTTATTATTCGTTTACCCTTTTATTTACTTATCTATTTATTTATGCATGTGTCTATGATTTTATGAATGAACTAATCAAGCAATCCAGTAATCTTCATCTATTTATTTATGCATGTGTCTATGATTGATGAATGAACTAATCAAGCAATCCAGTAATCTTCATCTATTATTTATGCATGTGTCTATGATTGATGAATGAACTAATCAAGCAATCCAGTAATCTTCATCTATTTATTTATGCATGTGTCTATGATTGATGAATGAACTAATCAAGCAATCCAGTAATCTTCAACTATTTATTTATGCATGTGTCTATGATTGATGAATGAACTAATCAAGCAATCCAGTAATCTTCAACTATTTATTTATGCATGTGTCTATGATTGATGAATGAACTAATCAAGCAATCCAGTAATCTTCAACTATTTATTTATGCATGTGTCTATGATTGATGAATGAACTAATCAAGCAATCCAGTAATCTTCATCTATTTATTTATGCATGTGTCTATGATTGATGAATGAACTAATCAAGCAATCCAGTAATCTTCATCTATTTATTTATGCATGTGTCTATGATTGATGAATGAACTAATCAAGCAATCCATAATCTTCAAATATTTATTTATGCATGTGTCTATGATTGATGAATGAACTAATCAAGCAATCCAGTAATCTTCAACTATTTATTTATGCATGTGTCTATGATGATGAATGAACTAAAACAAGCAATCCAGTAATCTTCAACTATTTATTTATGCATGTTCTATGATTGATGAATGAACTAATCAAGCAATCCCGTAATCTTCATCTATTTATTTATGCATGTGTCTATGATTGATGAATGAACTAATCAAGCAATCCATAATCTTCAACTATTTATTTATGCATGTGTCTATGATTGATGAATGAACTAATCAAGCAATCCAGTAATCTTCAACTATTTATTTATGCATGTGTCTATGATTGATGAATGAACTAATCAGCAATCCAGTAATCTTCATCTATTTATTTATGCATGTGTCTATGATTGATGAATGAAACTAATCAAGCAATCCAGTAATCTTCAACTATTTATTTATGCATGTGTCTATGATTGATGAATGAACTAATCAAGCAATCCAGTAATCTTCAACTATTTATTTATGCATGTGTCTATGATTGATGAATGAACTAATCAAGCAATCCAGTAATCTTCATCTATTTATTTATGCATGTGTCTATGATTGATGAATGAACTAATCAAGCAATCCAGTAATCTTCATCTATTTATTTATGCATGTGTCTATGATTGATGAATGAACTAATCAAGCAATCCAGTAATCTTCATCTATTTATTTATGCATGTGTCTATGATTGATGAATGAACTAATCAAGCAATCCAGTAATCTTCAACTATTTATTTATGCATGTGTCTATGATTGATGAATGAACTAAATCAAGCAATCCAGTAATCTTCAACTATTTATTTATGCATGTGTCTATGATTGATGAATGAACTAATCAAGCAATCCAGTAATCTTCAACTATTTATTTATGCATGGGGTCTATGATTGATGAATGAACTAATCAAGCAATCCAGTAATCTTCATCTATTTATTTATGCATGTGTCTATGATTGATGAATGAACTAATCAAGCAATCCAGTAATCTTCAACTATTTATTTATGCATGTGTCTATGATTGATGAATGAACTAATCAAGCAATCCCGTAATCTTCATCTATTTATTTATGCATGTGTCTATGATTGATGAATGAACTAATCAAGCAATCCAGAATCTTCATCTATTTTTTTATGCATGTGTCTATGATTGATGAATGACTAATCAAGCAATCCAGTAATCTTCAACTATTTATTTATGCATGTGTCTATGATTGATGAATGAACTAATCAAGCAATCCAGTAATCTTCAACTATTTATTTATGCATGTGTCTATGATTGATGAATGAACTAATCAAGCAATCCAGTAATCTTCAACTATTTATTTATGCATGTGTCTATGATTGATGAATGAACTAATCAAGCAATCCATAATCTTCAACTATTATTTATGCATGTGTCTATGATTGATGAATGAACTAATCAAGCAATCCAGTAATCTTCAACTATTTTTTTATGCATGTGTCTATGATTGATGAATGAACTAATCAAGCAATCCAGTAATCTTCATCTATTTATTTATGCATTGGTCTATGATTGATGAATGAACTAATCAAGCAATCCAGTAATCTTCAACTATTTATTTATGCATGTGTCTATGATTGATGAATGAACTAATCAAGCAATCCAGTATCTTCAAATATTTATTTATGCATGTGTCTATGATTGATGAATGAACTAATCAAGCAATCCAGTAATCTTTAACTATTTATTTATGCATGGTCTATGATTGATGAATAACTAATCAAGCAATCCCGTAATCTTCACCTATTTATTTATTTGTTTACCTTTTTAATTTTAATATATACTTATGCACTTGTCTATGATTGATTAATAAATCAATGAATCATTCAATTAATTGATTGGTCGACTGATTGACTGACTGGTTGATTGATTGATTCATTCATTCATTGATTTTTTTTGATTGATTGATTGATTTAGATGTATTTGTTTTTGCTGCTTAAATTTCATGACGGCTTTTGTTCCCTACTCTCCTATTCCAGCCTTCGTTAGGTGCCTTAGCAGCTCACCGCATTTTCATTATCTCCATATGGCTGTCGAAAGGATCGCAGAATTATGGGCGGTGTAATTCTGGGAGATGCCACCAAGTAGTTCTGCGGAATTTTGACACAGAAGACGACAAATCGACTTTGGCTAGCCAGGCGAAACAAATGAACATTTTAATAGCCCCCCCCCCCCCCCACCCCCCATCCTGCGCGAACATTGAAAGGGTTAATCCTTGCACTCAAGTGCCCTCTTGTTCCCCCCCCCCCTCCTCCCCCCTCCCTTTCTTTCTCCATGATTTTTTTTTCTTCTGCCGAGTTTATTGTACTAATGATGGAGACACTCTTTCCTTTGTAGCCTGCACTTGTTTTACCTCAAAACTTATTTCTTCAGGACGTACTTTACAAATTTATCCGTGTTTTCATGTCAAGATAAACATCTTTCAATGTTACAGACGTTAAACATCTTTCAGTGTCACCATGTCCTCACCGTCGACCTAGAAGAGAATATCATATTCAGTCCTATATGACAGTTCAAATGTACTCGTGACACTGGCTTAGAGGACGTGGGCTGCGTGTGAAAGTGGAGCATTTTCGTGGCCCCTTTCCCTAATTCTTTTTTTTTCTTCTCCCCCACATATGCAGGCTGATACTCATGCGGACACTCCCTGTATAGACAGGCAAGGATTAATCCCATCTACCCAACAATAAAGGGAGTGGAGTTTTGTGTGTATGACCGTTTTTTTTTTTAATCACGCCATTAAGGCAGCCATACTCCAGCTTCGGGGAAGGTGCATGATATGTGTAACGTGTCATCCCTACCAATGGCCAAAATCTCTCTTCCGATTGGATTTTACGTGTTTTCAAGATGTTATGCGTGCGTTCACACACAGAACCTCGGTTTACAGTCTCATTCGAAGGACTGTATGGAAATGGAATCAGAACCAATGTTAACTCCGAGGGGAAAAAAAAACATCCCCGTGTACTGAAACGGCTCGGCGGAGATTCGAACCCGCAACCCCAGGATCACCAAGATTACGAGTCCGGCGCTCTACCACTGAGCTATTCCAGTCCCCATCCCTGATGTTGAATCTGTTTCTCAAAGAGGTCCGCCGTTGCCCCAGTGACGGCTCAACAGGACACATGTTAGGATGATGTGCGGTGCGTGTTTTGTTATCTGACTCTCGCTCTCAAAAGTTTGGATGCGTGTAATAATTATTCCCTACACACACCCACACCATACGTACATGGATAGCCAGGCAACACACGAGTTAGATTTATTTTCTTTATAATTATGCTGCCTGAACCATCAAAACATACATTCATGTGAATTGGTACAAATTAATACATGTCACTACACAGCATATAGATCAAGATATCAATACATAGGAACTTCAATCATCAGATATCATATTACATATCTTGATATCACACACAGATCTCGCCGGCGCCGTCCACAGTGTCTCACATATATATACAGTCAACAGACTCGGTTCCACAGTACCCAAGCCACAGTCTACGATACTAAAAGAAGACAAAGACGGATAACCAGGTTCCCACATGATAAGCACAGCCGTTCACAAACACAAGCGATGAAAAAGAAGAAGAAACAGGGTCTCTATACAACAAGCACAATAAATCACGTCGAACTATCAGAAGAAGAACCGCAAATTTACAAGGCACAATAATCCATAGCAGAAGAACCGCAGATTCACAAAGCACAGCAATCCACAGAAGAAGAACCGTAGATTCATAAAGCACAGCAATCCACAGATGAAGAACTGAAGATTCATAAAGCACAGTAAACCATAGAAGAAGAACCGCAGATTCATAATGCACAGCAATCAATATTGAATCCCGGAGAACACAATAAACTTCGATTCGACGTACCGTTGATCTAAAACAAATATAACTTCTCCGTGTATTGATACTACAGTGTTCACATCAATAAATTCAGCCCACCGACACACATGCGGTGGTACAATTAGAGCACATAAATATTCTTACAGGAGTTTTAAGTCACTCTCGGCGACACGCATTCACAACAATTTTATAACAAATACATTTCCTGCTACATATTCCGCTCGTACCGTCATCAAAAGTATCCCACATACATAGTGAACATCGATGCTCTACTGACTTGAAAGTCAGCCTCTCCACATAGTAACACTACGGAGAAAACGATGATTAAAACAAAATAAATTAGGCTGTACACCAAAGCCTCAGCCGTTAATTCTTGCTCCCTTCTCTTGTCTAATATTATTATTTTCGTCATGTAGTTACCTATGTCATTTTAAGTTGACGTCATAATTTACGTTGACGTCACAACACACATCTGTCAAAGCACTCTTGGCAACGACATCAGCACGCTTCTGCGGCACTCCATGTGCAAAATGTCGGAGGGGACAGTGAATATATATCTTTCTCCTCCAGTTTTGTTTGTTTGTTTGTTTGTTTGTTTGTTTGTCTTTGTTTCGTTTTGTTTTTAGGTACACACACACACACACACACACACACACACACACACACACACACACACACACACACACACACACAAGCGTGCTCTCGCGCACACACACAAACTCACACACACACACACACACACACACACACACACACACACACACACACACACACACACACAGACAGACAGACAGACAGACAGACAGACAAAGAGAGGCAGAGAGACAGGGAGACAGAGACAGACAGAGAAAGAAAGACAGAGAGACAGAGAGAGAGAGGAAAACAGATAGACAGACAGACAGGAAAGGAGAGAAAAGAAGAAAGAGGGAAGACAGAGACACAGAGAGTGAGAGAGAGAGAGAGAGAGAGAGAGAGAGAGAGAGAGAGAGAGAGAGGAGAGAGAGAGAGACAGAGAGAGGAGAGAGAGAGAGAGAGGAGGGAGGGAGAGAAGGAGAGGGTGACAGGAAAATTGTTTTGTTTTTTTTCAGAGCATCAGACAAGCCTAGCTTACAGATCAAGATTCTCTCTCTCTCTCTCTCTCTCTCTCCTCTCTCTCTCTCTCTCTCTCTCTCTCTCTCTCTCTCTCTCTCTCTCTCTCTCTCTCTCTTCGCCTCTTCTCTCTTTTCTCTCTTTGTTTGTTCTGTCTGTCTACTTGTTTTTTCCTCTCTCTGTCTGTCCTGTCTTTCTTTCTCTGTCTGTCTCTGTCTCCTGTTTCTGTTCTTCCTCTTCTTCCTCTTCTCTCTCTTCTCTCTCTGTCTCTCTCCCCTCTCTCTCTTCTGTCTCTCTGTCTCTCTTTCTCTCCCCCTCTCTCTCTCGTCTGTCTCTCTCCTCCTCGTGTCTCTGTCTCTCTCTCTTCTCTCCCCCCTCTCGTCTGCCTCCTCTCTCCTCTCTCTCTCTCTCTCTCTCTCTCTCTCTCTCTCTCTCTCTCTCTGCTCTCTCTCTCTCTCTCTTCTCTCACCTCCCGTCTTCTCCATACACACTGCTCTTCCTCGTGTCTCACAAAGTCTGTGGTGAAGTGGAGTGATGGAGTGGACCGGACGAGACAGACGACTTGGTGGCGATGGGGGATTGAGCGGGGTACACCCTACACTAAGATGGATGGCAGGAGAGAAACAAAAAAAAATGTCTCCCCGCCCCCCTCCCCCCCCCGCCCCCCTCCTTCCCTCTCCACCCTCATAACCGCCCCCTCCACCTCCCCTGTCGGGCCCTTTCCGCGTGGAAAAGAGGAGGAGGTAAGGATTTTGTGTATAAAAAAAGGGAAGGAAAGAAAGAAAAAGAAAGAAACAACAACAACAACAACAACAAAACAGGCGGTTATAGAGGGGGGGGGGGGTGGGGGTGGGGATTCTTACAAACAACAACACACAAGAAAAACTTCATAAGGACGACAACGCGGGGGGGGGGGGGGGGGGGGGGGGGGGGGGGGGGTAGTGGGGAACAGCGACACCCCCTCTACCCCCCCCCTCCTCCTCCCCCACCTCCCCCCCACCCCCTTCCCCCCCTTTCCATGTCACACAAGGCAGGAGGGCGTGGCAAGATAGACAACTTCCTATTTAAGCAGCCCCTTCCCAGTCAGACCAGCATTAGTCTGGCTTCATCCTTCTGTTATCTCCCCTGACGTTGGCCTTTCGTTCAGGCTGCTCAACACGCACACACACACACACACACCCACCGCCACAGCTCCGAAGAAATCGCTGACCCGGTCCTTCCTCTCGTCCGAGTTCTGTTTCGCTGCGTGTTCGGAGGAGTTCCCACTTTTCGTTGCAGCAGTCATGGCGCGGCTCACTCTCGTCTGCGTGAGTATGGAGTGTCAGTGTGGTGGAGGGATTGGGGAGGGTCGCTGGTTGGGGGGGAGGGGGGGGGGGGTGTTTCTTGTCTTCCGACGATTAGGTTTTTTACAACCCGTGTCTTCTGCTGTCTGTGTTTGTTTGGGTTTGTTTGTGTGCTTGTTTGTTTGTTTTTAAACAAAACTACGCAAAACTGACTGAACCAATTTTAAGGAATCTCGGTAGAAAGATGCGAATATAGCCCCCCCCCCCCTCCTGTCCCCCCTCCCCTCTCAGGACTATGCCGTTAAATTTGGATACAGATTATGAAGACCATACTTACACACAGCCTTTCCACAGTTAGAGACGAAGCTGTAAGCGCTGTACTGTCCATGCCTGTGTTTACACAACGGGGCTGCTTACCTGGGTAGAGCCGATTGAAGAGCTGCCTGCTGACGCTGTTGATCGTTCGTTTCCTCCTCGTGTCGTTTCAGTCCAAATGTCAGTCACTCACACTTTCTCACATGCCTTCGATTTTGACGGAGGATGTATGCTATATGAATAGGTGTCATCCATACCAACGGCCAAACTGGCCTTCTTTTCCGAGAACTGGTGACGGGATTTTACGATTGCGCAAGATATTTAGAGCGCGTTCATACACGGAACCTCGGTTTATATATAGTCTCATATTAAGAACTTTTCAGGGAAAGGAGTCAGCACCAATGTTTAACTCCGAGGGAAAATCTCCCTGTATCTAAAAGACGTGGCGAAGATTCGAACCCGCAACCTCAGGATCAGTAGGATCATGAATCTAGCGCTCCACCAGTTGAGCTATTCTGGCCCTGGTTCTTGTGTTGCCGATCCCTGTCAGAGGGCCGATCCGGGATCTGTTGGACCTGGTCAGGATCTGCCCTCTCATTCGAGTGTCCTAGTGCATGCCTGAGATTATTTGTAATGTGTTTAAAGCTGAAAAAAAAAAAAACCACACCCTCTGCATAAAAACCCAGGGACGACGTGATTAAGAAACAGTTGATGGCTTACCTTTGAATTCCGTGCCAGGCTGCTACAATAGACAATGGACGAAAGTCTGCAAGGGAGGTAATCTGCGTTAGAGTTGGCGTTCAGCCGAGTGACCCCGCCGTTTTCATGGGACAAAATGTCACTGGTGGACACGCCCAAAAGTAATTTTTGCCAAATCAGTCGGCTAAACAGTTCTCTCTCTCACAGAGAGAGAGAGAGAGAGAGAGAGGAGAGAGAGAGAGAGAGAGAGAGAGAGAGAGAGAGAGAGAGAGAATGCCAAAAAGGTGGGTGTGAAACGGTGTGTCGGTGACGCAGAGGGTCGAAATCCTCATTGTTATCCTGGTGTGCGCTTCGGCTCAAACGTTTGACTCTAGATCTAGCTGCTCGGCCCATAAACTAAGAAAAGGTAACTCTGTTTGCCATGGAAAGCGTTATCTTCCCCTGATTTTTTTTTTTTTTTTTGGGGGGGGGGGGGGGGGCGGAACAGATTTACAATTCCTAAACTTATATATATTCTCTCAGTGTTTGAAGTTCGTTGTGGCCATTGTTATTCACAACAAAAAAAAATTCCTTCCTTCGCTTGTTAGGACACAGTTGCCTCGTTTAATTAAACAAAAAAAAGTGGGAAGAATTCTTCTCTGACGTTTGAAGTTGCTAGGTTCCTATTGAAAGTGTCTGTTACTTTACCTTCAATCTGGCCCGTTGGGGGTGGGGATGGGAATGGGGGTGGGGTTGGAGAAGTGGGGAGTGTTGGCTGGAGCAATACGTTATCTCTACATCGCGTTGCTCCGTGGATCAGGACTTTTGATGACGCCGCTGCAGGGACGACAACAACAATCACATTGGGTGGGGGTTGGGGGTTGGGGTGGGGGGTGGGGTTGGAGGGTGGGGGAGGGGGAGGGGGGGTCAAAGGTGGATAGAAACTGCCGCAGTTTTGTCTTGCATCGTCCGCCAGTCCCAAGTCATCACAGCAAACAATCGAAGATCGTAGGAAACCCAGCATTCGTTTTTCTTTTTTCTTTTTTCTTTTCTCCAAATTTTTATTTGTAACGACAACATCGTGTGAAACGACAGTTCCATCTGCGACACAACAACAGTTCCAAGAGCACGAAGACAGTCCAGACGCTCACCATGACAGACAGACAGACAGACAGACAGACACAACGGAAGCCAGAAGACCAGACTGTTGTTGTTGATTACTTCGTGGACTGCGCTGAAAGAGACTCTGTTTGCAAAGACGCTTACTT
>CM031618.1:9815278-9817778 GCA_018398815.1 Conus ventricosus | reverse complement strand
GTCCGCAGCAAACTCAACTCTGGGTAGGAGCCGGTCGGGGCAGAAAAAACCCACATGACTCTGATGGGATTCGAACGCACGACCTCCCAGCCGGGAGTCCGCGACGCTAACCACTTCGCCACGGCGGCTGGTGAAAGGAGGTGTTAAGTGACGCAGGAACCAGTCAGCAGTAAACAACAAAACAAGTAGGGTAGCTGGTGCTCCCACGATGACATCATTCCGGGCACATAACTCTGAACGAATGCTGCTTGTAAAGACACCGCATCGCCCAGCAGAAATGACTACGACACAGAGAACACAGAACAAACCCGAATGCTGCTTGTAAAGACACCGCATCGCCCAGCAGAAATGACTACGACACAGAGAACACAGAACAAACCCGAATGCTGCTTGTAAAGACACCGCATCGCCCAGCAGAAATGACTACGACACAGAGAACACAGAACAAACCCGAATGCTGCTTGTAAAGACACCGCATCGCCCAGCAGAAATGACTACGACACAGAGAACACAGAACAAACCCGAATGCTGCTTGTAAAGACACCGCATCGCCCAGCAGAAATGACTACGACACAGAGAACACAGAACAAACCCGAATGCTGCTTGTAAAGACACCGCATCGCCCAGCAGAAATGACTACGACACAGAGAACACAGAACAAACCCGAATGCTGCTGTAAAGACACCGCATCGCCCAGCAGAAATGACTACGACACAGAGAACACAGAACAAACCCGAATGCTGCTTGTAAAGACAACCGCATCGCCCAGCAGAAATGACTACGACACAGAGAGCACAGAACAAACCACACAACACACACACACACACACACACACACACACACACCCCCTCATCTCCTTCGTTTCATTCGAACGAAAAAAAAGATATATTACAGACACACATAAAAGCAGATAGTAGTCATTTTGAAATTGACTTCGAATCCCAGCTCAACACGGATTTACTGCTTCAACTTAATGCTTACTGGATCAGTTAACGCCACAACATACAGTGATGTTTTGTGGAGCGTGACAGCGGCTGACACGTAGACTTCAGTTTGTGGAGCGGAATAGCTCAGGGGTAGAGCGCCGGACTCGCGGTAATCTTGGTGATCCTGGGGTTGCGGGTTCGAATCTCCTTTGACGTTGCGTGGCTTTCTCTTGGTGTGGGACCAAAGGTTCCTGTCCTTGTTTATCATTGACCACAATAACATATTTTGATATATAATATCATGTAGCATTATGTCATAGTATCTTATTTATATTATATCATATTATATATTGTATTATATTATATTATATTATATTATATTATATTATATTATATTATATTATATTATATTATATTATATTATATTATATTATATTACATAATTTCATTATCATATTATGTCATATGATATCACATCACATCGTGTTATATCCCATTTTGCCGTATTATAATTTGTTATGTTATTATTACACTGTTTGATATATTCTAACACATCATCATCTGATAATCGTGTTTTCTTGCTTCCACAGGCAATACTGGACTCGGGGAATGTTCAGTAATCCATGGCAAGCTTATCTGTAAGTGGATTGCTTTGATTTATTTACTTAGTTATTCATTTATTTATCTATGTATTTATGTATTTATTTCATTCATTCATTTATCTGTCTGTTCCTTTTTGCAAGGATACAGACCTACCCAAACGTTGGGCCTTGTAGGTCTATTTCTTTCTTTCTTTTTTTTTTCTTCTGTCTTTTTGCAATCTCTCGCAGTGTATTTGGAGGCTTTCCAACGCCGCTCACTCAGACAGTCCACCTACACAACCAAGCCTACATTTTTTTTTTTACTTTTTATTTTTTGCTTGTTCATTCTTCGTAGTCATGTGACCGTGTTCCTTTGTTGTTTCTCTTTGTGCAACGGCTGTTTTTTTTTTTTTTTTTTTTTTTTTTCCTTCTTTCTTCGTTGTTCAATTTTGCGTGAGTTTTGTCGTGTATGTAGACTTATTTGTGTATGATGTCTTTGGTTCGTTATTCAAAATTGTGTGATCTTGTTCACAATTGATTGTTTGTCGTGGTATGATTTACAAAACAGTGGAGCATGTTCTAAGCTCATGTAAAGTAGCCCTGGCTCAAGGAAGGTACACATGGAGGCACAACCAAGTGCTCAAAGAGATTGTACAAGTAGTCTGGGCTAGTACCAACACCACAAAAGGGAGAATCAGGACTCCAAGAGCACCCGCAACATTCTTCACGGCAGGGGGCAGCAAATCATGGCCAAGAACAACAGTGCCACTCGAAACATGCAGGCAGAGTCTGCTGGATGGGGCAGATGACTGGAGTGCACTGCAGACCTCCCAGAATGGAAGAATCACCCAGAGATCATCAGCAAGAGTGGCATGAGACCAGACATAGTAGTCCACTCTCAGTCAACCAAGCAGCTGATCATGATCGAGCTCACGGTGCCATATGAGAACAGAATGGAGGCAGCTCTAATCTACAAGACTGAAAAGTATGCTG
>CM031618.1:9802778-9810278 GCA_018398815.1 Conus ventricosus | reverse complement strand
TGTCTTGAGAGGCATTGGGTTCGCTGTGTTATTACTGTTGGGGTTAATCACGTGTCTTCAGTCTGCTGATATGGGACCGGACAACTGATAACGTAGAAGTCATCATCATCATCTTGCTCGGAATCATGCTGACGAAGATGATCGGGTTGTTTGGTTTGGGTGGGCCGTGCGTTGAAATCGATCCTGGTGAGTTTTCTTGTTGGGTTTTTTGTTTTTTTTTTTTTTTTGTTTTTTTTTTTTTTTTTTTTTGTTGGTTTTTTTTTTCTTTTTCTTGATTTCCATTTTTTTTTGTTTTTGTTTTTTGGGGGAAAAAAATCGTTTTTAACATCTATCTTCTCCCCTTCTCCTTTTTTTTTTAAAATTCAATTTTTTAAAATCTGTTAACATCTCCTAAAAGAGTTCATGACGAGGAGAGAGCCGTCCTTGGCCTATTATCTGTAGAAAATTAACTCTTTTTTAAAATTTTATTATTATTCTTTTTAAGGAGTGACGACATGACAGGTACACTGAAAACGGTCAGGCGATGCCACCATCGCGTTCCTTCCAGGGAGAGCAGCTGCTGATTTATCTTAAAAAAAAAATTAAAAAAAAAAAAGTCTGCCGGCGTTGAGAATCGAGTTATTTTCTAAGTGAACCAGTCGCCGTAGTGCGGCGGTTAAGGTAAGTGGGTGGGTTTTGCTAATTGGGAGGTCATACATCGATTCCTGTCCCCCCTCCGGCCCCGCCCCCCCCCCCCCCCCACTCCCCGCAAAGAAAAAAAAATGTGTGGGATTTTTCTTCTTTTTCTTTGTTTCGCACCCCCCCCCCCCCCCCTTTTTTTGTTTGTTTCTTTCTTTCTTTCTGTTTTTTCCCGCACTGCTCCCAGTCAGAGTTGAGTGTGATGGAGAGGATAGGTAAGACTGGAAGCATAATTATAGTCCAGTTTCATTTTCGTAAAGGTCATGTCTCGAATTTGCCGATGATTTGCTGCCAACAAGTCTGCAAATTGTTTAATCAACAAAAGTACAGAGTTCATATCGAAAAAAAAAAAAAAAAAAACACGTTTGTGGCATGCATATAACAATTTTTCTAAAATCAACAACAACAACAACAACAACAATAAGGTTTTGACTTATCAGTTCAAACCCAGAGGTGCGGATAGAAAACCGTGACGTCACTTGTGGGGATGACAGAATCTTTGTAGTGTCATACAGAATTAACAAAATCTGAAATAAAATCAGCAGGGACTGTCCAGTGTGACGCGAAAGTGATGACTCACACACGAACGCTCGAAGCACAGGCACTCGCGTGCGCACTTTCACTTACGTGTTCATGATGCACTCACACACATACTCTCTCTCTCTCTCTCTCTCTCTCTCTCTCTCTCTCTCTCTCTCTCTCTCTCTCTCTCTCTCTCTCTGTGTTTGTGTGTGTGTGTGTGTGTGTGTGTGTGTGTGTGTGTGTGGTGTGTGTGTGTGTGTGTGTGTGTGTGTGTGTGTGTGTGTGTGTGTGTGTGTGTGTGTGTGTTGTGTGTGTGTGTGTGTGTGTGTGTGTGTGTGTGTGGACATAATATAAGTATACACCCATTTACGACACTCTCTCTCTCTCTCTCTCTCTCTCTCTCTCTCTCTCTCTCTCTCTCTCTCTCTCTCCTTTATGTCTCTCCGTCTTTTTCACTTCCTCTTCCCCCCCCCTCTCTCTCTCTCTCTCTCTCTCTCTCTCTCTCTCTCTCTCTCTCTCTCTCTCTCTCTCTCACACACACACATCTCTACCTCTCCAGCTGTCTACTATCTAGACAGACAGCTATACACTGAACAGTACTTCGTTACTCTGCCGATTTCTCGTGTCCATCCCCCAACACTATTCTTCTAACATTCTCACATATAGGCAAGACCAAAGATGACATCGTATCAAGCACGAGCAATTCTTTCACTGCTGTCGAAGGCTTTTGTACAACGGCAACTAAGCTCACCTTTAATGCAACTTTTTTTAAAAGTTAGAAATAAACAACACATTGCAAAAGAAAGGTACTAGTTTATCAAATTCAAAATAACTCACCATTAGGCGTTGATTCGCCTCTTCAATGTAGAAAAAAAAAATGCTCCCACCAAGGTTGCTTTGGAAAAAAACAATTTGAACCACGTGATATGGGGGTCCCCTTGGTCACATTGTCACAGTTCTAAAACTACTCCGAAATGTTGGCTTGAAGTTTGGAAATATCCATATACGATGGTCAGAACTGGTCATGAAGATAAATGCATAAAAAGTGAAGTTGATACTTAAAAAACAACTAATTCAGAATCGAGTTGAAAATACCGCCACACAGTGACTCGGAAAAACTCGTCGAAACGAAAAAGTCTACCTGACCATGAAACACGGTCAAAGGGAAGGAATCAATGCCAAAATGACGACTTTCACTTGCAACAGTTAGCTCCCGCCAATGTGATCATGCGATTGGACAAAAATAATTCGTATCTTTCCGGGTAGGGTGCAGAACCTCCCACGTCCACCCACGCCCCATCCCCACCCTTTCCGCCTAAAACCAGAGGGTTCATTTCTGCGACTGCTCAGTCTGTGCGTCCTCCGGTGCCAGCACCCAGTTGGCATCCCGCTTCTCCTGGGTGAAGAACTCCTTGTTCTGCACGTCCCAGGCCAACGGACAGTCCACGATGGCCGAGTCGGGCACCTGCAACCCAGGGAGACATGAGCCACGTGGTCGGTCAGCCACTGTCCTCTTAGTCCACACATAGAAGACAGGATCAGATGACCAAGCTGTGATGTATTCATTTGAAACAGTAATTTAAGGCTCCCCCCAAAAAAAACCCAACAACAACAACAACAACAACAACAACAAAAATCAACAAAAAAAACACACACACACAAAAGAAAACAAAAAAACAAAACCGTAGACAAACGAATCACACGACAAAAATACGACGCGTTTCGACCTCTTAGGTCTTCTTCAGGCAAGATACTCAGGAGAGCAAAAATGAACGAGCAATCACTTGTCTTCATCCAGTTCGGCGCAAGATGAGCGTTGAATGAAAACGAGGCCGTTGGGGAAGGAGACAAATGTGAGCCGAGGTAGTAATGATGATGATAATGATAATAATAATACTGATAGGAATGATAATGATAATGATAATAATAATACTGATAGGAATGATAATGATAATGATAATAATAATACTGATAGGAATGATAATGATAAGTACGACAGTGCAGGACTGAAGATGAAGCAAGCGGAACTAATCATGAATTACAAGGAAGAAATGATCCGGAGGATAGTTAGTTCTCCAGCGAAGGATCCACAGAGTACTCCTTCAGATTACTGGCGCAGCTCCAACTACGTCTAGGATTCTTTTACAAGGTGGTTGAGGGTCTGGTGCCAGCGATCACCCGAGTGACTTCATCACACCACAGAAACCAGGACGACGCATCCGCTCCACCAGAGACAACAGTACGTACCTGACACAAAACCCGGTGGAGAACTACATACGAAACAACGATAGGTGTTACTGCGTTCCTGAAACACACACTGATCAGGAGCAGTATGCAGATAGGCCCGATAAATTGTCTATCGAACCGATTGCGGTAGTCGGCTCGATAATGCGGAAAAATTCTCATGCAGGAAGCCACGATAGAAACCTGTCCCCCCTGTAAGTTTAGAGGTGGTACCTCCCTCCGATATCTTGTCTTTCGGTCCGATATTTATGTTGACAAGATGACAGCCGCGTTTGTCGCTCTGAGAATGCGGAGACGTCGAATGTTGCAAAGAGAACGTGTTTTTCGAGACAGACTGCATCCACTGGACAGATACGATGATGTGGAACTGTACTCGAAAATTAGATTCAGGCGACAAGACATTCTGCAGCTGACAGATTCAATTGCAGAGACAATTGAACTTTCCAACCGGCAAGGCAGCTTGACCCAGTGTCCGTCAAATTCGGTTTCCGCACCTTCTTCCCCTCGGCCATTTTGCTGCTAAACTGATGAACGCATGCGCAGCGAGGGTGGAAGTTGGGGAATCCCTGCCAAGTTATTCTTCGAGCAGCCACGGATACCCGATAGTTATTGGAGGCACTGTCGGATGTCCATGCATGCCGAGCTATCGGATGAACTGTCCCACCGATAGATCTCAGTGGGATAGATCCTATCGGACTGTTAAAGTATCGGAGGTATCTGCATACCGGCCCAGTACCGTAACTCATACTTCCCAAAGACAATAACTGAGTGGAACCACCTCGACGATACCATCGTCCACCAAAAGTCAGTCGACAGTTTCAAGTCGGCTCTGGCAAAAGCCAGAAGCCGATAATATCACCACGCTGCGCACCCTCCACCGTCGCGCCTATGCCAGTCAGTCAATGGATGTTTTAGCGACGTACTAATCCAGATCCAGATCCAGATAACGTGACGAAAAACGACATACTGGCATTTTTACAGGACATGAGAAAAAACAGGGACAGTCTTCCCTATACTGATAGGGGGGAGACGCGAAACTGACTTCCAACAGCGCAGCTGTCAACAACGGAAATCTTGATGACTGTGGAGAAACTTGTTGGCGATCATGTGGACGGTGACATCAGTGTTCACTTGGACAGATCTCTCCTTGATGTGGTTTCCTCGTTCAGCCATGTGTTTGGATGTTCATTCTTTGATGTTTATTTCATGAACAGCCCCTGTCCCCACCGTGCTCTCCCCATGAGAATGGGCTTTGTAAGCTGATATCATTCATTCATTCCTTCTCTCTCTCTCTCTCTCTCTCTCTCTCTCTCTCTCTCTCTCTCTCTCTCTCTCTCTCACACACACACACACACACACACACACACACACACACACACACACACACACACACACACACACAGAGTCATATACACAGCCCATACTGTCGGCCCTACCTTGGTGAGTTTGCTGTACAGAGGGTGGATATGTTCCTTGACAGGGTTGTTGTGCTGTACAGAGGGTGGATGTGTTCCTTGACGGGGTTGTTGTGCTGTACAGAGGGTGGATGTGTTCCTTGACAGGGTTGTTGTGCTGTACAGAGGGTGGATGTGTTCCTTGACGGGGTTGTTGTGCTGTACAGAGGGTGGATGTGTTCCTTGACGGGGTTGTTGTGCTGTACAGAGGGTGGATGTGTTCCTTGACGGGGTTGTTGTGCTGTACAGAGGGTGGATGTGTTCCTTGACGGGGTTGTTGTGCTGTACAGAGGGTGGATGTGTTCCTTGGCGGGGTTGTTGTTGGCCCTACCTTGGAGAGTTTGCTGTACAGAGGGTGGATGTGTTCCTTGACGGGGTTGTTGTTGGCCCTACCTTGGAGAGTTTGCTGTACAGAGGGTGGATGTGCTCCTTGACGGGGTTGTTGTCGGCCCGGTTGTAGGCGCAGAGGAAGGCCCAGCGTCGGTTGGGGCCCTGGTTCTGGCCGCTGGCGTGGAGCAGGTTGCAGTGGAAGAACAGAGCGTCACCTGCCGGCCACGATACAGACGGGGTAAGGTCAGGTCAGGTCAGGTGATGTCGCCCAGCCTAGCCGACCGCAAAGCCGACCATTATCAGGACTGTCACCGCGTTAAAGTCAACTCACAAGTCAACTCATTCACCCAAACCCTTTAGAATAAGATACACCTTCTTGAGGGGGGAAAAAAGAAAAAAAAAAAAAAAAAAAAAAAATGACCGGACACATTTGTTAAAAATCTTCGGTAAAAATCTGAGATCAGATTGAAAATAAAAAATGTTGATCTCTCTAGGAAGAAGACATCTGAGTGTGTAATGTTTACTACTAGCATTTGACCCCGATTTCTCCCGAGTCGCTCCCTCTCCCCCACCCCCCACCCCATCTCCCACTCCCATTTCCTCTACACGCAGGGGGAGAGCATGACGACAGTGATGGCTTATACCATGCTCGGAAACCACACAAACAGTATACGTACGTAATAAAGAGTAAACAAGTAGGGTAACTCTTGCTCCCATAAGAAAACCTAACACAGAGTAACTTTTATTCAAGGCCGGCACAGCCTTTCAAACTTGATTAAAGTCAGACAAATACAAAGACGAACAATCTAATAGTGGGGGAAAAAACAAGCACATGCCAACAATCCCTCCGTCATCACAGTAATGACTTGGCAAAGATTTGAAAGGGGGGTGGGTGGGGGGGGGGGGGGGGGGGGGGGGGTGAAGATGAAGAAAATGGGAACATAAAATGAAGAGAATATATTATAAATACGAAAACTCTTCACTAGCTGCATGAGAGAACATCATAATCCCTCTTGAAGACAGATCTATTTGTTTTGCCTGCTCCTAGGCCTTTCGTCCGCTGGATCGGACTCATCAGGGAGACACGAGCTGATTGTGTCTGTGCTCCTGGCGTCAAATAGAGACACACCACAGTCCATAATTCTGTGGTGTTCTCACCACCAAGGGTTCAAAAAAAATCCAACAGCACCCCCAAAGCCGCCAGCGAAGGGTAGTAAATGAAACAAAACGACGAAAGTGTGGGGTACAGTATATGTAATGACCAATGAACATTACACAGACTATCCCAGGTCTACCCCTCCCCCCTCCCCTCCCCAGCCTCAATCTTCCTGCTTCCGCGCGTGACATTGTGAGAAGACCTCAGAGCAGGCAGCATGTGCCTGTTGTACATGTAGCCAGCCACCTAACTCCAGCATGTGCCTGTTGTACATGAAGCCAGCCACCCAACTCCAGCATGTGCCTGTTGTACATGTAGCCAGCCAGCTAACTCCAGCATGTGCCTGTTGTACATGTAGCCAGCCACCTAACTCCAGCATGTGCCTGTTGTACATGAAGCCAGCCACCCAACTCCAGCATGTGCCTGTTGTACATGTAGCCAGCCAGTTAACTCCAGCATGTGCCTGTTGTACATGTAGCCAGCCACCTAACTCCAGCATGTGCCTGTTGTACATGTAGCCAGCCACCTAACTCCAGCATGTGCCTGTTGTACATGTAGCCAGCCACCTAACTCCAGCATGTGCCTGTTGTACATGTAGCCAGCCAGTTAACTCCAGCATGTGCCTGTTGTACATGTAGCCAGCCAGCTAACTCCAGCATGTGCCTGTTGTACATGTAGCCAGCCACCTAACTCCAGCATGTGCCTGTTGTACATGTAGCCAGCCACCTAACTCCAGCATGTGCCTGTTGTACATGTAGCCAGCCAGCTAACTCCAGCATGTGCCTGTTGTACATGAAGCCAGCCACCCAACTCCAGCATGTGCCTGTTGTACATGTAGCCAGCCAGCTAACTCCAGCATGTGCCTGTTGTACATGTAGCCAGCCACCTAACTCCAGCATGTGCCTGTTGTACATGTAGCCAGCCACCTAACTCCAGCATGTGCCTGTTGTACATGTAGCCAGCCAGTTAACTCCAGCATGTGCCTGTTGTACATGTAGCCAGCCAGCTAACTCCAGCATGTGCCTGTTGTACATGTAGCTAGCCAGCTAACTCCAGCATGTGCCTGTTGTACATGTAGCCAGGCAGCTAACTCCAGCATGTGCCTGTTGTACATGA
>CM031618.1:9780278-9792778 GCA_018398815.1 Conus ventricosus | reverse complement strand
GAGAGGAGAGAGAGAGAGAGAGAGGGTGTGTTCTGACCTTTTCGCAAGTACCAGCGACCTTTTTGATTGGCCACCATGCCGGTGACGTCATTTCCGGGCTGATTCACATTGCACATCCAGGCTTTCTCTTGTTGGCTCCATCGTCAAGCTGACCTCGGTGTGCAAGAAACAAAATGTGACGACAGAAAATCCAGCGTTTCCAGACGGCAAACGTAGGATTAGATAATAAACTACAAACAAGTATTAGAAAAGTAGTTAGACTCAGAATCAAAAACTTACTCTGAGAATATTTCGACAGGGTCACCTGTCTTCATCAGCTCACTGTTGCTGTTGTGTGGAAGTGAACGATTGTCAGAATCTGAATTGTAGGATTGCGGGGGAGGGGAGGGTGAGTTCAAAACCTTGATATCTGTTAGGCTGGGGCGCCTGGTCTTGATTTCGTGGCTTCTTTTAACTCTTTCTTTTTGTGAGGAAGGGATCTGTAGATAAGATCTTGGTGTTTCTTGGGGCTGAAACTGTTGGCTGTGGTTGTAGATGTTCATGTATGGAGAATAGATCGGTTTTGGTGTTTCTGGTAGCCGGGTGGTGAGTGGTCTTGCTGTCTCGCCATGTAGGTATTGGCACAGTCTTGGACCCCTACCTGGTACATACACCACACTGCTCGAGGGGGTCCGTTTTGTTCTTTGACATGGGTCTGTTACTGGCGTAAGGAGTTGGTGGGTTTGATTCTGAGTTCTAACTGCTTTTCTAATGCCGAATCAAAATCCAAAAAACCTATATGCTTATTTAAAAGAAGTAGGTGTAACTCTTGTCACACAAGAAAAGAAATCCACGCGTGTATCTCAAAAAGCAATGCTGCTTACGACACTGAATTGCCCTAGCAGCTTTGACAGCACAGAGCACACAGAAAGAAGAACAGAGGGGGGATGTTTCAATTGTTTGTTCTTGTGTGCTCTGTGCTTTTCATTTTCGGTAGGCGATTCGGCGGTCGTAAGGCAGCGTTCTTTTGAGAGTTACAGGACGTTGTATTTGTTTTCTTGTGTGAGCAAGCGTTTATACTACTTGTTTGCTGTGAATTGTTGAACTGTTCCCTGCTCTCTTCATTTTTAATATGAGTCTCCACCTCCTCCTCCCTGCAAGATGTTATCTTCCGACGCCGCCTCAGTTTGCTGTTGTTTGGATGATGTGGTTACCGTAGCCGCTTTAAAGTCTGGAATTCTCTGCTCTCCGATTCCTTTCTTCTTCATTAATAGACTCACTGCATCTTGCCATCTACTGGAACTACCCTGTATTCTCTCTCTCTCTCTCTCTCTCTCTCTCCTCTCTCTCTTCCTCTCTCTCTCTCTTCTGCATACGTGCATGCGTGTGTGTGTGGCGCCCATGGTGCGTGCGTGTGTTGTGTGGTGTGTGTGTCGTGTGTGTGTGTGTGTGTGTGTGAGTGTGTGTGTGTGTGTGTGTGTGTTGTGGTGTGAAGTTAGAGAGAGAGAGAGAGAGAGAGAGAGAAGAGAAGAGGGAGAGAGAGAGAGAGGAGAGAGTGTGAGAGGAGGGGAAGTGTGTGTGTGTGGTGTGTGTGTGTGTGTGTGTGTGTGTGTGTTGTGAGTGTGTGTGTGTATGTGGTTTGTGTGTGTGGTGTGTTGTGTGTGTACGTAGAGTGAGGAGAGAGAGAGAGGAGAGATAGAGAGAGAGAGTGAGAGGAGAGAGAGGAGAGCAGAGGAGAGAGAGGAGCTGTGTGTGTGCGTGTGTGTGTGTGTCTTCAATTTAGCATTTTATTCACATGAAGTCATTCTTTCCCTAACATCAAACATCATCCTGCTAGGTACATTGTTCCCTCCACACAACCCATTTCCCATATTACACACAGAATTGCACACACACACACACAACACACACACACACACACTACACACACAACACACACACGAACTCTCTCTCTCTCTCTCTCTCTCTCTCTCTCACACACACACACACACACACACACACCACAAACACACACACACCACAACACACCACACACACACACACCACACACACACACAACAAACACACACACCCACTCACACACACACAAACCACACAACACACACACACACACACACACACACACACACACAACACCACAACACACCACACACACCACACACACACAACACACACACACACACACCACACACACACACACACTTACAGGGAGAGAGAGAGAAGAGATGAGAGAGAGAGAGAGAGAGAGAGAGGAGAGAGAGAAGAGACGAAGATCGTGCATCTGTGTAATTATGCATAACATACGTCATAGGAAGGATGTTTGTGACGTCACTATCTTCCAAACACTCCCCTGAGTTTAGCAGTTCCTGCCTCAGTTCAGCAAATTCCTAAAAACACACACATTCCATGAAGAGAGAGAGAGAAGAGAGGAGAGAGATGAGAGAGGAGAGATGAGAGGAGAGAGAGAGGAGGATGGAGAGAGAGAGTAGACGAGAGAAGAGAGAGAGAGAGAGCACGAACGACGAAACGAACGAACAAAATTGTATTTTTCGAGGGTAATAGGATAGTAAAATTTAATTCGCTTTTTTTCCACCCAGCCCTGAGAGAGGGAGAGAGAGTGGAGACGAGAGAGAGAAGAGGAGAGGGATAGAGAGAGAAGAGAGAGAGAGGAGAGAAGGAGATTGAGAGACGAGAGAAGAGGAGAGAAGAGAGAAGAGAGAGGTTAGGAGGTGAATTTAGAAGTGAAAGGGAAGAGCTTTTAGATGTAGATCATAGGTATTGTGCTCGTAGAAACACATTCAAACATAGCAATAACCAAAACCAAAAAACAAAAAAAAATCATCGCATCGTCATCATTACAGTCGTCATCAACATCATCGCTTTCTTTTTCATCTCCATTTCCTCTTGATCCACCATCTCTCCTCTTCCTCCTCCCCCTAAAGCCATGATCACATTATCAGCAGTATCATCACTACCAACATTCACTTTCAGTCATAATGATAATCACTACCATCATTTTCATCCCCGTACATTTCTTCCTCTTCTCGTCATGGTATTATCATATCATTATCATCACCTCCATGTTATTCCTTCGTCCTCCTACTCCCCATATCCATGGTCATATCATCATCATTATCATCATCACCCTGTTATTCCTCGTCCTCCCTTACTTCTCGGAAACCTGGTCATTATAATCATCATATCATCACCACCACTGTTATTCCTCGTCTCCTTATCCTCGTAACCATGGTCATTATTCCTCATCATTAGAATCATCACCACATGTTATTCCTCGTCCTCTACTCCTCGTAACCATGGTCATTATTCATCATCATTATCATCATCACCACTGTATTCCTCGTCCTAGTCCTCATGGTTATGGTCATTGTCATCTCATTTCATCATCCACCCACTGTATTCCTCGTCCTATTCCTCATGGTTTATGGTCTTTTGTACAATCATCATTATCATCATCACCACTGTATTCCTCGTCCTATTCCTCATGGTTATGGTCTTTGTCATCATCATTATCATCATTCACCCTGTATTCCTCCTCTATTCCTCATGGTCCATGATCATTGTCATCATCATTATAATCATCACCCATGTATTCCTTCGTCCTTATTTCCTCATGGTCCTGGATCATTGTCATCATCATGATCGCATTTTCATCACCACTGTATTCCTTCGTCCTACTTCGTCATGGTCCTGATCATGTCATCTCTTATCATCATCTCCACTGTATTCCTCGTCTATTCTCATGGTCATGATCATTGTTCATCTTCATTATCATATCACCACTGTATTCCTCATGGTTATGGTCATTGTCACCTCATCTTCATTACCATTACATTCTTCCCTTCTCCTTCTTTCTTGAAAAAACATTCGTCCTCCTCACATTTTGCCTAATTATTCTCGTCATCGTCGTCGTTTTCATCATCATCATCATTTCATCATGTTCCGCTCATCACCATCTCATCATCATAATCATCTCATCATAATCATCATCATCATCATCATCATTATCAACGTCATTATTGTCGTCATCGTCGTCGGTCGTCGTCGTTTTCTCCTTTTTCTTCTTCGTCATTATCATCATGATCACATCACCGCTTCATTGACCGGATTCGGCCCTTTTTTGGGGGGTGGTGGGTGGGGGGGTGGGGGGGTAGAGTGGGGGCGGGGGAGGGGGGGGGGGGGGGGGGGGGCTAAATCCTTAACGCAAGCAACCCAACAATGACAGAACAAGACGCATCACAGTAGCATGGCCGTCATTGTGACACTGCAAGGCTAGCCCTTTATCTGACTGACAGGAATGTAGCCGTTTGCTGTCAAAAGTCGGCTTTTCAATTATTCGGGTAACTGAAGCTACCCGGCTGAAACTGGTACCTGGAAGACAAGAGAAAGAGGAGACAAGGGGCTCATGAGCAGACATGCTGGAAAAGTTGAAGGATAGAACAATGGGTTCAAAAGAAAAAGGTGTGTGTATAGAAGTACTTTCTCGTTTTTGTTTGTTCTCTGACATAACGAAGGACTATGGGGGTGGTTGGGGGGTGTTGGGGGGGTGTTGGGGGGGGGGGGGGGCGCGGGGGGTGGGCCGGGGGGCGGAGGGGGGTTGGGGGGGGGGTGGTTGGGGGGGGGGGGGGGCGGGGGGGAGGGGGGGGCGGCTGAGGACAAAAGAATCAAGTAGACATTGTTTATAACCCCTGTACTCCAGGGCAATTTTCGCACTATTGATGAACTGAAAGTCGCCTGATAGTTCGTTGTTTCCGCTTTTTTTTTGTTTTTTGTTTTGTGGCAACTCGAGGGTGTGGAGGAAATGACAGACTTTATTAATGCTAACTCTGCGGTTAAATCCTTTGCAGAATTTACAACATCATCAAACAACAACAACAACAACAAAGACAAAAAAAAAAAAAAAAAAGGGGAAAAGAGGAAAAAGAAAAACTTTTAAGATTTTTTTTCTTCACATGACTGCCTATTTCCGTAACATATTTAACCAGATGTGTGATTTTATCACATGAAAGTAGGGGGGAAAAAACAACAACAACAAAAAAAAAAAAAAACAAAAAAAAAAAAACGAACGAAAAATTTCTAACAGGCACTTTTAGAACAGGGCCATTTCATTGTAGACACCTAACATGCTCTTGTCAACAACAATGGGGAAAGCATTGTCACATTATATCCAACCAAAACCGCATAATCCCAGATGCTTCAATGCTCTGGTTACGGTTCCCTACAGTGTAACTGCATCCATCTCCCACCGCGTCAACAGACATCTCTAGAAACCTTTGGCCATCTAAGCGAACAAAGCGAGAGAAGAACAAGAAATCCACAGTTTCATTATGGATGCATCATGCATTGTACATTATGCTGTATAAAGTATGATTTTAGCACCGAAGAGAACTGTGACATCGTTCTAAAACAAACCTCAACGAAAAATGAACGAGCAATCACTCATCTTCATCGTTCAAATGCCAATTTTGCGCTGAGGGGATGAAGATAAGGCGATTGTT
This sequence comes from Conus ventricosus, assembly GCA_018398815.1. Taxonomy (NCBI): domain Eukaryota; kingdom Metazoa; phylum Mollusca; class Gastropoda; order Neogastropoda; family Conidae; genus Conus; species Conus ventricosus. Next base: position 9,787,283 of record CM031618.1, on the reverse strand, counting down.
TCCAGTCTGCCACTGTTATGCCGCTGCTTTGGGTACATCTCGATAGATCCCCGTCTCGGTAGATCCCATTCGATAGATCCCGTCTCGATAGATCCCCATACATGTGGAAGGATTTCCGTCTCGATAGATCCCCGTCCTCAGTTGATCCCCCATCTCGATAGATCCCCGGTCGAAAGATCCCCCACTGCATGTGGACGGATATTTCCGTCTGATAGATCCCGTCTCGGTAGATCCCATCTCGATAGATCCCGTCTCGATAAGTAAAAACAAGTTTACAGAAACAAGGAGCATACCGATACCCCATTACAAGGCGAGGAAAAATGGCTGCACAAGTTGAATAATTGTTGAAGGAAAATCATTTAACAAAAAAAAAGCTCACTCATCAGATCTGAAGGGGAAAAAAAAACAGTGACGAGGATTCATCAAGGTCAGGTTCAATCGAGACGGGTATCCATTGAGATGGGGATCTTATCGAGAGGGATCTATCGAGACGGGGATACATCGAGACGGGGATCCATCGAGACGGGATCCATGGAGACGGGGTCTATCGAGACGGGGATCTATCGAGTGCCCCCCCCCCCCCCCCCCCCCCCCCCCCCCCCCCCCCCCCCCCCCCCCCCCCCCCCCCCCCCCCCCCCCCCCCCCCCCCCCCCCCCCCCCCCCCCCCCCCCCCCCCCCACCCCCCCCCCCCCCCCCCACCCCCCCTCCCCTGATTGACGGTTTACGAGTTGTAGGTTCTGCAGCTAGGACTCACCTTTGGCTGGCATGATTATCCACCGACAAGAATCCGAGTCAGAAGAAAACAGTGTGAAGTCTATAGCACAATAAGAATACCAGGAAGAAGTCCGAGAAAGACAATTAAGGAGGAGGAATGAATTCAATGCTACAGGACATCAGTTTTGAAGAAGAATAAACTTGAGGTCAGGTTTTGTTTTTTTTTAACCCTCCTACTATACGTTATATTTCATACCCAAGCCATGACCAAACAACCAGAAACTAAAATATGGGTTCAGCTTCGTGATTAAGACGCGTGGACACTACAAAACTGATGATTAAAGATAAAAAAAAACAACAAACAAAAAAACAAGCAAAGACACACAAACAAACAAAACAAACAAACCAACAACAACGGTTTTTGTTGCCTAATGTTACTGATTTAGTCTCGAACCACTAATTTCATTAGGCCCATGGTTTCTTTAAGCTGATAAGATTTTATAAATAAACCGAAATTTGCAATAATTATGCTCATACAGTATTTGGTGGGTTTTACTTATTCAGTTTCTTTCTTTTTTCTTGCGCCCTGGCTGAGAAGAAAAACGGATTTTAAAATGTTAGAATAGCACACCGCCAAAAAAAAGATAAAAAAAAAAAAAAAAAGAAGTGACAAGAACAAAAACAACGCGTTTTGACCTCTTAGGTCTTCTTCAGGCAGTTACAAAAAATTAGGACTACGAAAATGAACGAGCAATCCCCTCCTCTTTCCTTCCCCCCCCCCTTTCCACCCCCCCACCCCCCCCCCCATTATCTTCATCCACTTCAGCGCAATAATGGGCGTTCAAACGATGAAGATAAGTGATTTCCTCTTTTCATTTTCGTTGCCCTAAAGTAGTTTTGTAACTTACCTGAAAGAAGACCTAAGAGGTCGAAACGCATCATGTTTTTGTCTTGTGATTTGTTTTGTCTACCCTTTTTTTTTTGGCGGTGCGCATTAAAAAACATTTGAATTTTGTTTAGTTTCCCCGCCTGCGTCGCCTCACTTTGCAACTAGGAAGACCAGAGTTTAATTCAACGCGCCATCATCCTTGTGATCCTTGTCCTTTACGAAGTGCGAGATTCTATGAAAGTTTTGACATGATTAGTTTTATTTTTGATGGATGATGGCAAGAGTGGGTATGAGGAATGGGAAAAGTGTGTGTGTGTGGTGTGTGTGTGTGTGTGTAGTGTGTGGTGTGTGTGTGTGTGTGTGGTGTTAGTGTGTGTGTTGTGTGTGTGGTGTATGTGCGTGTGTGCGTGTGTGTGTTTTTGTGATGTGTGTTGTGTGTGGGTGTGTTGGGTGTGTGTGTGTGCGTGTGTGTGTGTGTGTGTGTGTGTGTGTGTGTGTGTGTGTGTGTGTTCGCCGCGCGCGCGCGCGCGCTGCGGTGGCTTTACGTGCGCGCGTTGTTCATTCCTAGTAAAGGTACCTATGCCCTGCAAAAAAAAAACTTCTCAGATATGTTCGTGAGTTCAGAGGGTGGGCGGTTATACCCCGTACCATTTACGGTACTCATCTGATCTCGTGCTGGTGGACATTGTTATAAGACAAGGTCAATTCATATCAGGTTATCTCATGAACAAAGGACCGGACCACACACGAAACGTGGTCCCAGGATATAAACGTTGCACACTTCACTCCTTCCCTCGCTCTCTTCATCATTCCCGCCCCTTCAGATCAAGGGAGGCTGAAAGAGGGGGGGGGGGGGGAGGGGGTACTTGCTTTCTGGGACATCCCTCCCCTCCCTCCCTCCCCCTCCCTCTTCCTCCATCCCCTGGCTGGTCAAAGGTGGGATTTTTTTTTTGGGCACGTTGCCCTTCGTGTCCACTCCACCCCTTTACTAGCGAGCACCCCTCCCCCCCCCCCCCCAACTCTCCGCCCACTGCCCCCACCACCTTGGGGGCTCGTCAACTCATAAATAGGGATTCGGCCCTGACAAGGGGGTTATTACGCACGAACACGGATTCTTCAGATTGCTTTTAACTTGGTCTCGTACTTTTTCTTTCTTTCTTTTTGTTGTTGTTGTTGTTGTTGTGTTGTTGTTGTGGTTGGTTGTTGTTTCCGTTCCTTGCCTGAAACTCCGATGGTTTACCATTAAAAAAAAAAATTGCGTATGCGGACGTTCTTAATTCTAGCATTATCAAGGTAGCCATTCTCGAGTTCGGGAGATGACTATGTAAACTTGACACCAGCTAGCAGGTGGGTTTTTTTTTATTTTATTTTTTAATATTTATTTATAGTTTTTTAATATTTTTTGAAAAAGCTAGTTTCAAAGTGTAGTGAATGCAGGGCAGAACAGGAATTGAAACAAACTTAAAAAAAGACAAAAAAAAAAAAAGAAAAAAAAAACCCAAACAAATAAACCCACCACACCAATAACAAAAAACAACCAAACAAAACAAAAAAAAAACACAAACAACCGACCAAACCAACCAACCAACCGAACAAACAAACAAACGTGGCATTTCCCCCGGACGGAAGGGACAAACAAAACTACAGGACGAAAACGCGACGTGTTTCGCTCTTTTTGTCTTCTTCAAGCAAGATATACAAACTTTGAGGACAATGAAAACGAAGAACGAGTAATCCTTACGTCCTCATTCAAAGTCCTGTTATGCGCCCGATTTGAGGGAGAATAAGTGATTGTTGCTCGTCTTCCGTTTTCAATGTGCTGGCTGTTGTTGATTTTCCTACAGAAGAACAATGAGGTCGAAATTGCGTCGTGCCCATTCACAGTTTTTGTCTGATCGTCTCAAATCTGGCATGGCGACCACTAAACATATGGACACATCCAGAGCGACGTTTGTGCGTGAACATTTTTTATTAGTCGGCGGCAGGAGGTATTTGTAAACGGACAGAAAATGCCCACTATGCAGCGAAGCGATTGTTTGGAATCGAAGCCGGTCAAAGAGGAGAGAGAGATGAGAAGAGATGAGAGATGAGGTGGATGAGAGAGAAGAGAGAGGAGAGAGAGAGGAGAGAGACAGAAGACAGTCAGACAGACAAAGACAGACAGAGAGCGAGAGAAGGACGCGCACGCACACACAACACACACACACACCACACACACACACACACACACACACACCACACACCACACAAACCACACACTCACGAATGCACACACATACGCACGCACGCACGCACGCGCGCGCAGCGAGAGAGAGAGAGAGCGAGAAGAGAGAGAGAGAGGACGAGAGAGAGATGAGAGAGAGAGAGAGAGAGGAGAGAGATAGAGAGAGAGAGAGAGAGAGCGAGCTGAATACGAATACGAATATTTATTCAGATTTTAAGGCCATGGGCCCATACTGACGGGGGTACAATACACAAACATACAATGCAACTTACGCCTAGGGCATTTACACCATAATAAACCTCGTCCACAGCAATAATGAAAATATACCAAATCGAATTAAGTTAATGCAAACAGCACGCAGTCTTTTTTGTGCTTCACAAATAAACATAGCCGATTGTGATAGTGTTTTCTTTTCTTGACGTCACAGTATAATATTACTTGAATGTCCTGTTCAGTAAAATACTTAGGTTGAAAAAAATTTTTTCTAAGGTCATGTAATTACAGGGACAGCAAACAAACAATGAACTTCATCCTCTTAGCCTCATAAACCACACAAACGGCACACAAATTCACCTGCGCCACATAGTTGTAGTATCTGAAACGATGACAAGCCTATATCAGAAACACCAAGTCTAAAACTTTGCTAGTGTGCTCATAACGTATCGATTCATTTTAACATTGGCATATGGTCTAACTCATGCGTTGTCCTTTAAGAGCTCAGTACTGTAAAGGAATATATCACTATGGTCAACTATGATCATGCCAGTTTTCGCCATTCTGCAATCAATTTATCCTGTCTTTTAAAACATTTTAAAAAATCCAGATATTGTTTTGATGAACGCCCGGATTATCCCAAAACAAACCAAATCCATAAGATTCAAACATTTTGTCGCCACACTAGATGCCATGTCTTCTTTCCATTATTATCCAAGAACATCAACATTTAATAAGTATGCCTTAAAGGGTAACATATCTTCATGCATTCTAGTTAACTTCAGCCAATATTTAATACATTTTACAAAGGAGTTCAGGTAAATTGGATATCTTCCGAGTTCTCTAAATAATATTGTTTTGGAGTTCTCATAACAACATTTAAGAAACGCTTCAATGCATAAAGTGACCTTCTCTATGATCATACTTATTCAAAGCCCGTTTCAGGCTCCATACTGCAGGAATTGGTTGAAACTTGTGAGTCAAACAGCTTCGTAAAAAATACTAAAGAATTTGCGTCAGTTCGTAAAAAATATGAAGAACAAACTACAATTGCCTCTTTGCTCTGTTTGGCGATATCCTGACAGGCATAATTTAAAGCTGAGGTTTGGTTTTGGTAAGTATATTCCTAGATATTTATACGCATTCACTAACAACGACTCTCTCATTTCCATAGGTCCATCTCTCAACTTTTGCAAATACCCACCCCTTACGAAAAACACTATTGTTAGTCTTCTTCCATGGTAAACATGTAATTAAAGTCGCCTTTGGCTGCAGAGTATAAAGAATTAAGTTGACCGTTGGAGACCAATTACTTGTCGTGGACAAATAATACAATATTAACAGCAAACAGCAAAATAAACAATTCCTGTAAAATCATATAGTCACTCCATGCCTAACCATTTTCTATTATTTCCAGGTGCTAGTTCGTTTAATAAACAACGAACAAACACGGGGCTGGAACATACGCCCTGTTTAACCCACGAGAACACATAAAAGAAATCAGATTAATTTTGCTCCTGATCGTATTCTTGCTTTACTTCACTATACATGAATGGTTACAAAACGGAATAGTTTACTTTTACTCCATTTTTTTTTAATTTATCAAAATAGGCCATAAAATGTTTACGAGAGATTGAATCTCAAAAGCTTTTCTAAAATCAAACAAAGGCAAACATAAACTTCTGATTATATACTAACTGTTTTTGCAACGGCAGCTAATGCGTGAAATATATGCTCAAATTGTTGAGTAACCTTTTTAAAACCCAGCTTGATGTCCCCAGTTATATATTCATGCGTACCATTCACCCAATCTACTATTAATAAACAGAACCTATACAATTTACTACAAATATTACTCAAGAGATACCCCCTGTTAATTGTTCCTTCATTTGACTTCTCCTTTTAAATAAAGGCAGAACTATAGATTCTTTCCTGGCCATCAGGATATAATTCCAGAGTCAACAGAAAATTAATAGCCTTTTACTTAAAAAGTTGAGACTACATCTCGGAAATTCTTGAACAAACTCACCAATCATACCATCTGGTCCAGCAGATTTACAATTTTTCAATTTTCGTTACAGCAAGTAATATCTCCTACTTAGGTACGGGTCTATCAAGAAAACTTCTCTATGTCCTATATGTTAACATTTCCTCCACCATGACACTCTTATCTCGTCGTCATGTCTAGCAAACTTCTTGAAATGTTGGTACCATTATGCATTAGGAATATCATTTTTGAGGAGTTGTGATTCTTCTAGATTATTTTATGAACATGTTCCCAAAAAGGATTTCTGGACACGGATGGAATTCACGAGTTCATTTTGTATGCATATCATTATGTTCTTTCTTTTTCCTTTTGTTTAAATTTCTTATATTCAGCCTTGCAATACAATGGCTTCCTGAACGGGTAGGATGGGTCATCTGAACGGACTTGAACTGTAAGTTCGATCATATGTGGGTGAAATGAAAGACATGAAAGCTACGTTGCAGTTCCTTTACAGGGTGATGTTTCGAGTCTGATAAAAGACATTTCAGACCTCAGCAAGTAAAATTCAAGATTAAAGAGTGAAATGCGAAAAATTGAGTGCAAAAGTGGAATCTCAGGATAAGGGAAATGTTGATGATTGGAGGGGTAGTGTTCAAAAAGAAATAACTTAAAATCATTAATGGTATTCCCGGAAGAACAAACGAGAGCTGGCAAGACTGTGAGGATGTGGTGAAGGGGACATGATAACTGATGACACTTGAGTTAACGATTATATTGTGTTTGATAGGGTCCATCGCCTTAACTCAAAGCCAAGCTCTCCCATTGTTGCCCGTTGTACCTTTTTCAAGGATAAGGACAAGATTTTGCGTACAAACGGATACTGAAGGGGAGAACATCTTCTTTGGGCGAAGACTTTTCTCTGAGAGTAAGGGACATCCGGAAAAATTGCAAGATCAAAAGGACAAAAAGGCATATAAT
>CM031618.1:9762861-9774278 GCA_018398815.1 Conus ventricosus | reverse complement strand
ACACCACACACACACACACACCACACAACACACACCACACTGAATGACCACACACACGATGACACACACACACTTTCCTTTGAAAAAAAAATCATTTATTTTTCATTGAGGGAAAAAATATCTAAATGGTGAATAAAAACAAGTCAGCATCTCTACAAAAATGTATAAACGTTTTAATACAAGAAAGTTTCATTTAAAATTATCACCACCAGCCGACTAGAATGGAACAATATGAACATCAGTAAACTTTTCACCCTTCTTCAATGGAAGAAACACACACACACACACACACACACACACACACACACACACACGCACGCACGCACGCACGCACGCACGCACGCACGCACGCACGCACGCACGCACGCACGCACGCACGCACGCACGCACGCACGCACGCACGCACGCACGCACGCACACACACACACACACACACACACACACACACACACACACACACACACACACTCACTCACGTAACTTTTTTCTCCATCTGACAAAGACCAAGGGAGTTTGTGTATCTCTCCAAGAATGATCCTCAGCTGGAATCACCTGAACTTCACACCTTTCTCCAGTGGTACGATCGAGCCTTTGAAATCATCGGGACTATTTCTCTGTCTGCTGCACGTCTAACAGAAGTCCCTGAAATTATCTGGACAATATTTCATATATAGTCTGTCGTGCCAAATGGAAAATACTTGTGTCTACTGAAATATAATAGACTCCATAGGATCGTTCCACCTGGACAATACACCTGTCTGAGGTATGACTCCATAGAACCACCTGGACAATACACCTGTCTGAGGTATGATTGACTGATTATCTGTCTGCTGAGGTATTGCAGACTCCATAGTACCACCTGCACAATACACCTGTCTCAGGTATGACAGACTCCATAGCACCACCTGGACAATACATCTGTGTGCTGAGGTATGACAGACTCCATAGTACCTCCTGGACAATACATCTGTGTGCTGAGGTATGACAGACTCCATAGTACCTCCTGGACAATACACCTGTCTGAGGTATGACAGACTCCATAGTACCTCCTGGACAATACACCTGTCTGAGGTATGACAGACTCCATAGTACCTCCCCGACAATACACCTGTCTGAGGTATGACAGACTCCATAGTACCACCTGGACAGTACACCTGTCTGAGGTATGACAGACTCCATAGTACCACCTGGACAATACACCTGTCTGAGGTATGACAGACTCCATAGTACCACCTGGACAGTACACCTGTCTGAGGTATGACAGACTCCATAGTACCACCTGGACAATACACCTGTCTGAGGTATGACAGACTCCATAGTACCACCTGGACAATACACCTGTCTGAGGTATGACAGACTCCATAGTACCACCTGGACAGTACACCTGTCTGAGGTATGACAGACTCCATAGCACCACCTGGACAGTACACCTAATGTATGACAGACTCCATAATACCATGTATCAGCCAACCTTCTGGAATCAAAATTTGGAAACCGTTACACGATGGCGGTAGATGGAGTAAACAGGGGGCAGTTCAGCCTTTGACTGAAAGCATTTCTAACCCCTTTATGTTTCATTTGACCAATCAGGGTTTTGACACCCCCCCCCCACCCCCCCGAATGCATTTTCCATACGCTGATCGTCTAATTCCACCTGACATCATTTCGGCTTTACTCTGCAATACTTTCATTATCCTTGTTCAAAAATTACCCCCCAAAACCCTCATAATCTTTTTTTTTTTTAATTCTTGATTTTTTTCCACTAAATGTGAGATTTCTGGAACAATTTCCTAATTAGGGAAATTCCAGAACCAGGAAGGCGGGCAACGATGCTACCACCTGCACACTACACCTGTCTGCAGAGGTTGGTCACAGAGTCCACCATGCCAGCTGGAAACTACATTCCTAAATATTTGCTACGGATATTTTGTTTGCAGCTTTACAAAAAAATAAGTGTTCATACATTTGGATAACGCAGGTTTTCTAAGACAGGAGACAAACAGAAGGGTCACTGTACACATTTCTGTCAAAGCAGGATATAGGATTGAACTCAAACACCCTGTGCCACATGTGCTCACCTGTGAACACCCCTGTTTATACGGGTTCACAGAGTTCACACAGGCTGGTTGTTTTCTTTCCCCAACGTACCCCTAGCAAACTTTGAACTCCATGAACGTCCATGAAATACTGTTACTGCGCACATGCATACAGACCGTCTCCGTCACACGTACTCTATCATCAGTTACATTCATGTCATCCTTATAATATCACAGTTGTACCTGAGGAACCCGAGACTGGCTTTATCAGTTGTGTTTTTTTAACTCTGGAAAACGGCATGACACCAAATTTCATTAACACAACAAGTATAGACCAGCAAGTTTATAAACCAGTCAAGATGGACAAAACACACCCACAGACTCAAACACATGCATGCTGACATGCTGAAGACTAACGATCATCAATTAAAACTATCTGCACACTCACCGAAGTTTTTGTTTGCTCACATTATACATAATCTACGATGCTTGATAAGTTATTGTTTAGGTAACTGATTAAAAATGGTATAAAAATAAAAGGATCACACTATTTTTTGTATGCTTACTTTATATGTATGCTTTGATGTTTGATAAGCCATTTTCAGATAGTTGATTAAAAATAGTATTAAAAGAAAGAAACGATCACGGTATTTTGGATAACATTCAACTGCATCTCTCTCTCTCTCTCTCTCTCCTCTCTCTCTCCTCTCTCTCTCTCTCTCTCTCTCTCTCTCTCTCTCTCTCTCTTTCTTTGACACTATATTCGTGATCATAACCTTTATGTAAAAGCTTTTTTTCATCGTCTTTTAACACCATCCCTGCGTATGCGTGCAGCGTGAGCTTTCCCCCCTCCCGCACACAGCCACTCACGCTAAAAACCCCGCCTACGTAGCGATTTTGGCATTTTTGGAATTAATTTTACGTGTCATGTTTGGGCCGTGTTAACATCATGTTTGGTATGTCTGAAAAGAAGAAATCAAGGACTTTTACATGAATGTACTTTCAAAACCCTAAGAGATCCTGCGTTGAGACAACGCACGGATAAATGAAGTAACCAAACACACAGAAATAAAAACAAGTGCAGAGTTTGACGATCAATGTTTAGTGATGGCATGCAGACAAATTGATACAAAAAGCACTCACCTAATACAGTTATGGTTATGATACTTTTCGCGATCAGTTATTATCCATTTTAAACAATTTCACAGAATCTGGGCTAGAGAGGTTTTGCGAGTCAAGCGCCTGTGTGTGTTACTGAATCAGTCGAATCGGTTTGTAATCAAGAACATCTTCAGATAGCCATCCCTCATCTTCCCTATCATCTCCACTGTCGATCGACTCTCCTTCATTATCGGAGTCGCCTTGAATACATTGAAACAGTAACGGCGCTGAGCTAGCATTTTTACTAGACTCTAGCAGACGAAAGGCCGGTGCCAGAAATGCGGTCAGTTCCAAGTCGGAAAAACCCAGCAAGGGGTTCTTTGTCTCAGCTGCAGATAGCGAAGGTGAACTCTGCTTGAACTTGAGAACTAGGGCATGTCAGGCTACCAGGAACCCTCTACTAACTTTTGGCGGGAGTTACTTCTCTTAGACCGTTACAGTTTGAATAGTAGAATTTTTCGAAATAAGAACGCACGCACCGGTGCGTTCCGTAGGCAACGGAGCTTTCAGTCAGCGTACAAGCACCGTGCGTTCCGTAGGCAGCGGAGCTCTGAGCAGCGCACGGAGGCGTTCCGTAGGCAAAAAGTTAAAGTTTCATATTCCTTTTAATCAGAAGCAAATAAAACAGGTGGAAAATGCAAAGTGTCACTCAAAAACATAGAAAATACAGCGCAATACACTCAATTAACTCACTTTCACCCACATCTCACCTCCTGGGCTTCCTTACACAGCCTCAAAATCTCCCCGTTTTCTTTTTTTCCGTCCTGATATCTGCATTTGTCATGGTTGGCTGGAAACCATTTCATCTCTGATTACTGAAACCATCCCAAACAATGTGTCAGGCTCGCTAAGGCCTGAACTATAATTACAGAGGGACAGACAGATTTACAGCTTAAACTAGCTACCTTCCCAACACAGATTAGGACAATCAAAATTCAGATAGTATTCATAACACATTTATTCTTGCATTCAACGTCACATCACAGAAGTACATCAACACATTTCATTTGCCACTATACACTTACACCCACGCTACCAGCATTCATTCACTTCTCGCACACTGTCCATTCACTCGCATTCACTCACATTCACCCTTAGAACTACAAATGGCATCTTAGACTATGCATCAAATTGACAAAATCCTCTCCATTAGGAGTTCATTATAGTCAATTAACAATAGCCCTTTCCTCGTCAACCAATGACGTCAAATGTTTTGCTGGAAATCATTTCATCTCTGATTACTGAAACCATCCCAACCAATGCTACTCCACTGGTCCACAGAGTCTCCAGGTTCATCAACCCTGCAGTTCCCCTCCTGCCCCCCGCTGCACTGGCTGCCAGCCGCTAACGGATTCCACGACAAACTACATGCCTCGCCTTTGCTGTCATCTTTGCTTTTCTGACATGACTGTCTGAATTACTTGGCATCCACACAGTATTACCTTCTCTCTTACCTTCTCTATTACCATCTCTCTTACCTTCTCTCTTATCTTCCCTATTACCTTCTCTCTTACCTTCTCTCTTACCTTCTCTCTTACATTCTCTCTTACCTTCCTCCTTACCTTCTCTATTACCTTCTTTCTTACCTTCTCTCTTACCTTCTCTCTTACTTTCTTTCTTACCTTCTCTATTACCTTCTCTCTTACCTTCTCTATTACCTTCCTCCTTACCTTCTCTATTACCTTCTCTATTACCTACTTTCTTACCTTCTCTATTACCTTCTCTATTACCTTCTCATCATGTCCACTCTTCTTCCAAAATCTGTCTCCTGCCGTTCGCCCACGTTGAAAACAGTCTGCGGCCATTGGACGTGTTGTCGACAAACATCAACGGTGACGGGTCTTTGGGTGTTTTTTTTTCTCCAGCTCTCACCCGCATGGAACCAGTGGCGTAAATCCGTCAGATGCACATGTTCCCTTGCTAGCTTCAAGACCGGCGTTTAAACCAATCTCTTCTGTAATGAATAGTATGTATAACGTTTTGATATGCCCACTGCACAGGTGAAATGTACACAGGTGATGGAGAGCTGTCTCAAGTCAGGATGTTCATCTGTGAAGTCCTCACAGTAGGTCTCCAGAATGAGCACTAAGAAAGTATCCATTATTATCATTGTTCCTATTATTATCGCCATTGTTACTGTCATAATGATTTGTCTCTTTGGCCATCCTTCTCTCTCTCATCTGCAGACTCCTCCTTTCCTCCCCCCCCCCCCCCTCTCCCTTCAGACACAACACAAGACACGCACACACGGATGTGCACACACACACACACACACACACACACACACACACACACACACACACACACACACACATACAAATGCCACACACACACACACACACACACACACACACACACACACACACACACACACACACACACACACACACACACACATACACACCACACAAACACGCACGCACGGATGAATACACACACACACACACACACACACACACACACACACACACACACACACACACACACACACACACACACACACACACACACACAAAACACACACACACACACACACTTTCTTTTAATACTATAGAAAAGCTTATCAAATGGAATTAGATAAATTAAATAACTACTTGTTTGAAAATGGACTAATTCTATCAACTGAGAAAACTCATTTGGTTTTATTTAACAATGGTGCTGATCCACCCAATTTACCATCCCTCCATATTGGGTCTGATATTTGGAATATAAACAAAGGGTAAAGTTTTTGGGGTTCATATTACTTCTAAATTAAACTGGAATTATCACATTGAATACTTGTTATCTAAAGCAAGAAAAACTTTAAATTTTTTTTAAGTTATCAGTAAGCAGTACTGGAGCCAAGATGTCAGAGTACTAAAACATCTAGCGATAAGTCTTGTTCGCTCTAGGCTTACATATGGTCAAGAAGTTTTTTTCACCGCTCCAAAATATTTATTAAACAAATTACAAAGCGTGGATTGTAAAGCTTTTCGATTGGCCTTGGGGGTTCCTTTCCATACATCAACAATAGCGACATATAGAGAGGTAGGAGTACTTCCTTTAAATGAATGCCGTCAGCTTGCCATCGCTAAATATTTGTTAAAATGCTCTTTAAATGAAAACAATGTTGAAAATGAAATTGGCTTAAGATCAGATGTTGATTTCCCCAAACGAGCCAAAAATATATCATGTCTTAAAACAATAAAAACTGAAACTCTAGATACTTTTCAACAATCAGGAATAGAATTAGACGATATGGTAAAATATAGTAATCCATGTAGTGCTATCCCTCCATGGGAATTACAAAAAGGACATTTTGACATTAATTATACCGATGCAAAGAAAACTGAGAATATAAATTTTATTGGCACAGTTGCGAATGAGCATTTATTTCTCAATTATCCAAATCATCTCAAAATTTATACCGATGGTTCAGTTCTAGAAAATCACGAAGCTGGTGCTGCTTTCACTATCCCCCACTTAAAGGTCAAAAGAGGTTTTTATATTGGAAAGCACAGATCTATATTTACAGCTGAATTAACTGCTATTCTTATGGCTTTGCGTTATTTGCTTGATTTTCCGAAAACAGTGACTCAGATTCTTTTTTGTGTCGAATCAAAATCAGTGTTGTATGCCTTAAGCAATTCAAATTCTAGTGTGAGACAAGATTTGATTTTTGAGATTAATCATTTGGTGCATTTCCTTATTCTAAGAGGTAGTAATCTGACCTTTCTTTGGGTGCCTTCACACAGTGGAATACATTTCAATGAATCGGTAGATAAACTAGCTAAAAACTCTGCAGATTATACAAATGAAGCATATAATTTGAAAATACCATTATCTCTGAAAGAAGGGTATAGCCTACTGCAGAATGATTGCTGGAAGCATTTTAGAAAGAAACAAGAAGATGTTGGCCACTCATCACCTGCTGACCACCAAACGAGTTTTGAAGATGTTTTTATATCTAAGTATGGTCAATTGTCTAACTTATGGCTTTTAACTTCCCTTGCTTATAGATTCAAACTTAATGCTTTTAAGACGAAATTCACTTCCAACATCACATGTGTTTGTGGTGGGAAAATTTCTAATGAACATTATACTTTTCCACTGTAGAAAAATGAAAACATATCTGCCTACTTTTTCGGAAAAGTCTCTGAAGGAGATTTTAGTAAACCCCTTTTGATCTGTGACATTGTTTTAGGACTTGTTCAGAGTACCATTTTTAGATTCCTTTAATGATTCTATTTTCACGTTTAAATGTTATTATCCTGTTACCTTCAGCGTTCATTTGATTTTTTAAAATGTTATCTAGTTATGGCAATTTTTATTCATGTTAACTTTTTTTCTTCCGGCTCCCATTCTGATCCTCCTTTTTCTCCTTCTTCCGTTTTCCATTTATACTTCTTCATCTTTTTCTATCTCCCTGTTTCTCTATCTCTTTATCTCCTTCAGTTGCCTGGCTATCCACCCCCTCCCCTCCCTTCCTCCTTTTCTACCTTGTTTATTTATTTATTTATTTTATTTTTGTGTGTGTCTAAAATCACTTACGTGTATAGACATTAAATTGAAGAACACACACACTCACATACATACCACACACACACACACACTCACACACATACCACACACACACCTACACACACACACACCTAAAACACACACACACACACACACACACACACACACACACACACACACACACACACACACACACACACACACACACACACGCACACACACACACACACACACACACACACGCACACACACACACTCACTCACATGAACAATGCCAGAGCAGGGGGACGGTGAGGGGAAGGGGTGGAGGAGGGGCGTCGCGACAACCAATCCCTGCAGTCCATGTCCATCTCGGCAGTCACATGACTCCTCACCCATGCCTCCAGCCACGATGACCACTTGGACCCACACCTCAGCGACACAGACTTCAGGCTCTGCTCACACACACACACACACACACACACACACACACACACACACACACACACACACACACACACACACACACACACACACACACACATATGCACATGTGCATGAGCACACATACAAACACACACACACACACACACACACACACACACACACACACACACACACACACACACACACACACACACATGCACATGTGCATACACACACACACACACACACACACACACACACACACACACACACACACACACACACACACACACACACACACACACACACACACACATGTGCATGAGCACACACACACACATACACACACACACACACACACACACACACACACACACACACACACACACACACACACACACACACACACACACACACGAGCACATGTACACACACACACACACACACACACACACACACACACACACACACACACACACACACACACACACACACACACACACACACACATACACACACACACACACACACACACACATACACACCATGCCCGGTGCCTATGCCGAGTTCTCACCCCCGTGTGTTACATGTGTTTGGCTGTCACCAAGATTCCTTAGAAGAGAGTTCAGCCTTACCTGTCTGTCCTCAAAGTCTGACAGTGACTCCTAAAATCAGAAATACAGCATTGCTGGGTGTTTTCAAATCTCCTGAAACGCTAAAGATAAAATTTTACAACAACAAAAAAGTCAGACCTAAGACTCAAAACTTCAACATAAGCATGTGGATCTCAGCATGGTATCAGCAGATGACATATACACACCGCAAGGTATGCGAATAACAAACTGAACCTAAAAGTTCACAACAATGATTTGAGAATATCAAATACTTACTCATCTTTTTTGGTTCAGAGAAACTGTTGATGTTTAGTGGTTACTCCAAGGCTTGGCAATTTACTTACACATGTCTACGGCGACTGGGCTTGGGTCTGACGACACTATTGTTCTGCTGTTGTGATCAACTTTAGTTCAGCAAAAAAAAAAAAGTTTAGTGATGAGGGATGATCTGAAGGGGAGAGGGAATCAGAGCTGTGGGAGAGACAAGAAGGTTGTTCCATGCAGAAGGGTTATTCCATGCAGTGTCCATGTAGAAGTATTCCATGCACTGTTCCATGTAGAAGGTATTCATGCAGAAGGTGGTTTCCATGCAGAAGGTATTCCAGCAGTGTTTCCATGTAGAAGGTATTCCATGCAGAAGGTATTCCATGCAGTGTTTCATGTAAAAGGGTATTCCATGCAGAAGGTATTCCATGCAGAAGGTATTCCATGCAGAAGGATTCCATGCAGTGTTTCCATGTCGAAGGTATTCCTTCAGAGGGTATTCCATGCAAAAGGTTTCCATGCAGAAGGTTTTTCCATGCAGTGTTCCATGTAGAAGGTATTCCATGCACAAGGTATTCCATGCACAAGGTATTCCATGCCGAAGGTATTCCATGCAGTGTTTCCATGCAGAGGGTATTCCATGCAGAAGGATTCCATGCAGTGTTTTCCATGTAGAAGGTATTCCAAGCAGTGTTTCCATGTAGAAGGTATTCCATGCAGAAGGTATTCCATGCAGTGTTCCATGTAGAAGTATTCCATGCAGAAGGTATTCCATGCAGTGTAAAGTAGAAGGTTGTTCCATGCAGAAGGTATTCCCATGCAGTGTTTCCATGTAGAAGGTATTCCATCCCAGAAGGTATTCCATGCAGTTTTTCCAAAGTAGAGGTTTTTCATGCAGAAAGTTGTTCCATGTAGAAGGATTTCCATGCAGTGTTCCATGTAAAGGTATTCCATGCAGAAGGTTGTTCCATGCAGAAGGTTGTTCCATGCAAAGGGTACTGAATAGAGAGAGAGAGTGCTCTCCAGAAGTGTTGGCATGGAAACCAAGGATCAGGAGGAGACGAGCTGTTGTTAGTCTTTTTTAACGTCTGTTCACTAAAAGTGATATTAGATGGTGGGAAAGGATGGGGAGGGGGAAGGGATGGGGAGAGTGGGAAGGAGATGACGGGCATGTAAAAAGTTCGATATAAACCTACGTGGGGTTTGTCGGTACTTGCATGAGTGTATACAAGTGTTTAAACGTCATTATTGCATTGGGAAAAGGGGTTAAAAAAATGTTGGATAATTATCAAACGATGGGTTTCAAGCTATGAACATATGAAAATGGGAAAGAGAAAACTACCAAATATGCAGTAAAAATAACACATTAATACTTAATACTGAATGGGAAAGAATACACACAAAGAAAGCAACAGCCAAAAACATACATTTGCATGGGCAAAAGTACTTTAGACACGAACCCCCTCGCCCCAGCAGCCCAAACCAAATTTTTATCCAAATGAACTCGTCCGTTCTTTTCGCGGGATTGTGAATGGAAGAAGGCGATGACAAAACAATAAACATTCGAAAGGCTAACTTTTTACTTTATGTACAAGCCATGGATGCCTTTATGGATCTGTAACACGTGGTATTTACTTTATCCAAAACGGGGACTGGTCGCAAAACAACTCTATGCTCAAAACGATGCCCCTTCGTTCCTCTTCCTGGCAAACAATAATTGAATGCAATGATCTGCAAAAACCCAAATCGCCCCCTCATCGGGTCATTCTGATGACAAAAACTTGTACGCAAAATTACGAATTTTAATCTAAAAACATCGATTTCAAAAACAATATCCTCTCAGCAAAATTTAAAACACGCAATGTCTTTGTTTTGAAGCATACACAAGACTAAATCCGGCGTACGTTTCAAATCTATCGAACCTTTTTTCCTAGCACATAATGATCGGGCTAAACAATATTATACCACGCACCTGGTACTGTAGTAGCTTTAACTGTCGACCACAACAATGCGGCAGCAACATGTTCTCACCTTAAGACCTTGCCCTTATGCACACATTTCCAGTGCAAAGTCACGGTGAGGATAACCTTTCTTCACTTCCTTTTAAATCAATAGATGAAGTCGAAACACGTAACTTCGCCAATTTTTGTGAGAAAAAATCTTCTGCGGCTGCTGCGTGCGCATCTTACTTTCCCGTCCTATCAAGTGGTAAAAGTCACGTGACTAGCCAAACACGAAACAAGATCTTCGAAACGCAAAACTGCGAAATCAGCTATAATCGACGTAACTAAGAAAGCACATCCAGTTAGATTTGTAAAACAATGGACACATCACTTATCAAATCAAAAACAAAAAGAATTGATCAGTAAAAAATATATATATATATATAGAAAAAACACTTTCAGTCATCCAGTGTAAAGGCACGTGCCTAATTGTC
>CM031618.1:9753221-9757761 GCA_018398815.1 Conus ventricosus | reverse complement strand
GAACATTCCCGCCGACTGGTCTTAACACAGTAATTATCTTAAGGAGGGCTACTACAACCTCCACACGCATTCAGCCAGCCTGACAATAGAACCAACACAGTGACCCACGGCAATACCATCTGAACAAATCCAAGGCCCCCCGCTCTTCACTGACTGTTTACACAAGAACCTCAGCTGACCGAGCATTTAGCGCTCACTTGGGGCCCCGAGGTCGTAGTGGTTACAACCCTTCCCCCTTTCGCCACCAGGCAGGTACGAACTCTCTCCTAGGTGTTGTTTGTCATCTGACCACTCCGGCCTCCTTCACACAGTTCGGCCGTGTGCGGTGGGTAAGGTACCCTGGTTAATTGGTCAATTACCTATTTGTATACCACGTACACTGTCCCTTTGTCCCCAAGCGTCTAATGCCTTTTGTGAGAGGTTTCACGCTCCTTGACACAGAATGAGGGCGGATGCATGAAAGTCAGGATGAGGGCAGATGCATAGTAATCATGGTGAATTGCGGATGCAGGATGATCAGGGTGAGCGGCGTTTAGTGGAAGGTCATGACAGGGTGCGGTTGATGGGATTTCACAGTAAGACACGGTTTGTGGGAATGAGCGATGATGGAAGGATGGTAAACTGACAGAGTTTGAGTGACGATGCGCTCCATTGTGTTGACTGGAAAGGTGCAAAGAAGTTGTGTTGTAATTGTCATTCTGAACATTTCTGTGATTTCTGAATGCTGATGACTTTCCAGAGCTTGCTGTGCTTTGAGAACGAGAGCTCTCTAATGAATGTTTTATATCAGCAGCTGTTTTGAGGTCCAGAACCAATTGTGCAGTTCCGGTTTTGTTTAAGTGGATAATTATGGTCATGATAGAGGTTGCGTTTTGAGGGGGGTCTGAATGATGGGAAATGATCAATGAAGAGGGTTTCACGGCGTTTGCACACAGCAGACAGATTTTTGTTAGAAGGAAGAATTGTGTTGTTGAGGTTATGATCATCGATTGCAGGAACTATGGAACTCATATGTATACATGCTTCAGGGAAAGCACGTCGAACACTGGACAGAAGAGTGTCCCATGTATCTTCTGTAACGGCCCCTGACGGACAATTGTTTACACCCACATGAATGGTTACATGGTGAACTTTTTTGTTTTCTTTTAACGTATCAAGCCAGTGCAAAAGATCAGAAATTGTCATCCCAGGAAGAAGAAGAAGAAGAAGAAGAAGAAGAAGAAGAAGAAGAAGAAGAAGAAGAAGAAGAAGAAGAAAAAGAAGAAGAAGAAGAAGAAGAATCAGAAGAATCAGAAGAATCAGAAGAAGAAGAAGAAGAAGAAAAATACGACGAATCAGAAGAGGAAGAAGTAGAAGTAGAAGAAGAAGAAGAAGAAGAAGAAGAAGAAGAAGAAGAAGAAGAAGAAAGAAGAACAACAACAACAACAACAACAAGCAGCAAAATCAACAGCAACAGCGACAGCAGCAGCAGCAGAAGAAGACCAAAGTTGGCTAAATTTGTTACTCGAGGAGCTCAAACTCTAACCTTTTCTCAGTGACGACGCTAGATGGTAGATCCTCCCAGCATGCACCATCAACATCATTGAAGTATTTGCATTGATGTGTAGACATCTTGAAACTCGAGCGACGAAGCAAGATTTGGAAGATGTCAAGTTCTAATGCGCACAATGCATCCGGAGACTGAAGTGTCTGACATGATTTAGCAAAGAACAAAGGCCTTTTTAAGTCGACAGATTTTTTTTTTCGCGGAACAGCAATACTCTAGACAAGGCTGTAAATTTAAAAACCTTTCTCTTAGAAACTAGATTTTGGCGCCGAATATAAGAAGATAAGTGGTTTCTCGTTCTTCGTTTTTACTGTCCTAAATGTTGTCTTTTCCTGTAGAAGACCCAAGAAGTCAAAATGCATTGTGTCTTGTCCTGTAAACTGTTTGTCTGTATCTGTGGCGGTAACTAACCCCTTTTCTTTTTGAATTTTGAAAACAAAGGCTAAAATCTCATGGCCTAAAGTCCAGTTTCTTTCTTTTTCTTTCTTTCTGCGTACGCAGGCTGATACTCCTGTGGACACTCCCTGTATAGACAGGCTGATACTCCTGTGGACACTCCCTGTATAGACAGGCTGATACTCCTGTGGACACTCCCTGTATAGACAGGCTGATACTCCTGTGGACACTCCCTGTATAGACAGGCTGATACTCCTGTGGACACTCCCTGTATAGACAGGCTGATACTCCTGTGGACACTCCCTGTATAGACAGGCTGATACTCCTGTGGACACTCCCTGTATAGACAGGCTGATACTCCTGTGGACACTCCCTGTATAGACAGGCTGATACTCCTGTGGACACTCCCTGTATAGACAGGCTGATACTCCTGTGGACACTCCCTGTATAGGCAGGCTGATACTCCTGTGGACACTCCCTGTATAGACAGGCTGATACTCCTGTGGACACTCCCTGTATAGACAGGCTGATACTCCTGTGGACACTCCCTGTATAGACAGGCTGATACTCCTGTGGACACTCCCTGTATAGACAGGCTGATACTCCTGTGGACACTCCCTGTATAGACAGGCTGATACTCCTGTGGACACTCCCTGTATAGGCAGGCTGATACTCCTGTGGACACTCCCTGTATAGACAGGCTGATACTCCTGTGGACACTCCCTGTATAGGCAGGCTGATACTCCTGTGGACACTCCCTGTATAGACAGGCTGATACTCCTGTGGACACTCCCTGTATAGACAGGCTGATACTCCTGTGGACACTCCCTGTATAGGCAGGCTGATACTCCTGTGGACACTCCCTGTATAGACAGGCTGATACTCCTGTGGACACTCCCTGTATAGACAGGCTGATACTCCTGTGGACACTCCCTGTATAGACAGGCTGATACTCCTGTGGACACTCCCTGTATAGACAGGCAAGGATTAATCCCATCTACCCAAACAAAGGGAGTGGAGTTTTGTGTGTATGGCCGTTTATTTTATCCCGCCATTAAGGCAGCCATACTCTAGCTTCGGAAAAGGTGCATGCTATGTGTAACGTGTCATCCATACTAATGGCCAAACTGGCCTTCTCTTCCGAAAGTTGGTGATGAAATTTTACCTGTGTGCAAGATGTTATGCGTGCGTTCACACACGGAACCTCGGTTTAGAGTCTCATTCAAAGGACTGTACGGGAAATGGAGTCAGAACCAATGTTAACTCCGAGGGAAAAATCCCCCTGTACCGAAACAGCCCAGCGGAGATTCGAACCCGCAACCCCAGGATTACTAAGATTCCGGCGCTCTACCACCGATGCTACTCCGGCCCCTCTCTGTCTCTTTTATGGCCCCAAAAATGTTGTCATGCAATTTTCTCGTACAGTAATCCACCGTACTTTGAATCGTAGGTTAATGTAGTCCATCCAATTGTTCTCACTTCAGAACTCCATCAGTTCCACTTCAGACTGATTTTGTTTATAATATAATCGTCATTTTCAACCTGCTTCTTTTGTAGCACATCGATTACTTTTCCTCATTTTCTTTTTCATTGTCCTGCAGCCTGAGCTTCATTAAGGTTCATTGAGTGAGGCTGCGGGAGGCACACGGCAGTTGCTGGACGGTGGCGTTTTTCTTTTTGGACAGGCTGGTACACCCATGGGAACGCTCCCGTGGACGTTCTGTCGTGCCACATGCATCCAGTGGCCATCACAGAAAGGCGTCTGCCAGGGAGCAACCATGTCCCTTCACGTGTTTAATGGAACGCCCTGTGCGTGCCTGCACCCTATGTGAACACAGCGCAGGCTTTCCAAGGGCGTGCAGGATTGTTGCTCCCAGCTGGGTGGTTGGGCAGTTGAGGACAGTGCTTCTCTAGGTCCCACCTGCACCTTCGAGTGTATCTTTTGCTTTTCTTCTTAACAGCAGGATACGATTTATAGCCTGAGCTTCATTAACGTCTAAAATTCCTGAAAGATATCTCTTTAGTCCAAATATGTTAATTAACTTTTTTTTCCATCCATGCGTATAATCGTAACGAATACCAATTTAGCTGTATTGTCTGCATACTCCTTCTTTACTTTTGAATTAACACTCTCTCTCTCTCTCTCTCTCTCTCTCTCTCTCTCTCTCTCTCTCTCTCTCTCTCTCTCTCTCTCTCTCTCTCTCTCTCTCCTCTCTCTCTCTCTCTCTCTCTCTCTCTCCTCTCCTCTCCTCTCTCTCTCTCTCTGTCTCGCTCTCTCTCGCTCTCTCTCTTCTCGTCTCTCTCTCTCTCTCTCTCTCTCTCTCCCTCTCTCTCTCCTCCTCGCTCCTCTGCTCTCTCTCCTCTCTCTCTCTCTCTGTCTCTCTCTCTCTCTCCTCTCTCTCTCTCTCTCTCTCTCTCTCTCTCTCTCTCGACAAAAATAGAATTACCGAGCCGTCGAACGAAGGAATAAACAAACTACAGAACAGACACGACGCGTTTCGACATACTGGGTCTTCTCCGGTCAGGACCAAACATTCAAAACAATGGCAACAAAGGACGAAGAAACAGTAGCCTTTCTCTACCATCTGGGTGCAAAAT
>CM031618.1:9730721-9743221 GCA_018398815.1 Conus ventricosus | reverse complement strand
CGGTTTTTAACGGTCAGATTTTGAAACACTGCATGGAAGTGCCATTTGTGTGTGATAACTTTTCTATATACAAAATTGCATTAAAACCCACCAATATATAAAAAATAACGGCAAAATAACGGTTTAACGGTTATATAACCGATATGCACTTTTGAAACCGGTATTTTAGTCCTCACTGGGCGAAAGCCTGTGTACATATCAAATTTCATCCAAATTGGACAATATGTCAAGAATAACGGTTTTTAACGGTCAAATTTTGGAACACTATATAGAAATGCCATTTGTGTGTGATAACCTTTGTATATACCAAATTTCATTAAAATCCACCTATATATAAGAAATAACGGCAGAATAACGGTTTTTAACTGTTGTTTAATCCATTTTCAGCATTACATCACTTACATATGGACAGAGGATCCGATTTGTCACAAGATCATCCAAACCGCTTATAAATGCCCAAGTACTTTCTGAGATATTCCATAAAGAAAAGCCGTTACAAGCCGTTACAACCGTTAGTAACGGCTATAACGGGGCAAACTAAAACATCAGGCATCATCCGTGACCCATAATGAACATCCCTGCTAATTTTCATAAAGATCGGCCAAGTACTTTCTGAGATATTCCATAAAGAAGAAAAACCGTCACAGGCCGTTACAGCCGTTAGTAACGGTTATAACGGTAAACTAAAACATTGGGCCCATTTGTGACCCATAATGAACATACCTACAAATTTTCAGAAAGATCGGCCAAGTACTTTCTGAGATATTCCATAAAGAAGAAAAAGCGTTACAGGCCGTTACAGCCGTTAGTAACGGCTGTAACGGTAAACTTAAACGTCGGGCATCATCCTTGATCCATAATGAACACACCTGCAAATTTTCAGAAAGATCGACCCAGTAGTTTTGTCTGGAGCGAGTGGAACACATTTTTGACCACACACACACACACACACACACACACTGACTGAAACCAATTTATTGTCAGATTAACTCAAGGTTGTACTGACATTTAAGAAAACATTATGAACAGAATATGAACGTTTTTCATTCAAAGCAAAGAAGCATAATTAACACACAAAAATACGTGCGCACACACACACACACACACACAACCACACACACACACACACACACACACACACACACACACACACACGTACTCACATATACACACACACACGCACAAACACACGCACTTACATAAATACACAAATACACACATCTCAATACAAACACACCCATACCCTCACATATACTCAAACTTACACACTCGCACACACAGACATACACACGCGCAGACACACCCGCGCGCCCACACACACACACACACACACACACACACACACACACACACACACACACACGCGCGCGCGCGCGCGCGCGCGCACGCACACACACACATTCATACTCGAGCACTCGTACACACATGCATTCACTCTCACAAACACACTCTTTCACGCACACATACACGCGCGCACGCACATACACACCCACGCACACACACACACACACACACACACACACACACACACACACACACACACACACACACACACACATACACACACACACACACGCACGCACGCACACACAGAGAAAAAAAATTCTGCCAATTATATACAATCCTGTACCCCTTTGCACCTCCCCCCCCCCTCCTCCCCCAGCCAGGAGCGACGGGATCAAGAGAGATCGCAGCAGCAGAACGGACGACATGAACAGGTTGGAGCTGGTCTCGGTACCACTTGTGTCGCGAATGAACTGGCCGTACCTAACACCGAATTGGATGAACAACACACACACACACACACACACACACACACACACACACACACACACACACACACACACACAACACACACACAGCATTTCTTCGTTCCCATTCTAAAGTACTCCCTGTTCTTTAAGAACTGGGAGTACAACAAAAAAAAACCTTGCACCAAATCGACCCGGCAGTGATTCGAACCGGCGACCCCAGGATCACCAAGATTACGAATTCACACAGCCCACTTCAAACAGGCGCCTTAAAAAAAAAAAAAAAAAAAAAAAAAAAAAAAAATCACATTCCATGTATTTTCTTCTTCTTCTTCTCCAACGTTGAGGGCCCACAATCAAACTTGATTATTCTTATTGCTACCTAGAATTAGACCTAGTCTCCCAACAACAGAAAATGCACGACTCACTGGTAGCTTTTGACAGCCATCCGGCCATCTTCAGCGATGCTGTTGCTGACTGACTGAACTCGATTCAGATCACGTGACCATGGGACATACCCGGGTCACGTGATCGAATCAGTGAAGCCTACACCTTATTCTTCTATGATTTAGTCCAGTGATTAAGGACGACACATTTGTCTTCGCCTGTTGCTGTGAAAATGTGTCAGTCTTTGACCTCTATTCAGAGCGAGTGAATTTGTGTCGGTGTGAAAGACGCAGCAATTCACTTTTTGTACTCCCAGTTCTTAAAGAACAGGGAGTACTTTAGAATGGGAACGAAGAAATGCTGTGTGTGTGTGTGTGTGTGTGTGTGTGTGTGTGTGTGTGTGTGTGTGTGTGTGTGTGTGTGTGTGTCTGTCTGTCTGTCTGTCTGTCTGTCTGTGTGTTCGTGGTCAAAAATGTGTTCCACACGCTCCAGACAAAACTACTGGGTCGATCTTTCTGAAAATTTGTAGGTATGTTCATTATGGGTCAAGGATGATGCCCGACGTTTTAGTTTACCGTTACAGCCGTTACTAACGGCTGTAACGGTATCAACACCAGTGTCGCTAAGTTGTTAAGATCAGATCAGTGCGACTGAGTAGACGGAAAGATCCCAAAGACACTAACGGCTGTAACGGCCTGTAACGCTTTTTCTTCTTTATGGAATATCTCAGAAAGTACTTGGCCGATCTTTCTGAAAATTTGTAGGTATGTTCATTATGGGTCACGAATAATGCCCGATGTTTTAGTTTACAGTTATAACCGTTACTAACGGCTGTAACGGCCTGTAACGGTTTTTCTTCTTTATGGAATATCTCAGAAAGTACTTGGCCGACCTTTATGAAAATTAGCAGGTATGTTCATTATGGGTCACGGATGATGCTTGATGTTTTAGTTTGCCCCGTTATAGCCGTTACTAACGGTTGTAACGGCTTGTAATGGTTTTTCTTCTTTATGGAATATCTCAGAAAGTACTTGGCCAATTTATAAGCGGTTTGGATGATCTTGTGACAAATCGGATCCTCTGTCCATATGTAAGTGATGTAATGCTGAAAATGGATTAAACAACCGTTAAAAACCGTTATTCTGCCGTTATTTCTTATATATAGGTGGATTTTAATGAAATTTGGTATATAGAAAGGTTATCACACACAAATGGCACTTCTATATAGTGTTCCAAAATTTGACCGTTAAAAACCGTTATTCTTGACATATTGTCCGATTTGGATGAAATTTGATATGTACACAGGCTTTAGCCCAGTGAGGACTAAAATACCGGTTTCAAAAGTGTATATCGGTTATATAACCGATAAACCGTTATTTTGCCGCTGTTTCTTATATATTGGTGGATTTTAATGCAATTTTGTATATAGAAAGGTCATCACGCACAAATGGCACTTCCATGCAGTGTTTCAAAATCTGACCGTTAAAAA
The DNA here is from genome assembly GCA_018398815.1 of Conus ventricosus. Lineage (NCBI taxonomy): Eukaryota > Metazoa > Mollusca > Gastropoda > Neogastropoda > Conidae > Conus > Conus ventricosus. The sequence continues at coordinate 9,739,594 of CM031618.1, read as the reverse complement.
CCGTTATTCTTGACATATTGTCCGATTTGGATGAAATTTGGTATGTACACAAGGTTTAGCCCAGTGAGGACTAAAATACCAGTTTCAAAAGTGTACATCGGTTAAATAAACCGTCAAACCGTTATTTTGCCTTTATTTCTTATCTCACAAAACACTTGGCCGATTTATAAGCGGTTTGGAAAACTGGGAGTACGTTTATATGCTTCGCATCTTGTTGTTGTTGTTGTTGTTGTGCTGTGCTTGTCGACAGTGAGCATAGTGGACATTCGTCATCCACAGCGGTCAGACTCGTCCCTTCGGTACCAATTCATCAGATGATTGTTGATGTTCGTGTTGGTTTAAACAGCTAGGGGAGCGCGTTATGTCTACTTCTGGATGTCCTTCATGGCTCGTTCTTCCGTGGTGCAGAAGACCCAGAAAAACGTAAGTGTTTTTCCATCTCCATCCTTTGTTTGCCATCTCCATCCTTTGTTTGCCATCTCCATCCTTTGTCTGCCATCTCCATCCTTTGTTTGTGTTGTACAACTGCTGAAAATCAGCAAAGCGAAACTGAACAATGCCGTCATCAGGTCATGGAAGAATAAGTCTGAAGGAGACCGGAATATCTCAGTTGGTAGAGCATCGGGCTCGTAATCTTGGGGTTGCGTGTTCGCATCTCCGCCGGGGCCGTTTCGGTACAGGGGGATTTTTCCATCGGAGTTAACATGGGTTCTGACTCCATTTCCGATACAGTCCTTCAAATGAGACTAAACACCAAGGTTCCGTGTGTGAACGCACGCATCACATCTTGCACACACGTCAAGGAGGGCGCAGACGAGGACGGCAGAGAAAGAGCTGGTCCGAAAATATAAAGGACTGGACCAAAATGACCATGCCAGATCTCCTCACGACAGTCACCAACAGAAGAGCCTGGAGAGAAACGGCGGCTGCCTCATCACGTCCTCCCAACGACCCCAGCGGTCAGGGAGTGAGTGAGTGAGTGAGTGAATTAAAGAGATGAGAGAATTTAAGAAGAGGGTCTCGTGGCTATGACATGGCATATGTCTGACCTACGCATTAGCCCAACGCGCTGGTCAGATCTTGAGGATAATTGAGTGTAATAAAAGAAGAATAGTTAAAGAATGTCTGCTTTCTCTTTTCTTCACTGGCTTTCGTCTCTTGACAAGGTTTAAGGGAGGACACCAGAGAGGAACAGACTCTTCAATGCCTCTCGCTTTCGTAGTGCGAACCAGGGCTGGAATAGCTCAGTGGTAGAGTGTCGGACTCGTAATCTTGGTGATCCTAGGGTTGCGGGTTTGAACCTCCGCCAGGCCGTTTCGGTACAGGGGGATTTTTCCCTTGGGGTTAACACTGGTTCTGGCCCCATTCCCCATACTGTCCTTCGAATGAGACTATTCTGTGTGTGAACGCACACATAACATCTTGCACACACGTCAAATCCCATCACCAACTTTCGGAAGAGAAGGCCAGTTTGGCCGTTGGTATGGATGACACGTTACACACAGCATGTACCTTCCCCGAAGTTGGAGTAAGGCTGCCTTAATAATGGCGGGATAAAAAAGACGGTCATACACACAAAACTCCACTCCCTTTGTTGGGTAGATGGGATTAATCCTTGCCTTGGGAGTGTCCGCAGGAGTATCAGTCTGCGTACGCGGAAGAAGAAGAAGAAAAAGAAGAGAGCGCGAACCAACATAGTTACTGCCGGTTTTGCAGTTTGGTTCACCGAATCTAACCAACATAGATTGTGACTACATGGACACATACAGGGCAACAAAATTGATTTTTCTTGGGTCCTATCTCACTGTGGTATCAAGTGGAATGAAATAGCAGTCTTGCAAAAGAAGGAGCAAATAGAAACGTTGAAAACTTAATAATAAAAAATCCGTTAGATGTGCCTTCTTGTGAATTAATCCAAATTACGGAAGAAAAGTATATACATAAACAGAATTTTACAAAAAGAAATTGCTACTTTACCATCATGCCCAAGGCACATTGTGAGATTAATTCATAAATTAAGGCTGAATACTTGGAACAATAAATATTCTCATGGTATTACTTGTGTCTGCAGAGAAAACATTTCTAGTTTCTGTGCATCATCTTTTGTTTCAATGCTCAGTGTTGGCCTCGCTCTATCAGGAGAAAGGTATTGAGATGAATAACTTTGATAATGTCAATACTGTCATTTATGGTTCATGTGTTGCTGAAATTGCCATGGTTATTTCACAGTCACAGGTTGCATTTATTTTTTAAAAATAAAGATCAACAATTTTATCTACCACTAGGGTATTTCACTTATGTAAATATGCGCATCTCAGATTGGGTTTGAATGTTAGACGACAAGTTGAGTATGAAGGATTTTTTTCTTTAAAAAAAGTGTCTAATAGCATCCAACGATGAAAAGATGTTAGATAAACCACTGAACTGAGGGACAACAAAAGATGTTAAAGGCACCAGAATGATAAAAGATTGCTGGTCACTTGTACTACTAATAATTTTTTTTTAAAGTCAAAAGATCATCTAATTTGTCGTCAATTACCGACTTAAAATAGCAAAGAGTGACTGCATATTGTGACTTCACGTGAAACATGAAAATAGGTCGCTCAAAGAAAAAGGGGAGATAAAGCAGGGTAAGACAGACAGACAGACAGACAGACAGACAGACAGAATGGAAGACACATACCTCCATTTCAAGGAGAGACTCACGAAACAACAAGAAAAGATGACGACCATCAAATTTTCATCCGTGGAGTAATTGAATTGCACCGACACTTTTGCCAAATGTCAATGGTCCTATCTTTTTCTTCTTTTTTTTTTTCAAGCAGTAGTCTGGCATTTTCCCTAATGTTTAACTCCGTGAAAATAAATCTGTTGTACAGCTCTGTTATCGAGAAAGAAAAAAACTAAGAGTAGCGTCATCTACTGTACAGCTATAGGATACGACAGGAGTCAAAGAAATCGCATTGTCTGCCTTACAGCTATGGGATGGTGGTGTGGGGGGGGGGGGGTGAGGGGGGGGGAGTGGAATCACAGAAATGTTACAAGCTGATCTACTGTACAGCTTCGCGATACAGTCTAGCAACAAAAAAAAAAAAACTTTAAAAAAAAAGAAGAGAAAAAGGTGCATGGTCTATTACATGACTGTGGGATACAGGAGATATTAAAGAAGCTTCGCAGTTTGTTGTATAGAATATAGAGAGGATCGAAAACAACAACAACAACAACAGTATTGTCTACGACATAAATGAAAATAGTCGTTCAGTGCGTTGTCTTGCTAAAGGATAGAGAGGAAATCTAGTAAGCTTCTTTGTGTACCATATAGTTTTGGGACCGACAAGGAAATGAAGAAAGAAGTGCTATAATCAGATCTGCTGTATAGATAAGGCATACAGAGGGAATTATTAAAAAAAAGATAGTATAGTCTGCTGTAGAGCTCTGGGTTACAGAGGGAATCAAAGAGTTCGGAGAGTCTGTGGTATAGCTATGGGATACAGAGGGAATCAAAGAGTTGGGATAGTCTGTGGTATAGCTATGGGATACAGAGGGATCAAAGAGTTGGGATAGTCTGAGGTATAGCTATGGGATACAGAGGGAATCAAAGAGTTGGGATAGTCTGTGGTATAGCTATGGGATACAGAGGGATCAAAGAGTTGAGATAGTCTTTGGTATAGCTATGGGATACAGAGGGATCAAAGAGTTGGGATAGTCTGTGGTATAGCTATAGGATACAGAGGAAATAACAGAGTTGGGATAGTCTGTGGTATAGCTATGGGATACTGTCATGAGTCGGCCAAATGTTCTCGAGCATTTAGGCAAATTAAGGGTAGTTGCTGTTGTTGAGAGCAAGTTCCTTGGGTTGTTCAAGTGTGCGAATTGAGGCATCACCAGAGGGGAATATCCCGAGTCGTATACTGAAGGAGGGAGAGTTACTGGGAAGTGTTTCGCATGTCCGAGGGATAGTGACAAGGAGTTGGCGACCTGCCGGTCCTGGGTAGAGGAGTGTCCAGTCCGACCACTGGCTGGCTATTCACTGGGTTCTCCAGCGGGCCTGAAGGGAAGGCGATCGTGTCAGGTGACCGTCATGGGTAGGTGACCGTCAGCCTGCAGGCAGAGTACAGCGACCATTCAGTCGTCCTTGTTCTGAAGAATGAATGGAAGGCTGCGGCCTATTGAGTGGTTGGCGCCTTGTTGTCTATAGAGGTAGTAACTACTCGAAGCATCAGTCCTGGCTGGTAGAGAAGTCCAGGCTGTTAGTACAATGGGTAGCTTCGGGGAATCGAACATGAGTTTGAATAGGAGGTTATGCATTAACCACTTGGTACCCAAGTCTTGGTTAGCGCTAGCAGCTGTTGTGTGTGTGTATGTGTAGGTGACTAGTGATTCCATTGGTGGAATAAAAATAACTTGGGAATTTATTGGTACAAATCGTGTGATGTGTGTGTGCCCGTGATTCCATTGGTTGAGCCAGTTAAACTCGGGTTCTCTCTTGTTTGAGAATGAATATAAGCTGCTTGGAAAACCAGGAAGTGTGTGACTCACTTAAGGGAAAGTGAACTCGCCCGTCTTGCCGAGGGCTCAAGAAAATACAGCGTGAAGCAGAGGTTAGCTGTCGCCTTGTTGTCTCCTGGGTGGGACGTAAGACAGTGGAGGTTGCTGTAGCCTCGGAGCCGACGACGAGAAGAATTGTCTCCCGTGTGGGGACGGTCGACAGCAAGACGTGTCAGCCTGTTGGAGCCTAGACAGGGAGCTGCCAGACAACGGTGGGGTGTTTGCAGCCAGAGAAGACCTGTGGGAGAGGCCGACAGGAGGCCTTTCAGTGGAGAGGGCGAAGTACGGTGGAGTCCGGAGACTTGGTGTGAGGGTGCGACTCAAGCTACGTTGCCAGTGTCCCCCAACTGGGATTTGGCCAATCGGGAGGACACAACGGTGTGGCAGCTTCAGCTCGTAGTCGCACAGTGGGATGAGAGAAACTGATGGTCAACCAAGGAATGCTGGCAAGTTATGGACATTTTATTTGCCCTTAAAGTTATAAGTGTGCAAACAGAATAGTGGAATATTGTCTTTCCTGGGTAAGTAAGAATAACTGAAGAACAGGGGATGCGATTTATGAAATTGTCTGTATGCTGTTTACATTGTTGTATGATACAGATAGTTGTGTTGTGTAGTGACGGGTGGGGGCTCGGAGTCAAGTTGAATAAAAGTTGATTATTTTCTATGAAATGTTATTGGTTTCCCGTCACCTTTGTGCGGGCCCGATGTGAGTGACAGAGTGCGTGTGCCTATGCGAGAGTGCATTTTGGTTGTGGAAGCGTAAATACTTCTGTCTATAACCCCCTGCATCCCTGAATATAAAAATCATATTTTAATAACGAGGGGGAGCGTCGGAGACCCGTCACAGATACAAAGGGAATCAAAGAGTTTGGATAGTCGGTGGTATAGCTATGGGATACAGAGGGAATCAAAGAGTTTGGATAGTCGGTGGTAAAGCTATGGGATACAGAGGAATCAAAGAGTTTGGATAGTCTGTGGTATAGCTTTGGGATACAAAAGGAATCAAAGAGTTTGGATAGTCGGTGGTAAAGCTATGGGATACAGAGGGAATCAAAGAGTTTGGATAGTCTGTGGTATAGCTTTGGGATACAAAGGGAATCAAAGAGTTTGGATAGTCGGTGGTAAAGCTTTGGGATACAGAGGGAATCAAAGAGTTTGGATAGTCTGTGGTATAGCTATGGGATACAGAGGGAATCAAAGAGTTTGGATAGTCGGTGGTAAAGCTATGGATACAGAGGGAATCAAGAGAGTTTGGATAGTCTGCGGTATAGCTATGGGATACAGAGGGAATCAAGAGAGTTTGGATAGTCTGTGGCTATAGCTATGGGAATACAGAGGGAATCAAGAGAGTTTGGATAGTCGGTGGTATAGCTATGGGATACAGAGGGAATCAAAGAATTTGGATAGTCTGTGGTATAGCTATGGGATACAGAGGGAATCAAGAGAGTTTGGATAGTCTGCGGTATAGCTATGGGATACAGAGGGAATCAAGAGAGTTTGGATAGTCTGTGGTATAGCTATGGGATACAGAGGAATCAAGAATTTGGATAGTCTGTGGTATAGCTATGGGATACAGAGGGAATCAAGAGAGTTTGGATAGTCGCGGTATAGCTATGGGATACAGAGGGAATCAAGAGAGTTTGGATAGTCTGCGGTATAGCTATGGGATACAGAGGGAATCAAGAGAGTTTGGATAGTCTGCGGTATAGCTATGGGATACAGAGGGAATCAAGAGAGTTTGGATAGTCTGCGGTATAGTTATGGGATACAGAGGGAATCAAAGAATTTGGATAGTCTGCGGTATAGCTATGGGATACAGAGGGAATCAAGAGAGTTTGGATAGTCTGCGGTATAGCTATGGGATACAGAGGGAATCAAAGAATTTGGATAGTCTGTGGTATAGCTATGGGATACAGAGGGAATCAAGAGAGTTTGGATAGTCTGCGGTATAGCTATGGGATATAGAGGGAATCAAGAAAGTCTGTCACATCTGAAAATGGACTGAAACTTTACTATAAAACAACAACAACAACAACAACAACTACAACAACAAGCAAACAAACAAAACATTCAGTGTATGAAGTGCGCGGATTTCCTGGGGCGGGAGGATATGAAAGACATCAAAGCATTTAAAATGTAAAATAAAAGAGCAATATACAATTTACATGTTTTTTTCCGTTACTATCATCTACAATCTCTCTTCTCTGTCTGTCTGTCTGTCTGTCTGTCTGTCTCTCTCTCTCTCTCTCCTCTCTCTCTCTCTCTCTCTCTCTCTCTCATATTCTCTCTCTGTCTCTCTAACTCTATCCGTGTCTCTGTCTCTGTTCGGTCTGTCTGTCTGTCTGTCTGTCTGTCTCTGTCTGTCTGTCTCTTTCTGTTTCTGTCTGTCTGTCTGTCTGTCAGTCAGTCTGTCTGTCAGTCTGTCTGACAGTTTGTCTGTCTGTCTGTCTGTCTGTCTCTGTGTCTCTGTCTGTCTATCTGTCTATCTGTCTGTCTGTCTGTCTCTGTGTCTCTGTCTCTATCTATGTCTGTTCCTCTGTCTGTCTGTCTGCCTGTCTGTCTGTCTGTCTGTCTCTCGCCTCCAGAGTTTGCTTCTGTCTCTGTGTCGACCTGATTTATGTCTTCTCGGCTTTTTATCTTTCCCTAACAGAGATCTGATCTTCGATCTTTACTTCTTCAGTCTGTCTGCTTCTGTCTCTGCTTCTCGGGGAAGAGAGAGAGAGAGAGAGAGAGAGAGAGAGAGAGAGAGAGAGAGAGAGAGAGAGAGAGAGAGAGAGAGAGAGAGAGAGAGAGAGAGAGCACAGCAACGCACGCACGCACGCAATACGCACTCGCCCGCGCGCGCTCACACACACACACACATACATACACACACACGCACACACACAAACAAAACACGCGCGCACGCGCGCACACACATACAACACACACACACACACACACACACACACACACACACACACACACACACACACACACACACACACACACACATACACACACACACACACACACACACACACACACACACACACACACACACACACACACACACACACACACACACACACACACACACAGAGAGAGACAGAGATCCAGATGGTTATAACGACGGGGTCGAGTCAAAACAGGTCGGTAAAATTCTGGTGTTTAGTACCCCGACGTTTTATGGGAGAGAGAGAGAGAGAGAGAGAGAGAGAGAGAGAGAGAGAGAGAGAGAGAGAGAGAGAGAGAGACAGAGAGACAGAGAGACAGAGAGACAGAGAGAGACACAGAGAGAGAGAGAGAGAGAGAGACCCTTATCATGCACTATAGAATTATGTCCTCTCCTCTGTGACTCGGTTCTCCGGTGCTAAAGCCTGAAATGAACTGTTCTACACGTCCAATGAATAATTCGTAACACACTTAAGGGAGAAGTCAAGACAGGCCTCCCAACCCATATCGCATCCCCCACACACCCCACCCCAGTTTTCACCCCCACGGACATTTTTCAGTGTGGGGCTCGCGTGTTAATACCCGAGGGACTTGGGCAGGGTTTTTACTGTTTTGGCTCAGCGCCTCACAAAACGCTACAGAATTGATCGCTTTTCGCTCTGCATCACAAAACGCTTATCGTTTTGGTTCCTAGAGGGTCTAGTGTACTGGGCTTCTGCTATCTTATCTAGCTCTGCACTCCGTTCTGCATCATAGATGGGGGCCGGAATAGCTCAGTGGTAGAGCGCCGGACTCGTAATCTTGGTGATCTTAGGGTTGCGGGTTCGAATCTCCGCCGGGCCGTTTCCGTACAGGGGATTTTCCCCTCGGAATTAACATTGGTTCTGACTCCATTTCCCATACAGTCCTTCGAGTGAGACTCTAAACCGAGGTTCCGTGTGTGAACGCATGCATAACCTCTTGCACACACGTCAAATCCCATTACCAACTTTCGGAAGAGTAGGCCAGTTTGGCCGTTGGTATGGATGACACGTTACACATAGCATGCACCGTGCGTGAGAAATGGAAAGAATGAAGGAAGTAAGGAAAATGAGTGAACGATATTGAACGATATTGACTGGATGACACGGGGAACGACTGAATGAAGCGCCAGCTGGCAGCTCTTCAGTCGGTACTACCCAGGTAGGCAGCCCGTTGTGTAAACGGGTGTGGATTGTAAAGCGCTTAGAGCTTGGTCTCTAGCCGAGGATAGGCGCTATATAAGTATTAATCATAATAACAGAACTTATCGTTTTAGCTCTAAACCACAGAACTTATCATTCTGCCTGTACACCATAGGACCTGTAAGCTGCGGGTTATGTCGTTTTGACTATGGACAATTAATTTTT
>CM031618.1:9703221-9708221 GCA_018398815.1 Conus ventricosus | reverse complement strand
AAAGCGAGGTGACCGAAGGCGGAAATTGATGCAAATTTTCATTTTTTTAAATGGAAAAATAGTAATTTCCACACACAAAACAGACAAACAGATTACAGGACAAAACCCAATGCATTTCGACCTCTTGGGTCTTCTTCAGGCAAACATAAACAACATTTAGAACAATGAACACGAAGAACGAGCAGCCACTTAACTTCTTATAGTCGGCGCGATATGGACGTGAGATGAAAAACCAATACGAGAAGATAAGTGGTTGTTGGCTCTTCGTTTTCATTGTCGTATGAACGTGATGTGTGTTTGTCTGAAGAAGACCCAAGAGGTCGAAACGCATCGCGTTTTGTCCTGTTCATCTGTCTGTGTTGTCTGTGGAAATTGTATCTTTCCTGTGTTGTCTGTGGAAATTGTATCTTTCCTGTGTTGTCTGTGGAAATTGTATCTTTCCTGTGTTGTCTGTGGAAATTGTATCTTTCCTGTGTTGTCTGTGGAAATTGTATCTTTCCTGTGTTGTCTGTGGAAGTTGTATCTTTCCTGTGTTGTCTGTGGAAATTGTATCTTTCCTGTGTTGTCTGTGGAAATTGTATCTTTCCTGTGTTGTCTGTGGAAATTGTATCTTTCCTGTGTTGTCTGTGGAAGTTGTATCTTTCCTGTGTTGTCTGTGGAAATTGTATCTTTCCTGTGTTGTCTGTGGAAATTGTATCTTTCCTGTGTTGTCTGTGGAAATTGTATCTTTCCTGTGTTGTCTGTGGAAATTGTATCTTTCCTGTGTTGTCTGTGGAAATTGTATCTTTCCTGTGTTGTCTGTGGAAATTGTATCTTTCCTGTGTTGTCTGTGGAAATTGTATCTTTCCTGTGTTGTCTGTGGAAATTGTATCTTTCCTGTGTTGTCTGTGGAAATTGTATCTTTCCTGTGTTGTCTGTGGAAGTTGTATCTTTCCTGTGTTGTCTGTGGAAATTGTATCTTTCCTGTGTTGTCTGTGGAAATTGTATCTTTCCTGTGTTGTCTGTGGAAATTGTATCTTTCCTGTGTTGTCTGTGGAAATTGTATCTTTCCTGTGTTGTCTGTGGAAATTGTATATTTCCTGTGTTGTCTGTGGAAATTGTATCTTTCCTGTGTTGTCTGTGGAAATTGTATCTTTCCTGTGTTGTCTGTGGAAATTGTATCTTTCCTGTGTTGTCTGTGGAAATTGTATCTTTCCTGTGTTGTCTGTGGAAGTTGTATCTTTCCTGTGTTGTCTGTGGAAATTGTATCTTTCCTGTGTTGTCTGTGGAAATTGTATCTTTCCTGTGTTGTCTGTGGAAGTTGTATCTTTCCTGTGTTGTCTGTGGAAATTGTATCTTTCCTGTGTTGTCTGTGGAAATTGTATCTTTCCTGTGTTGTCTGTGGAAATTGTATCTTTCCTGTGTTGTCTGTGGAAATTGTATCTTTCCTGTGTTGTCTGTGGAAATTGTATCTTTCCTGTGTTGTCTGTGGAAATTGTATCTTTCCTGTGTTGTCTGTGGAAATTGTATCTTTCCTGTGTTGTCTGAGGAAATTGTATCTTTCCTGTGTTGTCTGTGGAAATTGTATCTTTCCTGTGTTGTCTGTGGAAATTGTATCTTTCCTGTGTTGTCTGTGGAAATTGTATCTTTCCTGTGTTGTCTGTGGAAATTGTATCTTTCCTGTGTTGTCTGTGGAAATTGTATCTTTCCTGTGTTGTCTGTGGAAATTGTATCTTTCCTGTGTTGTCTGTGGAAATTGTATCTTTCCTGTGTTGTCTGTGGAAATTGTATCTTTCCTGTGTTGTCTGTGGAAATTGTATCTTTCCTGTGTTGTCTGTGGAAATTGTATCTTTCCTGTGTTGTCTGTGGAAATTGTATCTTTCCTGTGTTGTCTGTGGAAATTGTATCTTTCCTGTGTTGTCTGTGGAAGCTGTATCTTTCTTCCTGTGTTGTCTGTGGAAATTGTATCTTTCCTGTGTTGTCTGTGGAAGCTGTATCTTTCCTGTGTTGTCTGTGGAAATTGTATCTTTCCTGTGTTGTCTGTGGAAATTGTATCTTTCCTGTGTTGTCTGTGGAAATTGTATCTTTCCTGTGTTTTCTGTGGAAATTGTATCTTTCCTGTGTTGTCTGAGGAAATTGTATCTTTCCTGTGTTGTCTGTGGAAATTGTATCTTTCCTGTGTTGTCTGTGGAAATTGTATCTTTCCTGTGTTGTCTGTGGAAATTGTATCTTTCCTGTGTTGTCTGTGGAAATTGTATCTTTCCTGTGTTGTCTGTGGAAATTGTATCTTTCCTGTGTTGTCTGTGGAAATTGTAACTTTCCTGTGTTGTCTGTGGAAGCTGTATCTTTCCTGTGTTGTCTGTGGAAATTGTATCTTTCCTGTGTTGTCTGTGGAAGTTGTATCTTTCCTGTGTTGTCTGTGGAAATTGTATCTTTCCTGTGTTGTCTGTGGAAATTGTATCTTTCCTGTGTTGTCTGTGGAAATTGTATCTTTCCTGTGTTGTCTGTGGAAATTGTATCTTTCCTGTGTTGTCTGTGGAAATTGTATCTTTCCTGTGTTGTGGTAGTGTTCATGGATTCTTGGCAAGTGGGAGGCAGGGAGAATGCGGAAGGGGGGGGAGGGGTAGGGGGAGAAGGAAGTGGAGGAGGTGATGGAAACGGAAGTGGACGGGTAGGATTGACAGGGGGAGGGGAGAAGGGGGTGGAGGGGGGTGGAGGGGGGTGGAGGGGAAGTCAACGCGCGGACTATTGTGGCTGCACACCTAAAAAGTCATGAGCCCCACACCTTGCTTTTAAGAAGTCAGGTATTTAGAATTCGACTCGATCACATCGTTTTGAGAATTTTCATTGTGTCTGGAAGTTGAGGTGCCTTCTTTGTCTGTCACACGCTCTTCAAGGTGCATCCCACGTGGTTCCACGTAGACAGCTGAAAATGAAAAAGGGGGGAGGGAACTATTTGGGAGGGGGGGGGGGGACCACCTGGCGCAAAGATAAGGTCACGGGTGAGTGCAAAGGTATGAAACGTGACGTCAGGTAAAGAGTAAGTAGCTCATGTATTTCTAGACTGTGAAAGATTTCAGCGGCAGAACCCTTTGAACAAGTGAGAAGACTGTTCATTTAATCTATTATCAATTTAGTATCAATTTGAGAAGACTGTTCATTTAATCTATTATCAATTTAGTATCAATTTTTGCTTCAAATTTAGGCTACCACGCCTCAAATGTTTGACATGGATTATTGCAGTGACTTACTTGACTTAGTCCTCTGAATTCCCTGGGGAACATAGGGCCGCAACCACACTCTTCCAGCGGACACGGTTTCGGGAGATCCTCTTCAGCTCGGCCCACGTCATTCCGGCGGCCTTCACTTCTAGCGTCGGTACTCCTTCGCCATGTCTGTCTTGGTCTTCCCACTTGTCTTTTGCCCTGAGGGTTCCATTCAAGGGCTTGTCTTGCGATGTTGGATGGAGACTTTCTGAGGGTGTGGCCAATCCATCCCCCACTTCCGTTTTCTGATTTCTGATTCTATTGGAACTTGCTTGGTCTTGTTCCACAGTTCTGTGTTGGCAAAAACATCTGGCCATCTGATGTTCACAATGTTTCGCAGACATCCGTTGATAAATGTTTGGAGTTTGTGGGTGTTTGTCTTTGTTGTTCGCCACGTTTCAGAACCACATAGAAGGACAAGTTTCACATGGGAGTTATGAAGATTCTGATCTTGTTGTGGAGTGAGAGGGCAGAGGAATTCCAGATAGGCCGTAGCGTAATAAAGATGTGCCTGGCTTTATGATTGCAGTGATTCAGTGGGGGGGGGGGGGGGGGGGGGGGGGGGGAACCCTAATTGTGCTGTGTGACCTGGGAAGCACAGAAGTATGGAACATCTCACTAACAGACGAAAGCCAGTCAGTAGTTGACATTCAGTACTTAGTATCATTGCCAAGGTGTTGCAACGGAGCTATGTTGTGGTGTGAATTCTTCCATCCCCAAAAACTGTTCTGCCGTTTGCTCACAACTGTTGCTATTCATTCATCGTCAGGGTGTTGAGAGAATTGGACAAATCATTTCATAGCCTCAGCAGAGATGTTCCCACTTGTGGCGTAAAAAAGAAAGATTGAAATCAAAACCAAGGACACACGCACGCACGCACGCACGCACGCACGCACGCACGCACGCACGCACGCACGCACGCACGCACGCACGCACGCACACACACACACACACACACACACACACACACACACATATATATATATATATATATATATATATATATATATTATATATATATATATATATATATATATATATAGGTAAAAAAGAAAACCCAACGCTAAAAATGGCACCGCTCCCAGCAGCCGAGTGAGTCCGGACGACAAAACCATTACTGGATCAATATAAAATCAAGAAGTCGTCCACTCAGTGTCTTCCCTTCTTTATTTTCAAATTTTCGCCTTTTTCAAGGCTTCATCAGGAGTCTGCATTATCGGAAAAAACACAAGAAACACCATCAGAATCCCAAAAGTAAAGATAAAATCAGTTTACCTACTTGTATCTATGTCTACACACACACACACACACACACACACACACACACAATGGATACATATACATACATTATATACATATATACATACACACACATATACATACACACACATACATACGCATCTATACACACATATACACACATATATACATTTCCAAAAATTCTAACCATTGTAGAGGTAGTGAAACCCCATTCCTATCCGCTTTACTTAATTTAAATATGATATCATAAAACATTATTACCAACTTAAAATACATGGGAAGTGAGGGGCTCAAAGGAAATGTAGCATGCGGAAAGAATGTAATAGTGGATAGGTTAAGCAAATAGGAGTGAGGACGAGGCAGAAGAAGAAGAGACAATGAAGAGTGAGTGGGAGTAAGACAGAGGAAAAGGGGGATAGACAGAGAGTGACAAAGGGAAAGGGGGGGGGGGAAAGGGGAAAAGGGACAAGAGACAAAGAAAGAAAGGGGGGGGGG
>CM031618.1:9684265-9689265 GCA_018398815.1 Conus ventricosus | reverse complement strand
TACTGAATATACTCCCTAACACTTTTGTAAAGGGGTTAAGGGTAACGAAAAAAAAGATACAGAAACATATTTAAAAAAATAAAATTTTTTAATAATAAAATTTAAATAAAAAAAGGAAACTTTTAAAAAAAATTAAATAAAAAAATTAAATAAAAAAAAATGAAAATATTTTTAAAAAAAAAATAAAATAAAAATAAAAAATAAAAAAAAAATTTAAAAAAAAAAATTTTAAAAATTTAAAAAAAAAAAAAAAAAAAAAAAAAGTAAAAAATTTAAAAAAATCGATAGCTATAAATTATGTGTGGGGTTGAATAGGGGGGAGATAAGGTATGTGGGTGTGTTGTGGGAGGATATTGGGGGGCTGAATTGAAGGGGGGGGTTTGGGTACCAGGAAATTTTAAAGGTGTTGTTTGCAAAGGAGGGGGGAGGGAAAAAGGGGGAAAGGGTTTTACTTTAACAAAACTGGGGGGGGGAGGGGGGGGGGGGAAAACAATTCACATAAAACCCCAAAAATCTCTCCCTCTCTATTCCCCCCCCCCCACCCCTCCCCCTTCAGGGCCAACGAAAAAGGAGTTTGCTTCTTTCTTATGTTTTGTGTGTATGTGTGTGAGTGAGTTTAGTGTGTGGGGGTGTGTGTGGGGGTGTGTGTTTTGGTTGGTGTTGTTTTGGGGGTGTGTGTGTGTTCCATGTGTAATATCAGCTTATTCGGGGTTTTTGCCCCCCCCTCCCCCCCCCAAAAACAACCGCCTTTCCCCCCCAAACATCCCTACACACATCTTTTTAAGGGTAGGAGGGGGGGGGGGGGGGGGTAAGTCATTGTTTAGAAAAAGGAGAGATCAGAGGGTGTAAAAAGGGGGGAAAGGGTTGATGCTAACCAAATTCCCCTGGGTAAAAACAGAGAAAGGGGTGCGTGGGTGGGGATATTTCGGTTGGGCGCAGAGAGGGAAAAGGGAAACATACCCCTTTGGACTTTAAATGCCATGAGGGTGGACGGTCCCCATTTTGGAAAAGAGATAGTTTCCCCCTCATAACGCGTTCCAAGTTGTCACTCTTGATTGCCAAAGTGCCAAAACTTTGACATGGTTGATGTTGTGTTGGCAGGGTTTAAAGTGTAGAGCGCGGGTTTTGGGCCGATGGGGGATTTTGGGCCCGGTGTTCAGAGATGCTTTCCCTCAAGTTGCGAGATGCTCCCCTACATAGATCTTACCCGCACGGCTAAACAGTGGATGGCTACACAATTTTTGTGGTCGGGCAGGAAAAGGCGTTTAATAGTGAAAGAGCCTGGGGGGCCCATGTAGGTTGGTTTTCGGTTTTGGTAAAGAAGCAGATTTTGCATTTGGGGTTTAAAACAGGGAAAATTTACCTGGGGGCCCTTAGGGTAAAGATTTTTTTCCCAAGTTTAAAACGCCACCATTTGGTTTTTTCGGGTTTTTTTCACGTTTGAAAGGGGAAAAATAGGTTTCGTCTCAAAGGCAGGTTTTTGATTTTCTACCATTTTCCATTAATTTTAGGACCCCTCCCGAGGCAGTTTTGAGGATGGAAGAGAAGGCAGGCAGTGGGTCTGCCCTGTCTTTTTGGGGGAGTTTATTTTTCCAGAGTAGATTTTCCCTGGTTTAGCTGCAGTGCGGCGGAGCATCTTTGTTTCGGCCCTTAAAAAACCACGGTTGGTGAAAAAATCAGCCCCTTTTTTGGCTGCTTGAATAGTAAAATTTTTCTTCGCAAAGGCAAGTCTGCGTAGGCGAAGGAATTCAGAATTTGGAATGCTATTTTTAGGGACTGGTGGTGGGAAGATTTTTAAGCCCCAGGTATGAGTGTGCATCAGTGGGTTTGTAAAAAGGGACTGGGGTTTTGAAGCAGTCCATCTTTGAGGGAGATAGTGAGGGCCCAAAGGAAATTAACTGCCTGTAAAAGGTGTAGGCCCAAGCTGGGGGGAATTATGGAAGGTCTGGGGAAAAGTTGGGGGGGAAATTCGGGGGGTCATGTTCTGGCATGGATGTGGCTCCAATCCATCATCTATGTATCTTTTGAAAGAGCCCCGGGTGTGGGGGCCTGTGTAAGAGGTTAGAAAGCGGTTTTCTGGTTGGCCCCTTTAAGGGGAAAGGCATAGGATGGCCCCATTTTGGGTTTCCCCAAAAAAGCAACACCACTGATTTTTTGAAATGTGTGGTTTTTTTTAAAATTCAAAAGTATTGAGGGTGGGGGAACAAAATTCTGCAAGTCTGCCCCGGGAGTGTGGGAGGGTGTTTTTGGGTTTAAAGGGGGCCCGTTTGTTAAAAAGAATGCGGGGGCCCTTCAATCCTTTCAGCAGGGGGGAGGGAAGTTAGAGAGGGGAAGGGCCCCAAGTGTAAAGAGGAGGCTGGGTTGGAAAAATGGGGGTTTTTTGGGGTTTTTTTGAATTAATCTTTTTAGTGGGGTGTGTTGTGTCCCTTTTAGGTATGTGGGGGGCCTTGTACTTGGGGTTTGGGGGAGGGAAATCTAAGTACTGTGAAATGTGTTCTGTAGGGCAGCCTTTCAGGGAAAATACCAAAGGGGGCTGCCGGGTGTATTGGTTTTTTTTAGTTTAGGGAAAAGGTAAGGGAAAGGGGGGTTGTTTGGTGTCTGTCTTTTTGGGGGTTTGGCTGTCTTCGGGAAAATTGTTATGGTTTTTTTTTTTTTGTTTAACCCGTGGTTTAGATGAGTTTCTGGGTTGGGAGAGGGTTGGGTGCTGCGGGGTGGTGGCATAGAAATTTGTGTTTTTTTACAGTTGTCCCGTGTGCTTCTTTTATGTAAGCTGGTTTTTTTTTCCCCCAAACCCCCCCTGCAAACCCCTTTTTTGCTGGTTTTTATGACAATGTCTTTTCTTTGTCTCAGTGATTCAAGGGCCCTTTTTTTTCATCCCGTGAAGGTTGGAATTGCGGACGGTTTTGGGTTTTACTTGAGAGATTTCTTTTCTACACTTTTTTATGTAGAGTTTAACTTCAGTGATTTGTCCCAAAAGGTGGCTTTACGAAGCGCTGGAGTTCGAAAAAAGGTTGGGGGAAAAAGTCCAGAGCCCTCTTGGGGGAGGGGGGTTGGCACACCGTCAAGTGCAGCCATCCATCCCTTTTTTTCTAAAAAATCTTTCACCAAAACTCATTTTAACCACATTTTTAAAAAGAAAAACAAACATAACAACTTACCGAAGACAGCCAAAAATCCTCCCAATGACCCGGGAAAGCAACAAAAAAAACCTTTTACCTGCCCCCCTTAAAAAAACACCAAAAACCAAAACACCCGGGAGACCCTTGTATCTTTCATGCAGCTGGGCCCCACAGAAAACATTTTCCCCGTACTTAGACTCTCTCCCCAACCCATAGTACAAAGGGCCCCCCCCAACCATCAAAGACACTTTTCACACAACCCCTCAACATGATTAATTCAAACAACACAGATCCCACTTTTCCCCCCAGCCCCTCCTTTTTCCCTTTACGTCGCCCCCTCTACCCCTTTCCCTCCCCCATGGGTGTGGATTGAAGGCCCCGCGCATTCTTTTTTTAAAAAACGGGCCCCCTTTAAACCAAAAAAAAAACCCCTCCCACAGGGTACACGGGCAAAAATTTTCAGAATTAGTCCTCACCCTCCCAAAACTTTTTTAATTCAACAACCCCCACATTCTCACAAAAACAGTGGTGGGTTGGGTATGGGAACCAAGATGGGGCCAACCTATGCCCGCCTCTTCATGGGACACCTAAAAAACCCCTTACTAAACCCCTTTTCACAGGCCCCACCCCCGAGCTCTACAAAAGATACATAGATATGGATTGGGAAACCACATCCATGCCAGAAAAATGAACCTCCAGAATTTTTCCCCAAATTTGCACAGACCTTTTCCCTCCATCCCCTCCCCTGACCTTTCCCCCATTTTTTACAGTCAGTTAATTTCCCGGACATCATATCTCCCTCAAAAATGGACGCTTCAAAAAACCTTTAGCTTTACAAACCTTGATGAAAACTCATACCTGGACAAACCCTCTTTCCCCCCACCAGTCCACAAAAAAAAGCATTTCCATTCTTTAATTTTCCCTTTGCCCACGCGATTGCTCTAGCGAAGAAGATTTTACAAAACAAACAGCCAAAATGTCTGATTTTTTTTTACCAAAACCGGATACCCTTTGTGCCGTCATCAAATTTATGCTCTCACCGCACGGGAGCCAAAAAACCAGAACATCTACTCTGGAAACTAAACCTCCCAAAGAGACAGACCCGACCCACTTGCCTGCCCCTTTTCTTCCCCTCCCCAAAAAATTTCCCCTCTGCAGGATCCTAAAGTCTAACTGGCACATGGTTTGAAAATCAAAAAACCGCCTTTGGAAAAAACCTAGATCACTTTCAAACGTGACAAAAACCTGAAAGGGCCTACGGTGCGTTCTAAACTGAACAAAATCTTCACACCTAAGCCCAGGTACTTTCCCCCCGCTCTAAAACCCAACTGCAAAATCCCGCTCTATCACCAAACCAGACCCAATTTTTACCCTTGGGCCCCCCAGGCTCTTTAAATATTAAATGCACTTTTTCCTGCCAGAGCCACAACAAAAAGGGTAAGCCCTCCACTGTCAGCTGTGCGATAAGATTATGTAGGGGAGACATCTCCACAATTGAGACACGCATCTTGAACACCCGGCCGGGCATCCGCCCCCATCGGGCCCCAAAACCCCGCTTTACACTTAACCATGCCCCCAAAACAACATCAACCCTGTCAAAGTCTTGGCACTTTTGGGAAACTAAGGTGACAACTTGGAAAAGCGTTATGAGGAATCTCATCTCATTGCCAAACTGGGCACCGTCCACCCTATGGCACAACGTCCAAAAGTTGTAATTTTCCTTTTTCCCTCTCGCACCCAAACCTGAAATACCTCCCAAACCCACGCACACCCTACCTCTGTTTACCTCAGAATAGGTTTTCAGGGTATCATCCTCTTCCCTTTTTTCCCACCTCCCTGGGCTCTCCATTTGCTTTTCATAAAAACGGGGTTTCCCCCCCC
>CM031618.1:9674265-9679265 GCA_018398815.1 Conus ventricosus | reverse complement strand
ACTTGTTCAACTATTTGCAGCCGTTCCACTTCAAACCCCTATCTGTTGGTTCAACTGTCTGCAGTTTTTCCACTGGAACCCATCTGTTTGTTCAACCGTCTCGAGTCATTCCACTCCATCTCGTCTGCAAGTTCAATCATCTGCTGTCAGTCCACTTCATGTGTTGAGTGCCTTTCATCCACCTCGGGTGGTCGAAAAGAAGGAACGGTTCTATGCCGGCTGCACACCGGCCATTCGTATTTTACTCATTCGTACCTTTTAAAGAGTGAAGAAGCTCCGTAACGCATTCCATGTCATGTGCCACTCACAACGAAACATATTCTTTTAGAGTGTTGGGACCTGCATGATGTAAGACACAAACATTTTACAGCAGACTCCATGAGAACTTTGTTCAGAGATGTCCCACCTGACGTGATCTTTGCGTTTCTGAAGGAGATTAACATTTTTCATCTGATCTAAGATTTTATGGAAGAAAGATTTTTTAACGAAGTCTCTAGTACGTTTTTACATGTATTTTAAAGAGATGTGTGAAAGCTTTGTTTCTGTTTTTTGTTGATGACTTGTGAGTTGATTTTAACGTGGTGACAGCCCTGATACGGCCCTTTGCGGTCGGCTTGGCTACTAGCAACATTACCTTACACACCGTCTGCAGTCACTTGTACTTCAGCTCCTCTTTCAACTTTCTGTAGTTATTCTACTAGTCTTCATTACATCTCTTAGTGTAATTGTCTGCAAATCATTCACCTCATCCCACCAGTTGGTTCCGCCAAAGGCTGGTTCAAGCCACTTCCGAACGTCCAGTGCTCTTCTAGGTAAGCGGCGTGTACGATGAGAATCTCGCCCAATGTTGAATGTGGAATGCAAGTCTGGCTTAGGTTCGCCATCTCTTGTCTGGAATGTGTTTATTGATATGCCCATGTTGTCAGTAACTGAGTGTGTGTGTGTGTGTGTGTGTGTGTGTGTGTGCGTGCGTGCGTGCGTGCGTGCGTGCGTGCGTGCGTGCATGCGTGCGTGCGTGCGTGCGTGCGTGCGTGCGTGCGTGCGTGCGTGCGTGCGTGCGTGCATGCGTGCGTGCGTGCGTGCGTGCGTGTGTGTGTGTGTATTTGTGTGTGTGTGTGTGTGGTGTGTGTGTGTGTGTGTGTGTGTGTGTGTGTGTGTGTGCGCGCGTGTGTGTGTGTGTGTGTGTGTGGGGCGTGTGCGTGTGTGTGTATACATATTGGTCTTTTTAAGGTTTAAAAAGAAATCTGTTACAGTGAATATTGGTATGATTTTGAAAATTCTATCATCATTGAAATGTAGCATATGAAACAAAAATGAAAGGTTACATGTGGTAAAGCTATAATATCACGAATATATTTTCTTTCAGTAATGAAGGATATTAAAGGATTCTGAAGATGACCCACACGAGTGATTTTGTGGTTTAGTGTACTGCCCTAGATTTTGTATTACATTGCGGTGTGTGGCCATGCATTGTATTTCTTACTTTGTTTTGAACTGTGTTGAAAGAAATCTTAAAGAAATGTTAGCGAACGCCAAGAGAAACGTGGACGAACGAGTCACAAGACAAAACACGGCGCGTTTCGACCTCTTAGGTCTTCTTGAGGCAAGACACAAACAAATAGGACAATGAAAAATGAACGAGTTTGTCACTTAGCTTTTATCTCTTCAGCGCAAGGTAGGCGTTAAATGAAAACGAGGATCAAAGCTCAGTGACAAACCCGTTCATTTTCATTGTCCTATTTGTTTGTGTCTTGCCTGAAGAAGACCTAAGAGGTCGAAACGCGTCGTGTTTGTCTTGTGACTCGTTTGTCCACGTTTTTCTTGGCGGTTCGCTAACATTTCTTTCAGATTTGTTTGGATTTCCGCCTGCAGTCGTCTCACTTTGCAACGAGATCTGTGTTGAGAGAGTTTTATTCCGTTATGCTGTGTCACGTTGCAATGTTTTATGTTGCATAAAAATGGATCTAATTTCTTGATCTGCATTGCTCTGCTTTGTATGGTATGTTGTGTTTCTGTTGTATTATACCGCACTGAACTGTATAATTGTTTTGTGTTGTGTTTATTGTGTTGTGTTATGACGCATGGTACTGATTTTGGTTGCATTGCATTCTAGAAGATCCTATTATACTAGATTGTGTTGCGTGATGTTGTATTGCATCAATGTATATGGTTTAAAATTTTTTTTTTTTAAATTTGTTTTCATTGTTGTTTAACAGAGATAAAGGGGCAAACAGTAACAACAACAACAACAAGAACAATAACAATAACAACAACAACAACAACCAGAAATGAAGTTTAAAGAAAACAACAACAACAACAACAACAACAACAAAATACAAAAAGGGAAATAACCTCAGTATAGCATCATTTATGAATATAAAGCATGGCTACTTAGTGACAAACGTAGCACAGAGCTTTATGCATTGTATTTCATGACGTCATATTGAATTGTATCATAATCGGTTACACCGTCCTGTCTTGTGTCATATAGTATAGTGCGGCACTGTGCTGGTACACAGTCTTCCTTTTCGTCATGATGTATTGTATTGGACTGTTCTATACTGCAGCGTTTCGCTTTGCCTCTTTCTGCACTATTTCACACAGACCAGTACTTTACTCAACTGTAACGAGTCCATCAAAGCCGTTTGCATATGATTTAACTCAGGAATTCAAGAAGCACCCAGATCCCTCCCAGCTTAATTCTCCTTGCAGCACTGGAGCTTTGCCATTCGCCTGAATTTATGGCCTGGGTACTAGTACTTCCAAGGAAAACACCGCCCGAGGTCCTTCCTACTTTATTCAAGCATTATGACTCTAAGCTTGTTCTTCAAAGGTTTCTACAGACACATACAATGGGAGGGTGATGGTCAAATGTTAATTGAACCGTTTCAGTTTCAGTTTCAACAAGGAGGTGTCACTGCATGCGGACTAGTCCATTTACGCTACGCCACCTCCCGCTAAGTGTTGAGACCACACGGCGCCTGATTCAAAAGCTGATGATATTAATGACTAACATGAGAGAAATCTTACATAAATGTTAGCCAACCGCCAAAAACAAAAACAAAAACAAACAAATTTTTTTTTAAATAAAATGAAACCGTGGACAAACGAATCACAAGACAAAACACAACGCGTTTCGACCTCTTAGGTCTTCTTCAGGCAAGATACAATACAATTAGGACAACGAAAATGAACAATGCCTTTCTCCATGACTAAACAGTCTGAAACCTAAAACTCCAGCTAAAAGCCCTTCTTAACCAACAGAACCTTAACCAACCGAACTTTTGATTCGCTAAGTTTTGAGACCACACTGCGCATGATTCAAAAGCTGATGGTATTAATGACTAAGATGAGAGAAATCTTAAATGAATGTGATTGAAGATAAGTGATTGCTCGTTCATTTTCGTTGTCCTAATTGTTTTGTATCTTGCCTAAAGAAGATCTAAGAGGTCGAAACGCGTCGTGTTTTGTCTTGTGATTCGTTTGTCCACGGGTTGGTTTTTTTTTTTTTTTTTTTTTTTTTGCGGTTGGCTAACATTTATTTAAGATTTGTTTAGATTTCCGCCTGCAGTCGTCTCACTTCGCAACTAGATCTAAGATGACAGAATTCAAGAAGAGGGTCCCGTGTCTACAACTTAGCAGATGTCTGACCTACAGCATCAGCCCCCAACGAGCTGATCAGACCTTGAGAACCTAACTAACATTGGCTGTGCCATTATCATCATGGTAGGCGATCTATGTGTGTGTGGTGAATTGAACAGCGCACACCAATACAGGTCTGAGGTCGTCAAGACCCCCTTCCAGTGGGAGGGGTCCGCAGTCATCGCTCTGGTGTGACTCCGGATCATTTTCATGCCCTCAGCCATGACAACTAACCCGTCTCAGAAGATTTCAGGTCATCACGGTGGATGGTCCGGTGCCTTTTTCTTCTGCGCACGCAGGCTGATACTTCTGCAGGCACTCCCTATATGGACAGGCAAGGGTTAACCCCATCTACCCAACAAAGGGAGCGGATTTTTGTGTGCATGACCTGTTTTTTTTTAAACCCGCCATTAAGGCAGCCATACTCCATCTTCGGGGAAGGTGCATGCTATGTGTACCGTGTCATCCATACCAACGGTCAAACTGGCCTTCTCTTGCGAAAGTAGGTGATGGGATTTTACGGGTGTGCAAGATGTTATGCGTGCCTTCACACACGAAATCTCGGTTTATAGTCTCATTCGAAGGACTGTATGGGGAATGGAGTCAGAACCAATGTTATTTTCGAGGGAAAAATCCCCCTGTACTGAAACGGCCCGGCGGAGATTCGAACCCGCAACCCTTGGATTACGAGTCCGGCGCTCTACCAACTGAGCTATTCTGCCCCCCCCCCCCCCCCCCCCCGGTCCGGTGCCAGCTGCTCCTGGGTCGGCCTCCTCTGCCTTCCAGAGTTCAAGCCCAGCATCTGGTCCACAAGCCGAACGGGAGACACAGTGATCAGACCAGGTTGACACGCCACCAGCAGACTTGACCAGACACTCCAGCTCGTTCACACTTTTCCATGGTGTCTTCATTGTGCGAATACATCACGGGGTGGGACAGAAAGGATTTTCATTTATTACTGGGTGGACAGAAAGTAATAAATGAAACCCTTTCTCTCTGCCCAGTAATAAATGAAAACCCTTTCTCTCTGCCCAGTAGTAAATGAAAACCATTTCTGTCCATCCGGTCATAAATGAAAACCCTTTCTCTCTGCCCAGTAATAAATGAAAATCCTTTCTGTCACCCAGTAATAAATGAAAATCCTTTCTGTCCACCAGTAATAAATGAAAATCCTTTCTCTCTGCCCAGTAATAATGTCACACTGTCACTCTTGCATACCCGCATTCATGACAGCATTTACTCCATACGCACACGCAATCTTTCCAATCACCCAAAAGGAGCACTACCGAATGTTTTTTTCTCCCCCTTCCTTCAGGGAAACACTTTACTATACATCATCCATTGTAAACAGATTTTAC
>CM031618.1:9648735-9651235 GCA_018398815.1 Conus ventricosus | reverse complement strand
AAACTAAAACATCGGGCATCAGCCGTGACCCATAATGAATATACCTACAAATTTTCAGAAAGATCGGCCAAGGATTTTTTGAGATATTCTATAAAGAAAAAAACCGTTACAGGCTGTTACAGCCGTTAGTAACGGCTACAACGGGGTAAACTAAAACATCAGGCATCATCCGTGACCCATAATGAATATATCTGCTAATTTTCACAAAGATCGGCCAAGTACTTTCGGAGATATTCCATAAAGAAGAAAAAGCGTTACAGGCCGTTACAGCCGTTAGTGACGGCTGCAACGGTAAACTAAAACATCGGGCATCATCCGTAATCCATAATGAACATACCTACAAATTTTCAGGAATATCGGCCGAGTACTTTTTAATATATTCTAAAAAGAAAAAAACCGTTACAGGCTGTTACAGCCGTTAGTAACGGCTATAACGGGGTAAACTAAAACATCGGGCATCAGCCGTGACCCATAATGAAGATACCTGCTAATTTTCACAAAGATCGGCTAAGTACTTTCTCAGATATTCCATAAAGAAGAAAAAGCGTTAAGGCTGTTACAGCCGTTAGTAACAGCTATAACGGGGTAAAGTAAAACATCGGGCATCATCTGTGACCCATAATGAACATACCTGCTAATTTTCACAAAGATCGGCCAAGTACTTTCTCAGATATTCCATAAAGAAAAAACAAACTTTACAGGCCGTTACAGCCGTTAGTAATGGCTATAACGGTAAACTAAAACATCGGGCATTATTTGTGACCCATAATGAACATACCCACAAATTTTCAGAAAGATCGGCCAAGTGCTTTCTGAGATATTCTATAAAGAAGAAAAACCGTTACAGGCCTTTACAGCCGTTAGTAACGGCTATAACGGGGTAAACTAAAACATCGGGCATCATTCATGCCCCATAATGAATACACCTGCTAATTTTCACAAAGATCAGCCAAGTACTTTCTGAGATATTCCACAAAGAAGAAAAAGCGTTACAGGCCGTTACAGCCATTAGCAACGGCTGTAACGGTAAACTAAAATATCGGGCATCATCCGTGACCCATAATGAACATACCTACAAATTTTCAGAAAGATCGGCTGAGTGCTTTCTGAGATATTCTATAAAGAAGAAAAGCGTTACAGCCGTTTCAGTCGTTAGTAACGGCTATAACGGTAAACTAAAACATCAGGCATTATTCGTGACCCATAATGAACAAACCTACAAATTTTCAGAAAGATCGGCCAAGCACTTTTTGAGATATTCTATAAAGAAGAAAAACCGTTACAGGCTGTTAGTAACGGCTATAACGGGGTAAACTAAAAAAATCGGGCATCATCCGTGACCCATAATGAACATACCTGCTAATTTTCACAAAGATCGGCCAAGTACTTTCTCAGATATTTCATAAAGACGAAAAAGCGTTACAGGCCGTTACAGCCGTTAGAAACCCATAATGAACATACCTACAAATTTTCAGAAAGATCGACCCAGTCGTTTTGTCTGGAGCGAGTGGAACACATTTTGACCACGGACACACAGACAGACAGACAGACAGACAGACACACAGACAGACACACAACAGACAGACAACACACAGACACACACACAGACAGCATTTCTTCGTTCCCATTCTAAAGGTAAAGTTCTTTAAGAACTGGGAGTACAAAAAACCAAAAAACAAAAAAACAAAAGAAAGAAAGAAAAGGACAAGAAACAGACAGACAGACGACAGACAGACAGACAGACAGACAGACAGACAGACAGACAGACAGACAGACAGACAGACAGACAACAACAACAACCAACCAGCCAAAACCGAGCCTCGTCCTACTGGTCTTTTTTTTTTCAGACAGGAGAAAAGGAAAACCAAAGCAAGAAAACAAAAAGCAGTGGAATGGAGATGGGGATGGGGGGAGAGGGGAAGGAATGTGGGAACAAGAATATACGCAAACAAGTCCCCAGGCAGTATGAAAATGACAATGACAGGATGAAGGAAGGGGAAGGGGAGGGAGGGGTGGGAGAAAGTCAGGTGTGTGTGTGAATAGAACAATAGAAAAGAAACGAAATTGATCGTCATGAAACCTCAGGGTTTATGAGACACAATAGGGTTCTCATAGAAGAACAAAAACAGTCATACACACATTTCCCTAAATAATGACCGAGCATTCTCCATAGTCATTAAACTGGCGTGGAACAATATTTGAAGCATTAGATGTTAAGACATTGTTTGCCTTTCATTAAGATATTTCTGTTGGCATCAAGCGATCAAGAAAATGAACTTCGTCTTCTAATACATTACAACGACCGCAAAAGTCTTTGTTCTTTAGATTTATGCAGATATCGTCCTATTTCTATTTTTAAGTCACGGGCGCTTATCCGAAGTCTTGTTAAGGCTTGTCTGTGCCTCGGATCTGTAACAGTGGTTAAATGATTTTCTGTTTCATATTCTTTCACAAAAATAGCGTGTGTATTGAAAGGCGGTAATTGGGGGAGCGACGGAAG
>CM031618.1:9629318-9631818 GCA_018398815.1 Conus ventricosus | reverse complement strand
CCTTTTCTTTCCTTCCTTCTCTTCCTTCTCTCCTCCTCTTCCTTCCCTCTTTCTTCCTCCTTCTTCTTCCTACTCTTCATTCTTTTTCCTTCTCCTCCCTTCCTCTGCTTCCTCCTTCTTCTTCTTCCTACTCTCATTCTTTTTCATCCTCCCCTCCTTCTCTGCTTCCTCCTCCTTCTTCTTCCTACTCTTCATTCTTTTTCCTCCTCCACCTTCCTCTTCTTCCTACTCTTCATTCTTTTCCTCCTCCTCCTTCCTCTTCTTCCTCCTTCTTCTTCTTCCTACCCTTCATTCTTCCCCCACCTTCCCCTTCTTGCTCCTCCTGCTTCCTACTATTCATTTTTTCCCTCCCCCACCTTGCCCTTCTTCCCCTTCCTTCTTTTTCTACTCTTCATTCTTTTCCTCCTCCACCTTCCTCTTCGTCCTCCTTCTTCTTTCTACTCTTCATTCTTTTCCATCCTCCTCCTTCCTCTTTTTCCTCCTTCTTTTTCCTTCTCCTCCTTCTTTTTCCTCCTCCTCCTCCTTCCCCTTCTTCCTCCTTCTTCTTCCTACTCTTCATTCTTTTCCCTCCTCCTCCTTCCTGTCCCTCCCCCCTTCTTCTCTTCCTACTCTTCATTCTTTTTCTCCCCCACCTTCCTCCTGTTCATTTCCTCGTCCTTTTTCTTTCCTTCTTCTCTTCCTTCTTTTCTCCTCCTCATTCTCCTTTATCTTATTCTTCCTTCTTCCCTTTCACTCCCCTTCCTCCGCCATCTTCCTCCTGCTTCTTCCAACTCTTCATTCCTTTTCCTTCTCCTCCTTCCTCCTGTTCATTCTTCTTCCTTTTCTTCCTTCCTTCTCTTCATTCTTTTCTCCTCCTCTTTTCTCTTCCTCCTACTCCTTCTCCTTCCTCTTCACTCCCCTTCCTCCGCCATCTCCCCCCTTCTTCTTCCTACTCTTCATTCTTTTTCATCCTCCATGTTCCTCTTCTTCCTCTTTCTTCTTCCTACTCTTCATTTTTTTCCCCTCCTCCTCCTCCTTCTGTGCATTCCTCTTCGTTTTCCTTCCTTCCTTCTCTGCCTTCTTTTTCTCCCTTCTCCTTCTCCTCTTCCTACTCCTCCTTCCTCTTCACTCCTCTTCCTCCTTTCAATTACATATCTATTCATCCTTCTTTTTTCTATTCATTGATAAAAAAAAATCTTTTTCCTCATTCTTTGTTCTTTCCCTTCTCTTCTTCCTGTTCTTCATTTCTCTTTTTCCTCCATTTCATTCCTTTTATTTTTCGTTTATTTTCCCCCCTTTCATTCTTCTTCATTCCCCCCCCCCCCCCCCCCCCTTTCATTCTTCTTCATTCTCTTCCTTGCTTCTCTTTGTTCCTCCTCCTTTCCCTTCCTCGTCCTGGTTTTTTTTTGTTTTTTTTGTTTTTTTTGTTTTGTCTCTCACACTTCTCTTTCTCCTCACCTTACTCCTCCATCCTGTTTTCTCCTCCTCTTTCTTCTTCTTCCTCCTTTTCCTCCTCACCTTTTTCTCCGTCTCACTCCTCCTCTTCTTCCTCTTTTTCCTCCTCCTCCTCTTTTTCTCCTCCTCCTCCTCCTCACCTTTTCTCCGTCTCACCCCTTTCTCTCCTCCTCCTCCTCTTTCTCCTCCTCCTTCTCCTCCTCCTTCTCTTCCTCCTTCTCCTCCTCCTCCTCCTCCTCCTCCTCCTCCTCACCTTATCTCCAATTCACCCCTTCTCTCCTTCCTCCCTCCTCTTTCTCCCTCCCCCTCCTCCACCTTCTCTTTCTCCCTCCTCCTCCCCCTTTCTCCTCCTCCTTCTCCTCTTTCTCCCCCCCTCCTCTTTCTCCTCCTCCTCTTCCACCTCCCCCCTTCTGCTCCTCCTCCTTCAAATCCCCCTCCTCCTTCCTCTTCCTCCTCCTTCTCTTCTTCCTCTTCCTCCTCCTCATTCTCCTCCTCCTCCTCTCCTCCTCCTCCACCTCCTCTTTCTCCTCCTCCACCTCCTCCTCCTCCACTTCCCTCCTCCCCCTTTCCTCCTCCTCCTTCTTCTCCTCCTCCTCCTCCATCTCCTCTTCATCCTCCTCCTCCTCCTCTCCCATGTATTTGGGCAATCAGGGCGCATCCTGCTCTTTTTCTGTCTTATTCTTCTCAGTATCATTTGTCTCTTTTGCTTGTCTTACATTTTCCTCTTTCTCTCTCTCTTCTCTTTTCTGTGTCTCTTTTTCTTCCCCCCCCCCCCTCCCCCTCCATCCCCAGCCCTTTCTCTGTCTCTCTCTGATTCTCTTTGTCTCTTTTTCTTTCCCCCACCTCTCTTACCTCTCTTTCCCCCCTCCGCTCGCTCTCTCTCTCTCTCTCTCTCTCTCTCTCTTTCTATGTCTCTCTCTCTCCTCTCTCTCTCCTCCTCTCTCTCTCTCTCTCTCTCTCTCTCTCTCTCTCTCCCCCTCTCTCTGTCTTCGCCTCTCTCTGTCTCTCCATCTCTGTTCACTGTCTCTGTGTCTGTCTGTCTCTGTCTCTCTCTCTTCTCTGATTC
>CM031618.1:9621818-9624318 GCA_018398815.1 Conus ventricosus | reverse complement strand
ACAATTTAATGTGGACCGATCGCAGACGAAGTGTGTGTAAAACAATATCAAAAGGGCCGTCTAGTGTCTCAAATAAACACTTCTTAAATACATACTCTCGCAAAATATCTTTCCACGTTTACATTGAACCTCACATCAATTATACATCTGTTATTTGGATTCGGTGAGTGGGCATATCCTAAAACCAGTTTATAGTTTATATTTATGGGCGAACTTTGAAATTAGTTTCTACTGAAATCGTCAACACTGTCTTATTCTGATCATGCAACACGTGGGTGTTCTCTCCCCCCCACCTCCCGTTGAGACTAAAATTAACTTTCATTAAAGCAGTCTGTTCATCAAGATTATTTCAGGATATGCTTCTTCATGGATTATAGATGACTGTCAGTAGCACGAAACTCACCGTGCTCACACAGTGGTGTAACCCCTTTCAAAAAAAAAGACATCTTTTAAAATAAAATAAAAAACGTCAGTACTCTCGTGGTTTTCCAT
This sequence comes from Conus ventricosus, assembly GCA_018398815.1. Taxonomy (NCBI): domain Eukaryota; kingdom Metazoa; phylum Mollusca; class Gastropoda; order Neogastropoda; family Conidae; genus Conus; species Conus ventricosus. The sequence goes on along the minus strand of CM031618.1, from coordinate 9,623,826 downwards.
GGAATCACGTTTCTGCCTCTCTTACTACTGATCTCTCTGTGAGTAATAATATTGAAAATGTTAATTACAATCAATGAAGGACTTTACCAGTTCATAGTACGGCAGTATTAAAGTTTGTGCTGGCAACTCTCTCTCTCTCTCTCTCTCTCTCTCTCTCTCTCTCTCTCTCCCCCCCCCCCCCCCCCCCCCCCCCCCCCGAACGCGATATAGAAGTAGTAACACAACTTAAATGTACTTTGTTTTCTCTCGCTCTCCTCTGCCTCCCTCACTCCCTCCTCTTTCATGTGTATGTTGAATTTTTCTCATTATTTTTTTTCTCCTGAAATTTCCTTTGTTTACGGATGTTTTCCTTGCATCTCCGAATTTCTTGTATGCATTTCGTTTTTTTTTTTTTTTTAGTGTCTGTGCAGAAACTTTTGCCATGCTGCTTTTGTAATTCATCGTTATTTTCATTTTCTATGGGCCGGGTAAAAAAAAAAAGGCCCCTCGGTGCTTATTGTTTTGTTTTCCCCTCAAAAAATGATAATGAAAATAATGATCATGATGATGATGAAAGAAAATAATAATTTATAATAATACCAGCCGCCGTGGCGAAGTGGTTAGCCTCGCGGACTCCCGGCTGGGAGGTCGTGGGTTCGAATCCATCAGAGTCATGTGGGTTTTTCTGCCCGACCGGCTCCTACCCCGAGTTGAGTTTGCTGCGGACTCAGTTGGGAAGACTGGGACCACACAGTCGAGTTTCATCCACTTAATGAATGCGTTTCTGAGAGTGTTGCTCAAATTTCCTGACCAAACACTGCAGGTGCCTGTATCTCTCGGGCCTGGTTGACGCCGGGATATATCATGAAAGGAAGAGTAGAGTACAGCCCTCTCATGTAGTCTCAGACCGAAATGGAAATCCGTAGCATCATCTTAATCATCCTCATTCTCATCGATCAGCATTTTTAAAAAAAAGTCTCAAATTCTGTGGCCCTTCATGCCCTGCTATCATGGTGACCTCAATTTCGATGTCCTCTCCACATCTGTGGCCTTGGTTTGGTTCCGTCGGGGTCACCAGTATCAGCGAGTCCATGGGGGCTGTCGTTGGACGGACGTGGTGGCGCCCTCCGGAGGGAGAGCTCACTCACGCCGGCTCCGCGACTAAGCAATTATTGTCGTCAGTAGGGGGCTTAGTAGGTGGTGTCCTGCGTATGTTAGATCAGAACAGGCGCCACTGAACACCACCGAAGTGACTCGGCAGCAGTGCAGTGTCTTCTCCGGTGGGTTGCCTCTTGACCACTTGACATTGACTGCTCCTGTGGATTGTCGGTGCCGGGGCTGCGGCGGGGCCGACCGGGCTGTGGCTGCGGTCGGGGTGTCGGAATGAGCGGCATGTGTGCATTGCCTCTGAGGTGGCGCAGAGGTTGGGACAGCCAAAAAAAAAAAAGATAATAATGAGAATGATGATGATGATGATAATGATGATGATGATGATGATGATAATGATGATGATGATGATGACGACTATGATGATGATGATAATGATGATGATGACGACGACGACGACGACGACAACGACGATGATAATGATGATATTTATTGGTGTGTCTATCTGTTCCCATCCTCATCTTTCCCCTCTATTCTAGACTCCCGTCTTCTTCTTGTTCTTGTCCCCATCTACCCTCCTTCGCCTAAACGTTCTCTTTCTCCGCCATTCTTCTCTGAATCCCCTTTCCTTCTCCAGTTCTTCTTCTTTTCCTTTTTTTTTTAATAACTTTTTTGTTTTGTTTGTTTTTCTCCATTCTCTGCCACACCCCCCCCCCCCCCCCCCCCCCCCTCATTTTTGCATTCTGCGCAGCTAGCAGCTTTCCTTCCTGTTTTGCTCTGGTGAGTTGGTAACAGTTTTGTTTTTCTTTCTCTGGCCTGGTACATCGACTGCATTTATGGCTTCCTTTGCCTGGCTGCTTTTGTTTCTCTGCCCTCCCTTCCCCCCCCCCCCTCCCATTCCCCTGTCACCTCTCTCCCTCGT
>CM031618.1:9611818-9616818 GCA_018398815.1 Conus ventricosus | reverse complement strand
AGAGAGGAGAGAGAGAGAGAGAGAGAGAGAGAGAGAGAGAGAGAGAGATATGGACGGACAGAGAGAGAGAGAGAGAGAGAGAGAGAGAGAGAGAGAGAGAGAGAGAGATGGACGGACGGACGGAGAGAGAGAGAGAGAGAGAGAGAGAGAGAGAGAGAGAGAGAGAGAGAGAGAGAGAGATTGAGTTAATTTCTGTCACAGAAAGATAGTTTTGAACTGAATTATGTGCTTGGCTGTTTACCTCCTTAAGAGAGTACTAATGCCCTGTATGTTTTTTGTTTTTCAAATTTGTATGCTTTTAATTGCATGCTTTGTATTTTGTAGGATACCAGCTTTAAGCTTTGTTTTAGAGGGTGAGAATGGTAGATAGTGACCAACATTAACAGCAAAGAGTTCCACACCAGAAAAGCAGAAGAATCGAACGCTCTTCCACCATGGTACTATCTACTGAATTTGCGGATGTGAAGACTCCCTTTATCTGTCTGTTGTTCGGTTGTAAAGCGGACCGATGTGAACGAAACACATGATTTAGGCCATGGGCCCACCAAGTTGTCGGTATCATCTGGGTGGGCAAAGGATGAGTGGTGGCATTTAATTGGTCCCACCCAAGTAATGAAGAAAATAGGTGATAACCATTTCAGACGAGTAGCTTATTGTCTTTTTTTTTTTTTAGGGTACCCTATTTTGGCACTTATTGTTATATTTAAAAACACTGGAACTGGCCATTATCGTACCATTTTGTCTTTTATTTCTGAGAAAGTGTAACAAAATGCATGACATATTAATTCTATTAGTGCATTGAATCAGTAAAAAAAACTCTTAATTGTAACTGTGTATTTATACTATGGAAAAGACCGCCTGGAAGAGATAGACTTTGGTTGGGGGACATCTCACAGAGTGAATGGGATTGCTGTGCAAGCAGAGTCAGCTGAGCCTCTGCCAGCTAAAGACTTGCCTTCAGTGGACAAAACAAAGAAAAGAAGCATTGATGCACCAGTGCCACTGTTGGCAACATACAATGCTGGGGAAAGAGTTGGGCCATCACAGAGCAAGGCAGCAGAAGCTGAGACAGCAGAAGCAACCCGGTCAGCCAGAAAAAGAACCTCGTCTGGATCATGGCACGTGCGTCAGCTCAAGAAGACCAATTTATTTGTGGCTGGACAGGCTTCACCATTCTGACCCGACTTGGCAGGACAGTCAGTCAAGACAACATTGGCTACCTGCCTAGCACCAATGCTCCAGTACTCGGTTGTCAACGGCACATGAAGTTATCATCCGGTCACTCTCCATCATGCAGTCCTTGGGTCTGTCAACGATTGTCTGTGTATTTGACCAGGCTTTGTACGCAAAAGCTGTAGAGATCACCTGGAAACACCCTGACGAATTTCAGGACACAATCATCCTGAGGCTTGGAGTGTTCCACACAAACTGCACATTGCTGTCCGCCATTGGAAAACGCTTCCAAGATACTGGACTGAGGGATCTCTGTGTTGAGTCTGGCCTGATAGCAGAAGGTTCTGTGGCTGGTGTGATGGATGGCAGAAGGTACAACCTCGCAGTGCGCCTTCACAAGCTGGTGTACGAGGCTCTCCTCCGACTGGCATGGAAAAGCTTCCTCATCTGGATGGAAACCACACACCCAAGTGACCTGGTACACCTGGATGAAACACTTCAGATCACAAATGATCTCTGCAAAGATGAGGTTTCCCTGAACCAAGTGCCCAAGAACAAGGCTTGTGCTGGCATCATGGCCCTGCTTGACATCTACCTGAAGTTTCTCAGGAGTGGTAATGATGGTCTCTCAGCCTTCTGGATGTCCTATCTGGACATGGTGGAGATTCTCCTGGGCCTGGTCCGGGCATCACGTGAGGGGGACTGGCACCTTCACCTGACATCTATTCGTGCAATGACACCTTGGTGCTTCGCGTATGACAGGCTGAATTATGCACGTACCTGCCGCACTACTATGCACAGATGTCACAGCTCCCCATCACACATCCAGATGTGTACAGTGAATTCATGCATGGTGGGTTCTCTGTTCAGCTTGGCCCAAAAAAACCCCTTTGGAAGAATCCAGTTGATCAAGGCATTGAAGAAACTGTAAATAAAGACACACAGACTAGACACCTGGAGGAACAAAGGGTTCAGTTTGAAAGCAGGAGCCGTTGCCCAGTACTACATCACCGCAGGTATAGAACTGAGCATCTCAGAGCACCGAGAGCCATGACAGACCAGGGTAGTTCAAAACTCTCCGGCGAAACCACATGTGCCTAGAATCAAGAAAGATGAGAGGGATGATCAATCTGTTATGGACCTCCTTGAAAACAGCTGGGTCAACCCAGTGTCTCCTGGGGAGCAGGACCTAGTGGGCATATCCACTGGCACCGTTGCAACTCCTGATGTCACAAAAGATCTTTGGAGGCACATCAGTCAGGTGAAAGTCAGTACCAGAGTTTCAAGCAGACACGACTGGGTGGAGACCCACCAACAGTTAAATTTACCATGACACAATGAAGAAGCTGAACCTGAAGACATTCTCAAGTGTTGTCAAAAAGAATGTTCATGGTAAGAAGGAGCAAGATGTTGTGAAGGTAGACTGCAAACTGTTTGGGCAAATGATTTTGGTGGCTGAGAGAAGAAAGCTACATAATGAGGGATGTTCACAGTCACCCTTTGGGACCTCTTCCATGGTCCCTTGCCAACATTGACAGCTCCCTGCGCAAAACAAACAAATCTGCCCTTGCTGTTGAGTTGGGAAAAAAGGTGTCTCCTGTGCTGAGGACATCCCACTATCGTCAGCCTGCCTCATTGACAGCATGAACCTGGTGCATAGAATGAACGGGAAAAAACAAGACTGTTGCACAGCTGGCCGAGTCTGCCCTCTATCAGGTTCTGAATGAAGGTTCCCACAGCCAACGGATTGATGTGGTGTTTGACGTCTATCGTAAGACATCAATCAAAGATGCAGAGAGATGCCAAAGGGGAGCTGCCACCAGCACAATACTGTACAAGAACCTTTCAGAAGACCCCAACATCCAGCAGTGGAGAGAGTTCTTGTGTCGCCCAGGAAACAAAAGCAGCCTCATCAAATTCTTGATGGAGCAATGGAAACAGCCAGATCACAGAAAGAAACTGAATGGAAAGACAGTGTACGTCACATGCGGGGAAACCTGCTTCTGAATGACAGACGATGCCCGTGTGGAGGTCCCACAGCTGTTATCAACTCAAGAAGAAGCCGACACGCGCCTGCTGCTCCATGCCTTGCATGCTGCAAGGTCCGGCTCAAAAGCTGTACTTGTCACAGCTGAGGATAATCCACAAGGACATTCCCTGCCACGTTTATCAAAAGCGTGGCACACAGAACCGCACACGATTCGTGGACATCACCAAGCTAGGGAGGGCACTAGGGGGCAGCATCTGCAACAGCTTAATAGGGCTGCATGCCTTTACAGGCTGTGACAGTGTCAGAGCCTTTGCTAGGCCAGTCATGGGATGTTTCCGATGAACTGTTTGAGAGGGTTCAGCAGTTGTCCTGTCACATGTACACAGCAGGTAGCAGCACAACAGAAGTGAATGAACTGCGCCACCAGCTATTCTGTGCCAAACGTGGGGAAGTCGAGTCCAGTCAACTTCCTCCATGAAGAGAATGCCTGTTGATGCACGTCCTTCGAGCCAACTACCAGGCTGCAATTTGGAGGTGCTCCCTGCAGAGTCAGCCTGCATTACCAGATCCCACAGAGAGTGGATGGATCAATGATGGAGGTGGCCAGCTAGCCGTACACAGGATGCGCACACAGCCTGCACCAGAGGTGGTCTTGGGGCTTCTTGCCTGCAAGTGTACGTGCTCTTGTGTGTTGCCCAACTGCTCTTGCCTTGCCAGTGGGCTACACTGCACAGATCTCTGCCAACTTCAAACCTGCAGCAACCAGAAGCAAGATGATGGCCCTCAGTTTCGGCTTGCAGACTCAGACAGTGACAGTGATAAGATGTCTGACGACGAACTTTGAAAGTTGTTACTTGGCTCTGTCTGCTGATTGCGCTGTAGCAAGCATGCGGAACTCTTTGATGAACTGAAATGTGTGAATTACACATGTGTTATTGTTGGACAATGTTCTAATGAATCCCTTCTATCACCAAAATCACAACATTTGGATGCAGAAGGGAGATAGCTGAAAGAATATGTTTAAGATGGTTGCTAAAATTATTTGAACTTTTTAAATCTGGCAAGAATTGCCTCACGCAATGGTTTTTGTTCTATTTTATGGAAAAATGATAGTGTTGTCATAGCATTAATGTTCCAGGAACATGCTTGATTGTTATTTGTTTCTTCCTCATCACTAGGAAACAACATCACCTGTAATGTTACAGATGTCATAACTCGCAATTGTGTTGGGTAAGCAAGGGGTAGGGTCATTCAGGGGGTGATAACCACTACTAAGCTTACCACTCTGCAGTGGTTATCACATCAAAACATAAAATACAGACATATAGCTAGCGGAAAATAGCAACCAGAACTTGCCCACCCAGATGATACGATATGTGAAACTTGGGGTCTGGGCCCATGGCCTAATTGTTGAAAAGCTGGGAGAAAGAGACTGCGATCGGGATTAAGTCTTAAACAGGAAATTTTGTATCTGATTCTATGTTCAGTAGAAAGCCAATGCAGTTCTTGAAATAGAAATATGCAGTGTTGGAGATCGACGTGCTTTGAAGATAAACTTGGCAGCGGAGCTTTGAACTTGTGAAGAAGTGTGACAAGGTTTTGTGGGCAAGGAGCAGCAAGACAATGGAGCCTGGCAAGGAGCAGCAAGACAATGGAGCCTGGGCAAGGAGCAGCAAGACAATGGAGCCTGGGCAAGGAGCAGCAAGACAATGGAGCCTGGGCAAGGAGCAGCAAGACAATGGAGCCTGGGCAAGGAGCAGCAAGACAATGGAGCCTGGGCAAGGAGCAGCAAGACAATGGAGCCTGGGCAAGGAGCAGCAAGACAATGGAGCCTGGG
>CM031618.1:9599318-9601818 GCA_018398815.1 Conus ventricosus | reverse complement strand
CTGGTCAGGTCAGTTTGGTTGTTACTTGACCACTGGTCAGTTTAGCTGTCGCTTGACCACTGGTCAGTTTGACCATCACTTGACCACTGGTTAGTTTTACCATCGCTTGACCACTGGTCAGTCTGGGACCATTGATTGACTACTGGTCACTTTGACCATTGCTTGACCACTGGTCAGTTTGGTTGTTGATATAAAGGGTACCTACCCACAACTCCCACTGGCATAGGTTTGGGCATATAGAGATGTGGGCACAAAGAGACGTGGGCACAAAATACCACTTTTTTTGGGGGGGGGGGCATATTGAGACGTGGGCACAAAGAGACGTGGGCACGGGGGGGGGGGGGGGGGGGGGGCATATTGAGACGTGGGCACAAAGAGACGTGGGCACAAAGAGACGTGGACACAAAGGGATGCTTCGCTCGGTTGTATACCCTGTTCCTAAAAAGCATTGCACGCTGGAGCATTCCCCAAAGCCAAGCACACCTTGTGGCAGTTGTAAGAAACTATCCCATTCGTCCCTTCATGGAAACGGTCATTGATTCAGAACCCTTGAAGTGCTATGTCTGGCAGAACTTTGCATAGACACTGTGCAGCATTGCTAGCGTGGAACACCGAGAGCGATTCATTAGAGAACTTTAGTGGCGACTTTCGTGCAATCGGCGTCTGCGTCGCGTGACGTCAAACACGGCTTCCGCCCTACAGCCCCGCTGTTCTATGTTGGCGGTGTTAGCAGCGTCCGGAGTCGTCTGCTGTACTTTGGAAGAGTGGCGTCCCTGTATTTCATCTCGATCAACAAATGTGCTCGTAAGCACTGACACATTTCACGTAGACTACAAATAATTCCACATGGAGTATCATGTTGTTGTTGTTCTACTGGAGTAAACAAAAATTGACAGATTCAAAACAACCAAGGTTTAGGAGGCTTCATAGGCCTCCTTGGGTTTTCTATGACAAATAAACGACGGACTGCCAAACGTTCCGCCAATTTTGTTGTCGAATCGATTCAGCTTACATTTTACTTTTTAGTGATTCTTTGGGGCTTTTAGCACCGTGACATACCGTGTAATACAACAGGAAATGTGTAGACTAATGTTTTTGTTAACAAATTGGAAGTACTTACCGATTATAAAGCAGACAATTGGGCTCGTAAAGATCGCTTCCACGAGCGGCGTTTAAAAACCCCGATTGAACGACGCGCTCAGCCGGCCGCGGCCTTGCTTGGCAAGGTTGCGCATGCGCACATCGCCTCTATGAGAGAAAAAGGGGATTCCCTAAGGACGCCGGTAGCTAACGCGGGCTGCTAAAGTTGTCTATTATCCTGTCGTTTTCTTTCGGTCACTGCACCACTTTAACCTTTACCGTGCTCCCTGGGTCTTCCATGACCCAGTGACTCAATAAAAACATCATAACTTATGAACGGATAGAGCTATGTTCACGAAATCTTAGGAGTTTTTCAACGACCTTTAATAGCCGTTGGTCACAGAAAGTTCATGCGTGGGCACAATCAATCATCAGCGTAATTAGTGGCGGTTCCCCAAGGACCTATACATTTTAATGGATCACACATGACCCACGCCATCGGGTGAGGAATAAGTTTCTGAACCGCCCTTTATCAGGTGTGGGTCTTACAAGACCCACGTGATCTGAATAGGGATAAGGAATAGGGATAAGGAATAGGGATAAGGAATAGGGATAAGGAATAGGGATAAGGAATAGGAAACGCCTCCACAAAATGTCTGGGTCTTGGGCGACCCGCGTGATCGGGTCTGTGTAGTCAAATACGTCATCCGGTAAAGGTTAAAAACCCATACCCAGTTTTGCAATAGAAATGGGACTGACATAACTAAGTTGCCCAGGCTGTGGTCATGTAAAGGCACGTTTTATACCAGTTGTAAAGGCTGCTAGCTCTCTACCTCAGACGTCGTAAGCTCACTCACTCTGGGCATTGTTCGTCCCTGTTCCAGGTAAAGGCACGTGTTACCTCACGATTCTCTCTAGGCTGCTCTATATCTCTGACGTTGTCAGCCAACTCGCTTTGAGCATCGTTAAGGCACGTGTTACCTCACAATTCTCTCTAAGCTGCTCTAGATCTCTGAGACGTTGTCAGCCAACTCGCTTTGGGCATCGTTAAGTCACGTTTTACCTCACAATTCTCTATAGGCTGCTCTATATCTCTGACGTTGCCAGCTAACCCGCTTTGGGCATTAATCCTCACCGTTTCAACGTGACTTGTCAGAGTCCCAAAGGGCACGTGAAATGCCGTGCGAGTCACGAGAGATGATGAGAATGATAGATACCTCCAGATGTTAATTGTCTGGTATGACATCTATCACCCATGGTCCGGACAAGAGAAAGTTTTCTGTTTCTGTAAAGGTTGCTGTATCAGAATCCGAACGCATGAAATCATGCCATCTTCAGTGGAATTAGCGTGTGTTGGGCCTATGCTGTGTCTATGGCCATTACCATAAACAGGCAAAATAGATCGCGACTTAAAAACGTG
>CM031618.1:9586818-9594318 GCA_018398815.1 Conus ventricosus | reverse complement strand
CTCTCTCTCTCTCTCTCTCTCTCTCTCTCTCTCTCTTTGTATGATTGTCTGTCTGCCTGTCTACTGTCGTCTATCTATCTATCTATCTGTCTATCTATGTATTTATCTACATGTGTGTGTGTGTGTGTGTGTGTGTGTGTGTGTGTGTGTGTGTGTGTGTGTGTGTGTGTGTGTGTGTGTGTGATGCGCGCGCGCGCGCGTGTGTGTGTGTGTGTGTGTGTGTGTGTGTGTGTGTGTGTGTGTGTGTGTGTGTGTGTGTGTGTGTGTGTGTGTGTGATGCGTGTGCACGCGCGCGCGCGGCGTGTATGTGTGTGTGTGTGTGTGTGTGTGTGTGTGTGTGTGTGTGTGTGTGTGTGTGTGTGGCACGAGCGAGCGAGCGAGCGAATCAGAGAGAGAGAGAGAGAGAGAGAAGAGAGAGAGAGAGAGAGAGAGAGAGAGAGAGAGAGAGAGATGTAAGGTCTAATGCCGTCCAGTTCTGACCTCCAAAAATTCAGGAAAAACCAGACCCAGGTGATGAGAATAAAAAAAACCTAAAACAACAACAACAAAACAAAACAAACAAACAAAGAAACCCGACAGTACTCCCTACCAATCACAACGCATTACTATTTTTGGTACTTTGGGAAATAGTAACAGTTGAACAGAATAAAACAAAAATCGTTTTTGACATATAGGTCCTTAAAGATCGCGTTTCTCTTACTTGTAACAAAGATGAAGTAGATTTAGAAAAACAAACAAACAACAACCCTGGATTAGAAAGCTTTGTTTAGACTTCGTCTTGTTTTTTTTTTTTTTTTTTTTTTTAATCCATGTCTCTCTTTACAATATATCGCACTAAATGATTCGCCGAATTCTGTAAACTTCAATGCCATTGGTAGGGAGAATCGTCGGTTGTCGTTGGCAGTCGCCAGGTGTGCGAGGGTACATCGCCCTTGAGTGTCCACCAATCACCACCCCTCCTAATAGTATCACAACCTCCACTGTCTGACTTCTATTGGTTTCTTGTTAGTGTTTCATTATGAGCAAGACTGCCTTAAAGGTGGGGGTGGGGGAGTGTGTGTATGTGTGTGTGTGTGTGTGTGTGTGGGGGGGGGGGGGGGGGGGGGGGGGTGGCGGGGGGCAAGAATACCTCAGGTAGTAGAACTCCGGACCACGACGTAATCTTGGTGATCATGGGGTTGTCGGATTCGAATCTCCGCCGGGCCGTTTTGGGATTTTTGCCGTTGATCTTGGGGTTGCGGGTTCGAATCTCCATCGGGCCGTTTGGGTTTGGATTTTTCCCTCGTAGTTAACATTGGTTCTGACTCCATTTCCACTCAAAGTCCTTCGAATGCGATTATAAAAGTGAACTTCCGTGTGTGAACACTCGCATAACATCTCCTCCTCTGTGGGCTTGACGATGGGAATGTTTCCTTATTAGCGATGTTAGACCTCTCCGCAGCATTTGACACGATCGATCATAATATTTTGTTCTCACGGGTTCAAACTTCCTTTGGATTCAAAGACACAGCTCTGAACTGGATTATTTCTTACCTGACTGGACGGACTCAGACAGTGTGTGTACAGGGCAGATACTCAGACAGTTCTCCTCTTAGGTACGGTATGCCTCAGGGTTCTGTACTGGGGCCAGTCCTTTTTGTGCTGTATGCTAGTCCTGTGTCTGACGTCATCAGTGGTCACGCCATGTCGCATGAGAGCTTTGCTGACGATACTCAACTTCATCAGTCGGCTCCCATTGCTGAAAGTGACTCACTGATTTCTCGGATGCGGGGCTGCATTGCTGACCTGAAGGACTGGATGACAACCAACAAACTACAACTAAACGACGACAAGACGGAACTCATGTTCGTGACAAAACAACCTAACCATCCATCTCTGCCTTCAACTGTCACTATCAATGACTGTACTGTCTCTGTCTCCACCTCTGTCCGCAGTCTAGGGGTCAATCTTGACCATTCCCTTTTCTTTGAGAAACAGGTTTCAAATATTTGCAAGATTGCCTATTTAGAACTAAGAAGAATCAGCTCCGTACGTCACCTTCTCTCTGCAGATGCTACAAAAACTCTCATTTGTGCATTTGTCTTATCTAGAATAGATTACTGCAACTCACTTTTGGCCGGCCTTCCAAAATACCTGATAGAAAGATTACAGCGAATCCAAAATCATGCAGCCCGAGTCGTCGGTAGAGCGGGAAAATATGATCACATTTCGCCTCTACTTCACTCTCTTCACTGGATATCTGTCTCAAACCGTATCTCGTACAAAATCCCAACTCTCACTTTCCCTGCTGTCTTTGAAAATGGACCTTCTTATCTCTCTCAGATCTCCTTAAAATCTACACCCCCTCTCGACAACTACGCTCCTGTGCTGACGACCGCCTTCTACGAATGACTCGCTTCAGGACTACTACTGGTGAAAGATCCTTCTCTTTTCAAGCTCCAGCGACGTGGAACAGACTGCCAGACTCTCTCAGACATTCAGATTCTATCTCTTTTTTTTTTCAAGTCTAAACTTAAAACCCATCTGTTTTCTCATAATTAGTCAATGCTGTGTGTGTGTGTGTGTGTGTGTGGGGGGGGGGGGGGGGGGGGGTAAAAACCTATCTCATAGCCGTCTGGACCTTTTTCAAATGTAGTGTATGTGTATGTTCTCTATTATATGTATTTGTTGTATGATTGAACGTTATAGGATTAAGCTTTTGTAGTGATATTTGAAAAATAAGTGAATGTCACACTCGTAGGATAAGGATTGTTAGTTATTGTAGTAATAGTATTTGTAGCTGGGTGTAAGGTGTATTATTGCATATGAGAAGGGTGAATGTAGTATGACTTTGTAAAACGCTTAGAGAAATTCGTTTGATTAAGCGCTATATAAGAAACCATTATTATTATTATTATTATTATTATTATTATTATTATTATTATTATATTATTATTATTATTATCTTGCACACACGTCAAATCCCATCGCCGACTTTCGGGAGAGAAGGCCAGTTTGACATGTTGGCATGGATAACACGTTACACACAGCATGCAAACTGCGTGAAAAATCGAAAGAAGGAAGGAAACTGAGTGAGTGACACGGACTGAATGACACGGGAAACGACTGAATGAAGCAACGACAGGCGGCTCTTCAGTCGGCTCTACCCAGGTAGGCAGCCCGTCGTGTAAAGCACTTAAGAGTTTGGTCTCTAGCCGCGGAAAGGCACTATGAAAGTACTCTTAATATAATAATAATGATAACAACAATAATGATGAGAATAATATTCTTAAAAACAACAACAATAAAAATGATCGCGTCTCGAGCGCTGCAGCAAGATACTGAACAACAGATACAGTGATAATGTTGCCTATGAAACAAAACAACAACAAAGAAAACCAACAAACAACAACAACAACAACAACAACAACAACAAAACGGCGTTATGCCATGAGGTGGCACACTGAACCATACGAAGATCTGCTGACATCAGTTAAGAAGAGAAAATAAAGTTAATATAGATAAGCAACAAAGATCCATCGGACTTGCTAAAAACAATCCTTCAAGGAACAATTGAGAGAGAGAGAGAGAGAGAGAGAGAGAGGAGAGAGAGAGAGAGAGAGAGAGAGAGGAGGGGAGAGAGAGAGAGAGAGAGAGAGAGAGAGAGAGAGAGAGAGAGGATGGACGGACAAAAGACTGGCACACAACCCAGACAGACCTGGACGAAGATGAATTGTTCTTCCATGCGGTGCCGCCCCCACCCCCACCCCCACCCCACCCCCACCCACCCCACCCACCCAACGGATGGCCGCTCTCTGTCTAGATGGAACAGTTTTGATTCTTCTTTTTTTTTTTTTTTTTTCTTGTTTGGTCTGTGCGCCTTGTGTCTGGATGCGCGCTGGGCGATCTGGTGGCATTAGTATCATGAATTCGGGGTTATCGCAAGTGTTTGTTTCTCCGTGGGAGCAAAATTGACCTTCCTTATTTGGTTCAAGGCTGGGCGATGCCTTTTGAGTGTTAGATATTGTCTAGCAAAATTGACCTTCCTTATTTGGTTCAAGACTGGGCGAGGCCTTTTGAGTGTTAGATATTGTCTAGCAAAATTGACCTTCCTTATTTGGTTCAAGGCTGGGCGAGGCCTTTTGAGTGTTAGATATTGTCTAGCAAAATTGACCTTCCTTATTTGGTTCAAGGCTGGGCGAGGCCTTTTGAGTGTTAGATATTGTCTAGCAAAATTGACCTTCCTTATTTGGTTCAAGGCTGGGCGAGGCCTTTTGAGTGTTAGATATTGTCTAGCAAAATTGACCTTCCTTATTTGGTTCAAGGCTGGGCGAGGCCTTTTGAGTGTTAGATATTGTCTTGCAAAATTGACCTTCCTTATTTGGTTCAAGGCTGGGCGAGGCCTTTTGAGTGTTAGATATTGTCTAGCAAAATTGACCTTCCTATTTGGTTCAAGGCTGGGCGAGGCCTTTTGAATGTTAGATATTGTCTAGCAAAATTGACCTTCCTTATTTGGTTCAAGGCTGGGCGAGGCCTTTTGAGTGTTAGATATTGTCTAGCAAAATTGACCTTCCTTATTTGGTTCAAGGCTGGGCGAGGCCTTTTGAGTGTTAGATATTGTCTAGCAAAATTGACCTTCCTTATTTGGTTTAAGGCTGGGCGAGGCCTTTTGAGTGTTAGATATTGTCTAGCAAAATTGACCTTCCTTATTTGGTTCAAGGCTGGGCGAGGCCTTTTGAGTGTTAGATATTGTCTAGCAAAATTGACCTTCCTTATTTGGTTCAGGCTGGGCGAGGCCTTTTGAGTGTTAGATATTGTCTAGCAAAATTGACCTTCCTTATTTGGTTCAGGCTGGGCGAGGCCTTTTGAGTGTTAGATATTGTCTAGCAAAATTGACCTTCCTTATTTGGTTCAAGGCTGGGCGAGGCCTTTTGAGTGTTAGATATTGTCTAGCAGAACGTACAGTGTCAACAAATACAAAATGGAGAAGAAGAAGAGAAGAAGAACAAGAACAAGAACAAGAACAAGATTGATTCAAGAGTGATTCAAGACCGACCGACGCCTTTTGAATCTTACACTTTGTCACGCAGATTTTTACAGTAGATCGGGGGGGGGGGGGGGGGGGGGGGGGGGGGGGGGGGGAAGCCAAAAAAAAAGAAAAAAAAAAAAAGAAGTAACTCCGGTATTATTGACAGAAAACGAAATCTTCGATGAAATAGGATTCAACGCCTGTCTTGCGCTGAAGTGATTGCTCGTTCATTTTCGTTGTCCTAATTGTTTTGTATCTTGCCTGAAGAAGACCTAAGAGGTCGAAAACGCGTCGTGTTTTGTCTTGTGACTCGTTTGTCCATGTTTTTTTTTTTTTTTTTTTTTTTTTTGCGGTTTGCTAACATTTATTTAAGATTTGTTTAGATTTCCGCCTGCAGTCGTCTCGCTTTGCCACTAGATCATCCTTGTTTGAGTTTGTTGTTTACGTTTTCCTGTTTCATCGAAGATTTCGTTTTCTGTCAATCATACCAGGGTTACTTTTTCTTTTTTCTTTTTTTTTTTCTTTTGCTGATCTACTGTATAATCTGCGGTGACAATGTTCAAAATTCAAACGGCATCGGTCAGTCTTGGATCAATCTTGTTCTTGTTCTTGTTGTTGTTCTTCTACTTCATTTTGTATTTGTTCCACTGTATGTTCTGCAAGACAATATCTAAAATTCATTCTTCGCCTTCTTCTTCTTCTTGTAGTAATTTCTTCAGTTCCTGTTGCTGTGTGCATATGTCAGCTCCACGCACACGAGCAAGCTCAGAACGTTCCTTTTCTGAGGGCGTTTTCTTGTGTGTACGGTTTGGAAATAGGGGCATGTGGGAAATAGGGGCATGTGGGAAATAGGGGCATGTGGGAAATAGGGGCATGTGTCAACATGGTAGCAGAAGTTGCTTCCCTTCCTTGTTCACTGCCTACAGGTGTGACATTGTCTGTGTGCAGACCCAGAGTTCTGTCCTTCAAACCTGTCCAGTACACTTGAATGTCACGACTTTTGTGTCAGTTTTTTTTTTCCGTTCCCTCCTGGGTGGTCCAATTGGCAACGTGACATGGCAGTCTGTCAGATTTGGTGTTTTGAGTTGCAAAGGATAAAATTTCAATCTGAAAATATTCCTCGCTATGTGGTGCGAAGGTTAGCCTCGCTGATTCCCTAGTGGGGGAGGTTGTGAGATCGAATTCCATTTGAGCCATTCATTTTTTTTTTCTTCGGGATTTTTCTGTCTGTAGGCGGCTGCTTGGAGCTGAGTTTGCTGCTCAAGGCGTCCGGTGGGAACACTTGAACCACACAGTGGAGTTTCAGTCCCTTACTGGACATGCGTCTCTGAGAGTGTCGCTCGAATTTCCCGCTACCAACAAACACTGCAGGTGTCTGTCTCCCTCGGGCCTGCTTGACGCTGGGATACATTATGAAAGTAAGCGTAGAATACAGCAGCCTGTCATGCTGTCTCAAAGAAGAATAGAACCTCATAGCTGGGGGAGAGGGGGGGGGGGGGGGGGGAGGAAGGGGGGGGGGGGGGCAACGGTGGGACAGATCCAGGTATGTCTGTAGACGTATGCCGGTATGAGCGGCGTGGGCGAAATGCCTCTGAAGGGGCCACAGAAAATGAGATAGCGGAAAATAAAAAGTTCAGTGAACGAGCTCAGTCAGGTACATAATACAAAGACTCTGCCATTTCCTGATGATGAAAAATAAAAGTCACGGGCTCCAAGTCTCAGGGAGAATGGGATACAACACGACATGTGCTGATGATTACGACGTCTCAAGTGGTGGGTCTGTTCTTGTTGTCGTGTTTTAGCTGCGTGTCCGTTTATACCCCACTCTTGTTCTCTTTCCTCTCTTGTCTTTGACTCACGACGTCTCTGTCTGTGTCGATTGAAATGCGGATCTTTGGGTTCAGAAAGGTAGATCGCCGATTGTTTTTCCTACCAATCACCATCTAGTCTTCCCACCAACCACCAGCTTTTCTTCACCATTCTTCTCACCAGTCACCAACTATTCTTCCACAGTCTACGACTATTCTTCCTATCAATCACCAACTATTCTTCCCACCAATCACCAACTGTTCTTCCTACCAATAACCAAATATTCTTCCACCAATCACCAACTATTCTTTCCACCAGTCACCAACTGTTCTTCACCATTCTTCCCACCAATCACCAACTATTCTTCCCACCAATCATCAACTATTCTTCCCGCCAATCACCAACTATTCTTCACCATTCTTCCCACCAATCACCAACTATTCTTCCCACCAACCACCAACTATTCTTTCACCATTCTCCTCACCAATCACCAACTATTCTTCCCACCAATCACCAACTATTCTTCCTACCAATCACCAACTATTCTTCCCACCATCAGCAACTATTCATCACCTATATCACCAACTATTCTTCGTTCCTACCAATCACCAACTACTCTTCCCACCAATCACCAACTATTTTTCCCACCAATCACCAACTATTCTTCCACCAATCACCAACTA
>CM031618.1:9566818-9581818 GCA_018398815.1 Conus ventricosus | reverse complement strand
TAGTGCTTAATGTGAAATAAAGACCACCACTGGTCTGTGACAGGCTATGGGGGCCGGAATAGCTCAGTTGGTAGAGCGCCGGACTCGTAATCTTGGTGATCCTGGGGTTGTGGGTTCGAATCTCCACTGGGCTGTTTCGATACAGGGGGATTTTTCCTTCGGAGTTAACATCGATTATGACTCCATTTCCCACACAGTCCTTCGAATGAGACTATAAACCGAGGTTCCTTGTGTGAACGCACGCATAACATCTTGCACACACGTAAAATTCCCATCACCAACTTTCGGAAGAGAAGGCCAGTTTGGCCGTTCACACATAGCATGCAGCCTGCTTAAGAAATGGAAAGAATGAAGAAAAAGAAACACCCGAAGGTGCTGGGGAGGACCCAGAGAAGCACTGTCTTCACCTGCCTTTAGAGCAGTCCTGTACCACCCTTGGAGGCCTGCACTGTGTTGACAATGGGTACAAGCACGCGCAGGACACTCCGTTAAGATATCAAGGGACATAACTGCTCCTGAACAGAGGTAAATCAGACTACAGGATGCAACTCGTAACAACCCTAAAATAGTATCCCCATGGGTGTATCAGCCCATATTTCATGACTGCAGAGCCCACCAGCAAAAGACACCACCCTCCAGCTCCCGAGCACACCCCACAGACCCATCCATCCCTGCCCACGGACAGATGAAGACAGTTGCCACTCCAGACACAGCCAAGCTTTCGCCATACGGTCTTATGTGCCCTCAAGAGAGAATCCAAAGTTGTAGTCTTTCCCACTGTCAACAGGACTTTTCCTGTGGTCAGTGGGTCTTTCCTCACCGTCACTGGACCTTTCTCCAGGGTCAGCCTAGTTAAGGCAAGGAAGGTTAATGAAGGAATGAAAAAAAGTAAGGAAACTGAATGAACGATATTGAACGATACTGACTGGATGACACGGGAAACGACTGAATGAAGCGCCAACTGGCAGCTCTTCAGTCGGCACTACCCTGGTAGGCAGCCCGTTGTGTAAACGAGTGTGGATTGTAAAGCGCTTAGAGCTTAGCCTCTAGCCGAGAGTAGGCGTTATATAAGTATTCATTATAATAATGATAATAATATAAGGACATCTCCAGGTATCATGAGGTGAAGAAACACAAATGAAAAGAGGTTAAGATGAAGATTAGTATTATACATTGAAAGGTACATTCGAAATGAATTTAGATAAGATGATTAATATTTAATTTCACAAACCTGGCTTTTTCGTGCTCGGATAGACTGGGAACACACACACACACACACACACACACACACACACACACACACACACACACACACACACCACGCACACACACACACACACACACACACACACACACAACACACACCACGTACACACACACACACACACACACACACACACACACACACACACACACGTACACACACACACACACACCACACACACACACACACACACACACACACACCACACACACACACATATATATATATATATATATACACACATATATTATGTATATGTATATATTTTTTTCTTTTTTTTTGTTTTGTTTGAGAGGGGCACAGGCGCAGTTTACATTTGGAAAGTCGACGTGAGGTCGCGGTGATTGCGAATGTTTTGTAGTTTGTGAGGCCAAACAAAAAACAAACAAACAAACAAAAAACCGTTTGATTGGTCTGCGAGGACCAGCGGGCCATTCTGTTTGCTAAACAGAGAGTTTCTTGTGTGGCCCTGTATGAGGCAAACTGTGACAAGGAAAGTACTCGTGAGACTGCGTGGACCTGGTTGATGATTTGAACTGAAATATGTCCGTGGGATTAAGTTAAACGGGGCGGAATAGCTCAGTTGGTAGAGCGCCGGACTCGTGATCCTGGGGTTGCGGGTTCGAATTTCGGTACAGGGGGATTTTTCCCTTGGAGATAACATTGGTTCTGACTCCATTCCTCATACAGTCCTTTGAATGAGACTATAAACCGAGGTTCTGTGTGTGAACGCACGGATATCTTGCACACACGTCAAATCCCATCACCAACTTTCGGAAGAGAAGGCCATTTTGGCCGTTGGTATGGATGACACGTTACACATAGCATGCACCTTCCCCGAAGATGGAGTATGGCTGCCTTAATGGCGGGATAAAAAAACGGTCATACACACTAAACTCCACTGCCAGTCTATACAGGCAGTGTCCGCAGGAGTATCAGCCTGTTTTACGCAGAAAGAAAGAAAAATTAAGTTAAACTATGGTTGAAAGATTTTTGTTGTTGTAAATATTGCATTAATTTCGTTATCAACCAAAAGGGGGAGACTCTGTTCACTTTGACGGATTGTGGGCGAACGTTTCTTGAGTGAGCTGAGTCTGGCATGTGAGGTTTATAACAAAGCTAGCAGTAGCACATACACGAATCTCCATATGGATTAATAGGTACTACTGAACTGAATTGAATTCTTGTGTAATAGATGGAATATCAAAACGCATGAAAGTTAAGGCTAGGCATTATTAAGATATAACACTGTTACAATAAACAGTAAACAAGTGGGGTAACGTTTGCTCCCATAAGAAAACCTAACACAGAGTAACTTTTATTTCCAATACTGTTACAATAAACAAAAGCCTGTCTATACAGCCGTCTATTGTACCATAATCGATAAACAGAACTAACTATTCTTGGCCGTCCAACAGAATGATTACACGACCCACCGATTCATACAGAAACAGCCCCGTATAGTTCCATCAGTGTACACGTTCTACCTTTGCTAAGCGATTACACACTCTCTCTACATCTAACAGATGGACGGGAATGATCCCCGTGAATTATGGACGAGGTCATCAATCTCTCTCAGTCGGATCAAAGTGGCCGCTGATGGATAGGGAAGGCAGAGTTACTGTCCCTTGGTGATTCGGAAACGGATTGATGGACTGGAACATGGACTCGCGTCATCAAAGAAGAATGGTCTGCTGGATGAATTCCAACGACTGTTCGTACTCACTCGTAGGAAATTTTACAAACTTCAGCGACTCACCTGAACCAATGTTTAGGGATTTAATATGAATCTAAGTGACAGATAACAACAACAACAACAACAACAACAACAACAACAACAACGACGACAATGACGACGACGACGACGACATTGACGACGACAACGACAACGACACGACAAACAACAGCCCTAACGGTGTAGTTTTCTGATTCAGCTCGTTTCCGTTTAACATCACTTTGGAGGGTGAATGGTGTTGACAGCATCTGTGTTGAAGGGGGGGGGGGGGGGGGGGGGGGGGGGGGGGGGGTGGGTGTTGACGTATCTGTGTTGGAGGGGTGAGTGGTGTTGACAGTATCTGTGTTGGAGGGTTGAATGGTGTGACAGTATCTGTGTTGGAGGGGTGAATGGTGTTGACCGTATCTGTGTTGGAGGGGTGAGTGGTGTTGACCGTATCTGTATTGGAGGGGTGATGGTGTTGACCGTATCTGTGTTGGAGGGTGAGTGGTGTTGACCGTATCTGTATTGGAGGGGTGAGTGGTGTTGAGAGTATCTGTGTTGGAGGGGTGAGTGGTGTTGACCGTATCTGTGGTTGGAGGGATGGAGTGGTGTTGACCGTATCTGTGTTGGAGGGGTGTAGGTGTTGCAGTACTGTGTTGGAGGGGTGAATGGTGTTGACCGTCTGTGTTGGAGGGGTGAATGGTGTTGACAGTATCTGTGTTGGAGGGGTGAATGGTGTTGACAGTGTCTGTGTTGGAGGGGTGAGTGGCGTTGACAGTATCTGTGTTTGGAGGGGTGAGTGGTGTTGACAGTATCTGTGTTGGAGGGGTGAATGGTATTGACAGTATCTGTGTTGGAGGGGTGAATGGTGTTGACAATATCTGTGTTGGAGGGGTGAGTGGTGTTGACAGTATCTGTGTTGGAGGGGTGAGTGGTGTTGACAGTATCTGTGTTGGAGGGGGTGTAGTGGTGTTGACAGTATCTGTGTTGGAGGGGTGAGTGGTGTTGACAGTATCTGTGTTGGAGGGGTGAATGGTGTTGACAGTATCTGTGTTGGAGGGGTGAATGGTATTGACAGTATCTGTGTTGGAGGGGTGAATGGTGTTGACAGTATCTGTGTTGGAGGGGTGATAGGTGTTGACAGTATCTGTGTTGGAGGGGTGAGTGGTATTGACAGTATCTGTGCTAGAGGGGTGAATGGTGTTGACAGTATCTCTATCAGAGGGGTGAATGGTGTTGACAGTATCTGTGTTGGAGGGGTGAGTGGTGTTGACAGTATCTGTGTTGGAGGGGTGAGTGGTGTTGACAGTATCTGTGTTAGAGGGGTGAATGGTGTTGACAGTATCTGTGTTGGAGGGGTGAATGGTGTTGACAGTATCTGTGTTGGAGGGGTGAGTGGTGTTGACAGTATCTCTATTGGGGGGGGGGGGGGTGAATGGTGTTGACAGTATCTGTATTGGAGGGGTGATAGTATTGACAGTATCTGTGTTGGAGGGGTGAATGGTGTTGACAGTATCTCTATTGGAGGGGTGAATGGTGTTGACAGTATCTGTGTTGGAGGGGTGAATGGTGTTGACAGTATCTGTGTTGGAGGGGTGAATGGTGTTGACAGTATCTGTGTTGGAGGGGGATGAGTGGTGTTGACAGAGTATCTGTGTTGGAGGGGTGATAGGTGTTGACAGTATCTGTGTTGGAGGGGTGAATGTGTTGACAGTATCCGTGTTGGGAGGGGTGAGTGGTGTTGACCGTATCTGTGTTGGAGGGGTGATAGGTGTTGACAGTATCTGTGTTGGAGGGTGAGTGGTGTTGACCGTATCTGTGTTGGAGGGGTGAGTGGTGTTGACCGTATCTGTGTTGGAGGGGTGAGTGGTGTTGACCGTATCTGTGTTGGAGGGTGTGAGTGGTGTTGACCGTATCTGTGTTGGAGGGGTGAGTGGTGTTGACCGTATCTGTGTTGGAGGGGTGAGTGGTGTTGACAGTATCTGTGTTGGAGGGGTGAGTGGTGTTGACAGTATCTGTGTTGGAGGGGTGAGTGGTGTTGACAGTATCTGTATTTGAGGAGTGAATGGTGTTGACAGTATCTGTATTGGAGGTGAATGGTGTTGACAGTATCTGTGTTGGAGGGGTGAATGGTGTGTGACAGTATCTGTGTTGGAGGGGTGAGTGGTGTTGACAGCATCTGTGTTGGAGGGGTGAGTGGTGTTGACAGTATCTGTGTTGGATTGGTGAATGGTGTTGACAGTATCTGTGTTGGAGGGGTGAATGGTGTTGACAGTATCTGTGTTGGAGGGGTGAATGGTGTTGACAGTATCTGTGTTGGAGGGGTGAATGGTGTTGACAGTATCTGTGTTGGAGGGGTGAATGGTGTTGACAGTATCTGTGTTGGAGGGGTGAATGGTGTTGACAGTATCTGTGTTGGAGGGGTGAATGGTGTTGACAGTGTATCTGTCAGTGAGGTGAATGGTGTTGACAGCCGTCGGTGCGTCTATTTGGGGGGGGAGTGGGGGGGGGGGGAGTGAATGGTGTCCCTCCAAGCCCCGTTACTTTGAGCATCAAATTTCTTTTCTGTGTGTGGGGGATGATCGATATTTTATTCTTGAAAGAGATCAGAAAATGCGCATCATTGTGGACTACAGTACTCTTCTTCACCCATTTAGAGTGTGATCTTAAGCGCGATTTAGTTCACATCTTTTACTTCGGGCAATCGAACATGCTTCACAACATCGAACAATTTTCGACTCGAGCCTTCGAGCCACTGCCTTTACGTTTAATCCAAAGCGCTGAATAGCACAGTCAAAATATATCATCAGCATCAGCTTTTTCTTTTTTTTTCTTTTTTTTTTTTCTGCCTGAATTCTTTAGTGCATTCTTCGTTGAAATCTGAAGGCAAATAGAAACACCTAATCGTCTTCCCCTCGATCTTTTTTGATCTTTTAATAATAATATAATAATAATAATAATAATAATAGTGATGATGATGATGATAGCAATAATAATAATGATAAGAATGATAATGATAATACAACTAATATTGATAATAACAACAACAATAATGATGATGATGATGATGATGATGATGATGATGATGATGATGATGATAATAATAATAATAATAATAATAATAATAATAATGATAATATAATAATAATAATAATAATAATAGGGACGATTTCTATAGCGCCCATCCTAACAACGTAGGCTACAGGGCGCTTTACAAGTTTTAACAATTCACATCTTGAAATATATGCAGGACACACACACCACACACACACACACACACACACACACACACACACACACATATTGGAACTTTATATCGCATACATAAACACACTATGTAAGACAGTGAGCAGCTCATTTGTACACGAGCAACGTGTGCAAGTGTGTCACTTTAGTAATATTTCAGGCGGTACCTTGTGTCCAGCCATGCAGATATAGAACACTGAGTAGAGTTCTACACGAGATTTGACGTCATCGAGAGACGATGAGCTCGATCAGCATATTTGACGTCATTCCAGGACACTGTTCTGAGTTCGTGTTTCTCTACGTTTTTCTGTTTCTTGGCTCGTAACAATGGAGGCGGGATGATGTCAGCTTTCATGATGCTTTCACAGGTAATGACTGTCTGTCTGGTGGTGTTCATTGCAATCTGTGTTGTAACCGCTCCTTACGTGTTACCGTTACATGTATTATTCTGTTCCTAAAATGTCTGTAACCTTATCTTGTGTGTAACCGTGACATAGATATTTATTGTGAGAGTGGAGATGAATAAATGTAATGTGTAGGTAACCTGTGTACAGACCACATGTTGATGATGTTATAGAGCAGGGTATGTGAATGTAGTAGCCACTGGCTCAGCGGCTGTAGAAGTAAGTATGTGAATGTTCTTGGATGTATTGTGTGAGTTATGGAATGATCTTTTTTTTTAACAGCGGGGGCTCTTTCTTTTTCTCCTCCTCCTCCTCCTTCCTCTTCTTCTTCTTCTTCTCTTCTTCTTCTTCTTCTTCTTCTTCTTCTTCTTCTTTCTTAGCTGCCCACCTTCATCCAGTTGAAGACTCTGACAGTAGAAAAGGGTTTCCGGTAATAACAGAATAAACATGAAGATGCTGCCTGGATCAACAGCTTGAAGTGGTGGGGAAGGGAAGAAAAATATTTATGTTCAGCAGCAAGCGGCTCAGTCAGCAAGTTTTAAAAAACAAATCTCAGGGGTGGGTGGGGGTGGGGGAGGACAAACAAAAAAACTTTTGAGTTTAATCAGAGGTGCGCCTCCATCAATGTACACTATTTAGGGCTCAAAATACCTAGCCGTCCTACTGACAGGGGCAACTTTCAATCTTCTGGTGGACAAGAGGAAATTCTCTCTCTCTCTCTCTCTCTCTCTCTCTCCGCTTATCCTCCGGACAACCAATTTCTTATCCGTGTGAAGCGACAGCGTGGTTGAGAGAACGAAGCTGTTGTGGAGACCGATCGCGCTTTCCCTCTTCTCCGCTTCACGTTCAGATCTTCTCTACTACCACCACTCCTCAATCCCTCCCTCCTCCCCCCCCCTGCCTCCGCCTCTCTCCTCCTCCTCCTCCCCCTCCTCCCCCAACCGGTTTTTTTTTTCTCGTAGCGGAATCTTAGCAGAGCGCTGTCTCGCTGGAGGCAAAGCGCGTTCTGTACATATGATAATATATATATATATATATATTATATATAATATATATATATATATATTATATATATATATTTGTTAAAAGGTAAGGTTTAAAACTTCTACAGCGCTGTTTCATGCAATGCAATCATCAGGATGTGGTGGGTCTGTGCTGCCGGTGTTTATAACTGCTTGTGTTGTCTGTCATCACGTGCTGTCTGTGTTTTTCGTGTGTTTCTGGTTCTTGTTCACTGATAGGAATTTCCACTTGTGCCTGCAGTTGTTAACCATTTCTATCCTAGTATTTAAAGTTGCCAGTTGTGGTTTGCATAGTATTATGTACTTTTCTGTTGAGCATAGGTTACATCTTTTTGAAATGTTGTTGTATGGTGCTGCTCTTTCTATGATTTTCCAGGATATACTGTAGTCTATCTTTTTCTCTTTGAACTTCCAGATGTATTTACTCAATTCTGTTTGGTTTTTGTATCTTTCTTTGTTAAATGACTGTTTGTGGTTTGCATATCTAGTTTTAAATTGGTTTTCAGTGATTACCTATATATGTTTCTTCTGCGTTCTCTGATGTTACAGTGGCTTGGTACACAATGCTGTTGTAGAGGCATTTGTTGCTCAGAGGGCACTGTTCTTTCTTGATACAGTTGCAGGATTTCCTTTCATCACCCTCGTTTTTCTCTGTACTGCTTTTCATTTTGTTGGTTGAATCAATGATGTTTTTAAGGTTGGGCATACATGAGTATGATAATTTGATGCTGTTTTTGTTGAATATCTTGGATAATTTGTGCTCTTTTGGGAATGATGATGTTAGGATTCTAAAGAATTCTTTCCCTATATTTGTTTTCACTCTTCCGTCATATGGGGGTTGTACCATATGATCTTTCTTTTCCTGTTCTTCTTCTGTCTGCTCATGTCATTATCTGGGTCATATTGTAGTTTGTAGTTGTAGCCACTTTTGTGTAACGCTTCTTGATATTCAGCTGCAGCGTTATTGAATGCTGTTTCATTGCATGACAGGTTAGATAATCTCTTATTTATGCCTCTGGGTATTGTTTTTAGTATGGAAGGTGGATGGTTACTTTTGATATTTACATAGACAGGTGTATCATTTGGTTTTTTGTATGGTTTATATATGTGCTGGTTGAGGTCAAACGTTATATCTAGGTAGTTCACTATCTTTTTATTTGCTTCTATAGTGATTTTTAGATTTTGGTTTTGGAAGATTTTACACAGTTCTTTTTTCTTATTTTCAATGTTTCTAGGGTTGTCGTTCAGCGCAGCGAGGCCGTCATCCCTGTACAGTCCAACTTGTTTTCCAAGTTTATTTTTGAATGTTAGATAGTATGATAGTCCGACAAGTTCGGACTGTACAGGGATGACGGCCTCGCTGCGCTGAACGACAACCCTAGAAACATTGAAAATAAGAAAAAAGAACTGTGTAAAATCTTCCAAACCAAAAATCTAAAAATCACTATAGAAGCAAATAAAAAGATAGTGAACTACCTAGATATAACGTTTGACCTCAACCAGCACATATATAAAACCATACAAAAAACCAAATGATACACCTGTCTATGTAAATATCAAAAGTAAACCATCCACCTTCCATACTAAAAACATACCCAGAGGCATAAATAAGAGATTATCTAACCTGTCATGCAATGAAACAGCATTCAATAACGCTGCAGCTGAATATCAAGAAGCGTTACACAAAAGTGGCTACAACTACAAACTCAATATGACCCTGATAATGACATGAGCAGACACAAGAAGAACAGGAAAGAAAGATCATATGGTACAACCCCCCATATGACGGAAGAGGTGAAAACAAATATAGGGAAAGAATTCTTTAGAATCCTAACATCATCATTCCCAAAAGAGCACAAATTATCCAAGATATTCAACAAAAACAGCATCAAATTATCATACTCATGTATGCCCAACCTTAAAAACATCATTGATTCAACCAACAAAATGAAAAGCAGTACAGAGAAAAACGAGGGTGATGAAAGGAAATCCTGCAACTGTATCAAGAAAGAACAGTGCCCTCTGAGCAACAAATGCCTCTACAACAGCATTGTGTACCAAGCCACTGTAACATCAGAGAACGCAGAAGAAACATATATAGGTATCACTGAAAACCAATTTAAAACTAGATATGCAAACCACAAACGTCATTTAACAAAGAAAGATACAAAAACCAAACAGAATTGAGTAAATACATCTGGAAGTTCAAAGAGAAAAAGATAGACTACAGTATATCCTGGAAAATCATAGAAAGGCAGCACCATACAACAACATTTCAAAAGATGTAACCTATGGCTCAACAGAAAAGTACATAATACTATGCAAACCACAACTGGCAACTTTAAATACTAGGATTAGAAATGGTTAACAACTGCAGGCACAAGTGGAAATTCCTATCAGTGAACAAGAACCAGAAACACACGAAAAACACAGACAGCACGTGATGACAGACAACACAAGCAGTTATAAAACACCGGCAGCACAGACCCACCACATCCTGATGATTGCATTGCATGAAACAGCGCTGTAGATAGTTTTAAACCTTACCTTTTAAACAAATGTTGCTCCCAGTCCGGTCGAGCATTTTTTTAAAATCTCTGCTGGTATTTACTACCATTGTCTATATTATATATATTATATATATATATATATATATATATTATATATATTTATAAACATGTCAGCAGCTTGTTGGAATTGTTCTGGTCAGCACGTGAAACGATAGATCTCTTCCCTTTTGTTATATATATATATATATATATATATATATATATATATATATATATAGAGAGAGAGAGAGAGTGAGAGAGAGAGGATGAGAGAGAGAGAGAGAGAGAGACAGAGAGAGAGAGACAGCGAGTGGATTTGTTTTGGAAGGACGAGAGACAGAGAGCATGACTGTGATCTGATCATTTTGGAGTCCTGTCCAGAAATGTGTGAACGGTGAAAACAAGACACTTCTGTTTTTCGTTCCTCATACACCCCTAAAGGCTGGGGAGGTCGCCGGTTCGAATCCCATCAGTTCGTTTATGTGGATGATTTTCTGGCTCAGATGGGCTCCAGCCCGGTGTTAAGCGTGCAATGGGCTCAAAAAACCGCTCACACAGTGGAGTTTCTTCTACTGAACAGGTTCGCCCTCTGAAAGCGCTGTTCCAAAAAATGTTCCAGACCAACCCTGCAAGTAACTGTATCTTCCGGGCCTGGTTCGGACCGGGACAGACATATGAAAATAAGCGTACGTAGAGTACAGCCTTGTTATTTTATACTTTCTCTCTCTCTCTCTCACACACAGAATGGGACCTTCTTAGCATCATCTTCATTATCTTTCTGGATCGGCATTGAAATAATGATCTCCAACAACTCTGTGGCCCTTCATGCCCGACTCTCGTGGTGACCAAAGTCTTGATTGACTCTCCACGTCTGTGCCCCCTGGTAAGTTTGTGTCGAGGTCGACGGGATGGGGGGAGTTGCAGGGAGTTATATATCATAATTGAATATCTCTCTCTCTCTATATATATATATCTATATAATGCTGAACAATTAAGTAGTGGGAGAAAACAAGTGCAGGCTAACAATTCTTCCGTCATTAAAATAATGACTTTGCAAAGATTTGAAATTTTAGAGAAAAAAACAAAACAAATGAAGTGAAGAAAATGGGGGAAAATATATTATAAATATGAAAAACCCTTCACTAGCTGCCTGAGGGAACCATCGTGATCCCTTCTGGAGGCAGATCTGTTTGTATTGCCTGCTCCTAGGCCTTTCGTCCGCTGGATCGGACTCATCAGGGAGACACGGTGATTGTGTCTGCGCTCCTGGTGTCAAATAGAGACACACCACAGTTCATAATTCTGTGGTGTTCTCACCACCAAGGGTTCAAAAAAGAATCCAACAGCACCCCCAAAGCAGCCAGTGAAGGATAGTAGAATGGAATAAAACGGAAGTGTGGAGAGGAAAAAAGTTGCTAAAAAACTAAAAGCATTATACAAACAGTATAAAATGTAGGGGACAATCTTTGAGCCTATGCCTGAGGATCCATTCAAGGATACAAGGGAGATCAAAAGATATGGAACAGTTTGAGTGGTCAGCTCTGCTGTTCTATAACTCAAGCAATGTCAGTGGCTAAGAATTGTGCAGGACAACCTTTACTTGGATCTCCTAAGAGATGCTATCTCCCACTGATTGACCAAACAATATTATGCTGAACAATTAAGTAGTGGGAGAAAACAAGTGCAGGCTAACAATTCTTCCGTCATTATAATAATGACTTTGCAAAGATTTGAAATTTTAGAGAAAAAACAACAACAAAACAAAACAAATGAAGATGAAGAAAATGGGGGAAATATATTATAAATATGAAAAAACCTTCACTAGCTGCCTGAGGGAACCATCGTGATCCCTTCTGGAGGCAGATCTGTTTGTATTGCCTGCTCCTAGGCCTTTCGTCCGCTGGATCGGACTCATCAGGGAGACACGGCTGATTGTGTCTGCGCTCCTGGTGTCAAATAGAGACATATATATATACTCAGAGGCATAAAAAACGCGAAAACAAACTGTATAGAAATTTTGATGTAATTTGGCTACCGATTCCTTTGAACTGGTAATAGAAAGTGAGAAAAAGCAATCGAACACCGCAAAAGTGTCCTTTCAAAGTTCATTCTGGTAGAAATAGGTCACATGAACTTGACTTGACCCTGTGTTAACAGCAGAATGTCAGTATCTGGTGTGACCACCTCGAGCATTGATCACAGCTGTGCACCTGCGGTACATCGAGCGCACCAGAGTGTTGGTCTGCTCTGGGGGACTTGCCACCACACCTGGCCCACAGCGACAGCAAGCTGAGCTGCTGTCTGGGGTCTGGGGTTGAGCTGGTTCAACTGCCTCTGAAGGGCATCCCAGAAATGCTCTATTGGGTCAGGGACCGTACAGCAAAGGGATGCGCAGCTGGCCGGCTTCCCTTCTCTGAGTCACTAACGAAGTACTGAAAGGGGCGGGCCCCACCAACTAGTGCGTACAGAACTTCCGGTGTCGGTGGTAACATGGAGTTTGGCAGCCAAAACATCGTTGAGGTAAGCATTCTTTTTCCATAATTCAGCGGTTGTTATGCGTTTACTATAGGACATGTGTTATGACTTTGTGTTGTGGAGGAATGTAGAGTGCGAAACCTATCGACATGTGCAAGTAATTACCCTATAACTGATAACGCGGCCACAGTTTACTCGGCGTACAAGCGTGTAAACAAACCATGCCTGTGCTCGAGAGATACGCTAGTCAGTGTGTAGTTGTGCTCCGCTCAGCTTTAGTCTTTCATGTCTCCCTTCTTGTATGCATTGATGTACAGCTGGTTGCTATATTTTTCAGTACTTTCGTAGATTCAGTCTTCGTTTTGGTTATTATAGCGAATATTGCTGGTTCATTTGTAGGAAACAGAAGCGACTGCAGTGAACACTGCTCAGCCTGTTGCAATGGCAGAGAAACGAACACCGATATCAGTCGCTGATTCATCAAAAAAGGGCAGCGAACCAAAGCCAATGTTGGTAAGTTAATTCAACTAACTCTCTCTCTCTCTCTCTCTCTCTCTCTCTCTCTCTCTCTCTCTCTCTCTCTCTCTCTCTCTCTCTGTGTGTGTGTGTGTGTGTGTGTGTGTGTGTGTGTGTGTGTGTGTGTGTGTATCTGTGTGTGTGTGTGTGTGTGTGTGTGTGTGTGTGTGTGTGTGTGAAAGACTGAGAGAGAGAGAGAGAGAGAGAGAGAGAGAGAGAGAGAGAGAGAGAGAGAGAGAGAGAGACTAAATGTGTTATGACATGTTTACTGACTTTTAATACATCAACAGTGTGGCAACATCAACAAAGACAACACTCAAAATAATTACATAGTGGTATGCATCACATTATGATGCTCTCTCTCTCTCTCTCTCTCTCTCTCTCTCTCTCTCTCTCTCTCTCTCTCTCTCTCTCTCTCTCACACACACACACACACACACACACACACAACACACACACACACACACAAACACATAAACACACACACACACATAAACACACACACACACACCACACACACACACACACACACACACACACACACACACACACACACAATTCAGAACGTTGATGATGTTTTTTAACCTTTTCAGATTACACCAGACCTTGTCAGTGAAGTGTGCAGCTCAATGCAAGCAGACAAATGCCTTTCGGATGAGACAAGACAGTCGGAATATTTCTGTATGTAAATACAAAATTATTGTTTTGCATATCAAAGCAAGGGACTTTGGTCATCTGATACCAAATAAATAAGAATGACTCCTTAACCTCTGTGTTTATATATATATATATATATATATATATATATATATATATATATATATATATATATATATATTATATATATATATATATATAGTTAAAAGTTAAAAGAGGAATCTTAAAACTATCTACAAATTTGTTTCAAGCGTGTTGCGCTGTCATCAGGATATATTTATATATATTATATATATATATATATATATATAATATATATATATATATATATATATATATATATGTATGTGTGTGTGTGTGTGTGTGTGTGTATGTGTGTGTGTGTGTTAGAGAGAGAGAGAGAGAGAGAGAGACAGAGAGAGAGAGAGACAGAGAGAGAGAGAGAGGTCTAAAAGGCTTTGTAGTCTACTGATGAAACCTGTGACGTATGGGTTGACTACATCATGCAAGTTCAAGAGTACATGTACATCAATTACTATTTGTGTGTATAACAAAAAAGACGATGTGTTCTGCCTTTACCGTGACTTCAGAAATTACCACGCACACACATAAACATGCACTGACACACACACATAAACATACCTCTCTCTCTCCCTCTCTCTTCTCTCTCTCTCTCTCTCTCTCTCTCTCTCTCTCTCTCTCTCTCTCTCTCTCTCTCTCTCTCTCACACACACACACATACACACACACACACACACACACACACACACAGAATGGAAACTGTTTACTTCAATGAGCGGCCCTTGTAAAACAACCAACACTTGGACATCACTGAATTTTGGATGCCCGAGCTTAATTGTCATTACAGAAACCTATTCGATGAAATACTGCTATTAACTGAACGATATAGAGTCTATGCTCAGACTTAACAGTTTTGAAGCAAGAATCCTTGAAATGACGGGAGCAAATTGTAGCCCTATCGGGGTTGAACGATTTATCTTGTCTGTTGATACTGTTGATCAGCTGCATTCTCCACTCATCGTTCGTACCTTTCGCCGGTAATTTGTGAAATGTAAGCCCTTTGTGTTTAGATTTCTGGGCGGGACAGCCAACATGGCACAGTTTGCACCCCCCATATTAGATGCGATGT
>CM031618.1:9554318-9556818 GCA_018398815.1 Conus ventricosus | reverse complement strand
TGTGTGGAACGGTTCAGCTTTCTGGTACAACACGGAAAGTGACTGGTGTGTGGAACTCTCTCGCTTTCTGGTACAACACGTAACGTTGCTGTTGTGTGGAACGGTTCAGCTTTCTGGTACAACACGGAAAGTGACTGGTGTGTGGAACGGTTCAGCTTTCTGGTACAACACGGACAGTGACTGGTGTGTGGAACTCTCTCGCTTTCTGGTACGGCACGTAAAGTTGCTGTTGTGTGGAACGGTTCAGCTTTCTGATACAACTCGGAAAGTGGCTGGTGTTTGGAGCTCTTTTAGCTGTGTGGTGTTACACGTCAAGTTATGTGTTGAATGTTTCAGTTCCCTGACACAACACTGAGGGGGACCAGTGTGTGGATATCTTCAGCTTTCTTCTGGTACAACACACGACGTGACCAGTGTCAGGGACATTTTAGGTTCCCGGCACAACACGGAAAGTGTCCGGATGTGTGGCGGCACTCTTTAACTTCCTGGTACATCGCGGAAAGTTACTGGTGCTATGAGCGACTACAGCTAGGAAACTGACCGGTGTGTGGACCTCTTCAGCTTTCTGATGACATCGCGGAAAGTTACTGGTGCTATGAGCGACTACAGCTAGGAAACTGACCGGTGTGTGGACCTCTTCAGCTTTCTGATAGAACACAACAAGTGACCGGTGTGTGGACCTCTTCAGCTTTCTGATAGAACACAACAAGTGACCGGTGTGTGGACCTCTTAAACTTTCTGATAGAACACAACAAGTGACCGGTGTGTGGACCTCTTTAACTTTCTGATGCAAAACAGAAGGTGACCGGTGCAAAGCACACCATTCTGATACAACACGGAAAGTGGCCGGTGTAAAGCACTCTTTAACTTTCAGGTACAACACAGAAAGTGACCAGCGTAAAGAACTCTTTAACTTTCTGGTACAACACAGAAAGTGACCAGTGTGTGAAATTCTTCAGCTTTCGGGTAAAACACGTTGAGTGACTGGTGTGCGCCACTCTCAAGCTTTCTGGGACAACACGGAAAGTCACTGGTGTGTGCAACTCTGTAGTTTTCTAGTACAGCAGAGAAAGTTACTGGTGTGGGGGTACTCAGCAGCTTTCTGGTACAACACGTTGAGCGACTGGTGTGTGGTGCTCAGCTTTCTGGTACAACACGGAAAGTGACAGGTGTGTGGTGCACTCTCCAGCTTTCTGGTGCAAGACGTTGAGTGACTGGTGTGTGGTACTCATCTTTCTGGTACAACACGGAAAGTGACTGGTGTGTGGTACTCATCTTTCTGGTACAACACGGAAAGTGACTGGTGCGTGGAACTCAGCTTTCTAATACAACACGGAAAGTGACTGGTGTGTCGTCCTACTCAGCTTTCTAATACAACACGGAAAGTGACTGGTGTGTCGTCCTACTCAGCTTTCTAATACAACACGGAAAGTGACTGGTGTGTCGTCCTATTCAGCTTTCTAATACAACACGGAAAGTGACTGGTGTGTCGTCCTACTCAGCTTTCTAATACAACACGGAAAGTGACTGGTGTGTCGTCCTACTCAGCTTTCTAATACAACACGGAAAGTGACTGGTGTGTCGTCCTACTCAGCTTTCTAATACAACACGGAAAGTGACTGGTGTGTCGTCCTACTCAGCTTTCTAATACAACACGGAAAGTGACTGGTGTGTCGTCCTACTCAGCTTTCTAATACAACACGGAAAGTGACTGGTGTGTGAGTGGTGCTTTCCAGCTTTCAGTTGCGAGCTGAGTTATTGGTGCGTGGAACTCTTCAGCTTTCGGATACAAACAGGAAACGACGTGGACAGCGATTGGTGCGGAACTCATAAAGCTTTCTGTGACAATGCAGAAAGTGATTGGCATGTGAAACGTGTTCCGCTCTTCGGTAACACCTTGAAACTGACTGGTGTATTGGAAACTGGCTGGTGTGTTGGTCTCTTCAGCTTTGTGACACAATGTAGAAAGTCGTTGGCGCGTGTGGAACTCGCTTAACTTTCTGATACAAACAGGAACCTAACTGCTGTATAGCTGCTTTTCAGCTTTCTGACGCAACAACACAAAGTGATTGGCGGTCAACTTTCTGATGCATCACGGAAAGTGCTTTGTATGTGGAACTTTTTCAGCTTCCCGATACAACACGAAAGGCCCAAGCAATGTGTGAAGCGCTCTCAGCTTTCTGACTCTACATGACAAATGTCTGGGATGTGGAACTCTTTCAGCTTTCGAAGACAACACGGCAAGTGACTGGAATGTGGAACTCTCTAAACTTTCGAATACAACGCAGAGCGTGAGTGACAAGTTTTTGTGGAGTTCAATGTCTCAGCTTTCTGATACAACACGAAGAGTTACTTGTTTGTAGAGCTCTTCCAGCTGTCGGATTCAGCACGGAAAGTGGCTAGCTTGTGGAATGAATTCTCGCAGCTTTCTGATGCAGCATCAAAAATGATTGGTTTGCGGAAGTCCTTCAGCTTTCTGATAGAGCACAGAAACTGATGC
>CM031618.1:9546818-9549318 GCA_018398815.1 Conus ventricosus | reverse complement strand
AGCGAGTGGAACACATTTTGACCACGGACAGACAGACAGACCAATAGACAGCATTTCTTCGTTCCCATTGTAAAGTACTCCCTGTTCTATAAGAACTGGGAGTACAAAAAGACAGTTAATAAAGGTAATTGCCAGTGGCGTAATGACAACGTCAGCGAGCCAGATTAGACAACAATAGCATGCTCTGTAGATTGGAGGTCTCGTCTAAGACGGGGGAAAATAAAAGGAATAAATCTGACACTTCCATGCTAACAAAGAGCAATGCCTGACTTTTTTTTTTTATAGAACTGGCTTTTTTTTTTTAATCAAAGAGACAACGAGTTAATAAAGGTAATTGCCAGTGATGTAATGACAAAGTCAGCAGGCCGGAATAGCTCAGTGGTAGAGCACCGGACTCGTAATCTTGGGGTTGCGGGTTCGACTCTCAACCGGGCCGTTTCGGTACAGGGGGATTTTTTCCTTGGAGTTAACATTGGTTCTGACTCCATTTCCCATACAGTCCTTTGAATGAGACTATAAACCGAGGTTCCGTTTGTGAACGCACGCATAACATCTTGCACACACGTCAGATCCCATCACCAACTTTCGGAAGAGAAGGCCAGTTTGGCCGTTGGTATGGATGACTCGTGACACATCGCATGCACCTTCCCCGAAGATGGAGTATGGTTGCCTTAATGGCGGGATAAAAAAAACGGTCATACACGCAAAACTCCACTCCCTTTGTTGGGTAGATGGGGTTAATCCTTGCCTGTGTATACAGGGAGTGTCCGCAGGAGTATCAGCCTGCGTACGCAAAAAACAACAACAACAACAAAAAAACAAAAGAAACAAACAAACAAAGGGAAAAAGTCAGAGAGCCAGATAAGACAGCAATAGTTTCAAAACGGAGTGACTGAGGGCGGAAAATGAAGCAAAATTTAGAAAGAGAGGGGGTTAGTTACCGCCAAGGACATGTACTCAAACAAAGCACAGGAAAAGACGCAATGCATTTCGACCTCTTGGGTCTTCTTCAGGCAAAACCAAATAACATTTAGGACAGTACGAACGAAGAACGTCAAGTCTCTTATCTTCCCATGTCTTCGGCGGCCATTTTTATTCGGGTGCCGAATACATAGGAAGAGAAGTGACTTGATGTTCATTGTTCGTACTGTCCTAAATGTTCAATGTTATTTGTTTTTTTTTTGCCTGAAAAAGACCCAAGAGGTCGAAATGCATTGCGTCTTGTCCTGAGCTTTGTTTGTCTAGGTCCTTGGCGGTAACTCACCCCCTCTCTTTCTAAATTTAGACAACAATAGCATGCTCTGTAGATCGGAGGTCTTGTCTAAGACGGGGCGGGAGAAAGGGTGGGGGTGGGGTGGGGGTGGGGGGGTGGGGTGGGGGCTTGGGGGGGGGGGGATAAAAGGAATAAATCTGTCACTTCCGTGCTGATAAAGAGCAATGCCTCATTGCTTTATAGGACTGGCATTATTTTTCTCAAAGAGACAACACTCGGCTGGGGCTCGTTCTGAGACAAAAAAAAACAAAAAACAAAAAAACAAGGAAAGAATGGGTTGGGGTTGTGTGTGTGTGTGTGTGTGTGTGTGTGTGTGTGTTGTGTGGTGTGTGTGTGTTTGTGTGTTAGTGTTAGTGTGTGTGTGTATGTGTGTGTATGTGTGCGTGCATGCATGCATGCGTGCGTGTGTGTGTGTGTGTGTGTGTGTGTGTGTGTGTGTGTGTGTGTGTGTGTGTGTGTGTGTTAGTGTTAGTGTGTGTGTGTATGTGTGTGTATGTTGCGTGCATGCATGCGTGCGTGCGTGTGTGTGTGTGTGTGTGTGTGTGTGTGTGTGTGTGTGTGTGTGTGTGTGGTGTGAGAGAGTGTGTGTGTGTGTGTGAGTGCGTGCGTGCGTGCGTGCGCGCGTGCGTGCGTGTGTGTGTGTGGTGTGTGTGTGTGTGTGTGTGTGTGTGTGTGTGTGCGTGCATGCGCGCGTGCGTGCGTGTGTGTGCGTGTGTGTGCGTGTGTGTGTGCGCGCGCGCGCGCGTGTGAACGTGGGTGAGGTGGGGTGGGGTAGGGAGTGAGGGTCTGGGGGGTTAGAAGGGTTGGGGTATGGAAAGGGGAGGTGGGGGAAGGTGAAGCTGTGAAAGTGGGGGAAAAGAGGGGAGGGAAATGGAGTCGCTCTGTACTACAGCTGAGTGGTAAGTCACCCTTTACACTGATGCAGACAACCCAGATCTTCTCATGTCACTCCCTTACTTCTTTCTCTTCACGGGCTGCCGGTTGAAAAACGCATAGACCACAAACTGTCCTTACTCTGCTTTAAATCTTTGAACGACTTAGCTCCTTCCTACCTTTCTGATCTCCTTCATCTCTATGTTCCTTCTAGGTAGTTGCGTTTGTCTACCGACCACACGCTGCTCAAAATCCCTCGATTTCGAACTAAACCCTATGGCGGTCGTGTTTTTTTTTTTTTCTGTTCGGGGCCCGGTTTCTTGGAACAAACTCCCAATATCTTTGCGTGGTTCA
>CM031618.1:9539318-9541818 GCA_018398815.1 Conus ventricosus | reverse complement strand
ACCACATACAGAAACATGCAGTATGCATGGAGGGTGCCACACAACAGCATCAGCAAAGTCGTCAGAGAAGTAGTAGAGGCCATCGTTGAAGAATACGTGGACGAGCTCCTCAGGTGCCCTACCACTGAACAAGGCTGGAGACAACTGCAGAAAATTGGTATCAGAGGTGGAACTTTCCACACACCGTTGGAGCCATAGATGGGAAGCACGTGGCCTGCAAAGATCCAGCCAACTCAGGGTCCACTTATTACAACTACCAGGGCTTCTTCAGTATCATTCTCTTTGCCATGGTTGATAGTGACTACAAGTTCATCTACATCGATGCTTCAGGCAACGGGTCAGCTTCAGATGCCCAGATATACAACGCAAGTGACCTCAAGGATGGGCTGGAACGCAACCTCATCATGGGTTTTCCAGGTCCAGACCCCTTCCCAATGACACACAGACGTGCCCTACTTCATCGTTGGTGATGACGCGTTCTCCCTCAGAACTACCTCATGAAGCCGTACAGTTCAAGATACCTCACCGTGAAGAGAGGATCTTCAACTACAGGCTGTCCAGGGCAAGACGGGTGGTGGAGAACGCCTTCGGCATCCTGGCCAACAGGTTCCAGATACTTCTCACCACTATGCAGCATGACCCAGAAACTGTGAGGAGCATCGTGGAAGCTTGCTGCATCCTGCACAATCTCATGCGCACCCACTACCCAGTGTTGCAGAACAGACTTGTCGACCGTCAACAAGGGAATGGGGACATGGAGCCTGGTGAATGGAGGCAAGGTCGTAACCTGATGGACACTGTGGATGTACAAGGCCCCAACAGAGCTTCACGTGAAGGGAAGAAGCAGCGCAACCTCCTGAGACACTGGTGCAACTCCCCAGCTGGATCAGTGCAGTGGCAAGACAGGGTGATAGATGATTAGAATGGATGCTTCCTTGAGACTGTTGCATAAGACTGATGAGATTGTGCCATATGAACACTGCATTACTATGTTGTTGTATACTTGTAGCTGTTTACTGTTATTAAATGTATGTTGTGGGGTCCTTCAATGGATAGGTCATTAATAAACAGTTTTGTTTAATTTAAAATGTGTTGATTACTGAATAAATTGTTATTGATAATAAAGATTCATATGTGTGGCAGCTGGGATGGTGGACAATACAGTGCCAGTATGGTTGCACTACAAGCGTAAGTCCGGAGGTTTCTCCTATCCCACAAATTTCCCCAAGTCCAAAAGTCCTTTTTCCCAGGCAGGGTTAAATATGGTAGATGGGTGTTTGGACTTCTCTTTCAAAAGGAAAGAGGGACTTAAACTTTATGCGGGGAAAATGGGGTTTGGACTTTAGTGTTATTTGGGGAAAGGAGAATTTGCATTTTGGACTACCAGTGCAACCAAGTTGGGCATTTCTTGGTCCATCAACATAGTCGGACATACAAAGTTTTTTCAAAGTTGTTACAAACATTTTTTTAAGTAAACAAAAAAGCAAAGTTTTAACCATTTCTTCAACATTTTTACAAACACTTTATTAAGCAAACAAAAAAAGTTTTAACCATTTTTTCGAAGTTTTTACCAACACTTTATTAAGTAAACAAAACATTTTTTATAAGTAAACAATGCTGCTCACAAGTGTTCACAACAGTGTTCACAATCACAACTCAGTCTCTCAAACTATTCTGAGTCACTCTGAGTGTCCATGGTTTCAGCTGTGAGGCGTAAGGCAGTGACTGTGGCTGTGGCTATGGCTTGAGTGCTGGTCTGACGCGGCATTGGTGTGCTTGCCCTCAAGGGTACAGCAGGAGGTGGTGTGGTCAGGACGCCAAGGTTGGTATCCGAGAGCTGACTCAGTCCCGTGAGGTTGAGAGACCCTTCACCAAGGACTTGAGCTGTCAGGCCCAATACTGCTGAGATTGTCCGTTGACGGCCTTGGCTCTGGGGTGGAGGAAGGGGTGGATTGAGTGTGCTGGGGCTGTCTGGTCTGCAGCTGAGTGAGGAGTGGCGTCTGTGGCGTCCGATGAACCTGGGCCTGGACTGGGAAGTTCTGATTCTGCTGTGGGAAGTCCTGGTAGTCATAGCCTTGGTAGGTGAGGGGCTGTTGAAAGTCGTGGAAGGGCTGTGACGTGGCCTGGGGTGGAAGAACAGACCTGGACTGGGTAGGACGAGGTTCAGCTGGGCCTTGAAGGTTGTGGAGAAGTGCTGTGATCTTGTGCTTCATCACCTGGTACTCGGCCTCGGGCAGGCTCCCCAGGGACTGGCTCACATAGGCGATGAACGGCTTCCGGGCTGAGGATGCTCTGTCCATGTCGACCAGCTGAGAGAGAAGTTCTGTGCTCTTCTTCATTGTGTCCCTGATCTCCAACAGCACACTGTCGTCCTGGTCCTCCAGTCTGCCTCTCTGCCTGCGTCCTCTGGAGCTGGTGGTGAAGGTGGGGGTGGGTTGGCCTCTGGTGGCTGCCGCTTGTTCCTCCATTTGTGAAAGCAGGGCGTCATCCACTACGGGAT
>CM031618.1:9526818-9534318 GCA_018398815.1 Conus ventricosus | reverse complement strand
GTAGGTGTGAACGATCTCAAAAACACAAAAGACACACAGGAAACATCAAAAAACTTTGTCAAGCTCGTTCAAAGTCTGAGAAAGAAATATCCAAAATGTTTATCGTCATCAGTCGGGTCGCTCCTACCAGACTTTCAGACCTAAACACAAAACGTGAAATATTCAACGCCCATGTACTGTCTAGTCTTCATGGTGATAAGAACGTATCGTTTGTATCTCATGAAAATGTCAGCAACAAGGCCCAGTACATGCGGGACAACATCACCCTTCAAAACGAGGCTTGAGTGTCTTTGCTGGGAACCTAGGTCGTCATCTTCACTACCTGTTTTGGTCCAAACCAAGACGACCTGCACGACCTGTCCCCAGCAGACCCTACAGGGACGATGGACCCCGTCCACGGCGACAGTACCGGCACCACTACAGCTACTTGGCTCCGGTGCCACTGCCACGGCGTGACTTCTTCCGTGGTTTCCATGACTGTCTTTCTGACAACTGTGTCAATGCTTTGATTGCATTTAACATCGTCATCTTTGTTATATCTTTTTGTACCCAGTTAAACTGATTTCTCCCACCTTAGTCCATGACTTTGCGGACTCCTCTAGTTGAATTGTTTCGTGTCCACCTATTTGCATTCATCTGTTTATTTTTACTTTTTTTTTCTAAAAGCATTAGTAATTTTTGTTACTGTTTTGACTTTTTATGGCTAAAGAGCCCAAAATAGACATATTGCAGTGGAATTGTCGCTCGGTGGCAACTAACATCTCCCACCTTCAAGAGCTCTCTGCAGATAATTCATTCTCCGTTTTAATTCTGCAGTCACTAAATGTGTCAAGTGATAAACTACCACGACTGGCAAACTTTTTCTATCCCCCAGTGTGTCAACAGACTGCTAAAGGCGAAAAAGTGTCCACAGCCATCTACATACACGAACATTTGTCTTACCGCCTTATAGCATCGCCGGTTCCAGAAAATGCCGCAAATATTCACTCATGCGCAGTGTGTGTAAGATTCGATAAGTCGTTAACACTAAGCATTAGTTTCTATATACCTCCCAAAAGGAGTATTTGACTGTAACACTGACTGGTTACGTACTATAGGCGCGCAAAATCAGAAGTGGTTGATCGCCGGCGATTTCAACGAACATGCTCCCTTCTGGGACAGTTGTTGCTCTAAAGTTAGCTCAAATCGCCTGGTAGAAAATATTCTTGATTCTGGCCTGTATCTTCTAAATGATGGGCGTGTCACTAGACTGCCAGATGTTCCTAACCATAGACCCTCAGCAATTGATCTTTCTTTCATCTCCCCATCTTTAGCTCTTAGCTGTTCCTGGCAGGTTGATAAAGACACTTTGGGAAGTGACCACCTCCCTATTACCATGTCCCTCAGAGGTTTCTCAGTTGCACAAGACAACACAGTTGATAAAATTCCAAAATATAATTACAAACGAGCTGACTGGGAGAAATTCAAATCTATTTTAATGTCTTTTAATGTAACAACTCTTGAAAACCAGGATGTTGAAACTATGTACACACATTTTTCTGAATCGGTCTTGTTCGCTGCAACCAAATCCATTCCAAAAACAATTACAAAAGAAGATCAGTTCATAGTGGAAATGTGTGGTGGACGGAATCCTGCAAACATGCTGTTGATGAAAAGAAACTAAAATACAAAGAATATGTTAAAGACAAGCCGAAAAACAACGTCGCTATGAAACGGGCCAAGAATATGAGCAGCAGAGTCATTGGAAAAGCTAAACGGGACCACTGGTCGTCCTTTTGTCTCACCGAAGTCTCTGATCATCACGATGTTAAAAAAGTTTGGACAAAGGTCCATGAAATGAAACAGGGAGTGAATCTTCCAACTTATCCAGTTACTTTAGAAAATTAGCAATTTCCAACTGCTGCTCAAAAAGCCGAAGCGTTCGCAGATGTATTTGCAAAGAATAGCTCACAGATAGCCTTTCTATAAATGCAAAGCTATGAGGGAAAACTCAAAGAATAACGATATGTATTGTGATCCAGAAGAAAAAAATGACCATTATCTAAACGCGGACATCACTCTACAGGAATTAAGAAATGCAATAATATCATTACCAAGAAAAAAAACATCAGTTGGTCTGGATGCGCTTTCGAATGAGATGTTAAAACACCTGCCAGAAAATTTTGTATCGTTTCTTCATAACATCATAACAAAATGCTGGCAAGATGGAAGTATCCCTTCTGTTTGGAAAGAATCTGTAGTCGTACCGATCTTAAAGCAGGGCAAACCTAGATCCAACATAAATAGTTACCGTCCGATTGCCCTCACCTCTCACACGTGTAAGTTAATGGAAAGAATTGTTTTAAGTAGGCTTGTATCTCACTGTGAGAAACGTGGTATAATTCCGGCTACACAAGCAGGCTTTAGAAAAGGCAGATCAACAATAGACCATCTGGTAAAATTAACGACTCATGTAAAACAACAATTTGCAAGAAGAAAAAATATCCTCGCTACTTTCTTTGATGTCAGAAAAGCGTTATGATCATGTTTGGCATGAGAGACTTTTATATAAACTGAAAACCATTGGTCTTTCTGGTCATATATATAACTATATCAAAGCATTTCTGACCAGTAGAAGTATGGAAACAAAGATACAAAATGTTTATTCCAGCAAGAGATATTTACAAATGGGCATTCCTCAGGGATCGGTCATTGCTCCGCTACTATTTAATATTCTGATATGCGATCTCCCAAAGCATGTATCTAAAAACTGTTCCTTGGTGCAATATGCTGACGATATTTGCATGTGGATGAACGCAACTTTAAAGAAGAAAACTCCAGTCAGATCTTTCAATTTTATTAAAAAAAAACATATCAGCGTGACCTAGATAATATAGCAATATTTATGTTTGAAAACGGCCTTAGTTTATCGGCAGAAAAAACCCACATGATGTTATTTGACGCTGGTGGAAGTACTTGCAATATTCCTACTTTTAAGGTAGATAACAATGTATTGAGTTATGTCACCGAGATAAATTTTTTAGGAGTAAATATTACCTCTAAATTAACTTGGAACAACCATATTGAACATATTATCAACGAAGCCAGCAAATCTCTAAATCTTCTTAAAGTAATCAGTAAACAAAATTGGGGTGCAGATACACAAACTTTAGTACACCTTTTGACATCTCTCGTAAGATCAAAATTATCATACGCACAGGAAGTGTTCTTCAGCGCACCAAACTATTTACTTAAAAAGTTGCAAAGCATAGACTGCAAGGCTTTTAGACTCGCATTAGGTGTCCCATTTCATGCCAGTGCATCAGGAACGTATTACGAAGCCGGAGTTCTGCCCCTTGACGACTATAGAAACTTGGCCTGTGCTAAATTCATCTTACGTGGCTCATCTGTTCAGAACTCAAGCAAAGATGAATTTGCTTTACGATCAGATATCCATTTCCCGAAGCGAGCTAGATCTATTAAATCTAATACAACCATAATGACATATTCTTCAAACTTATTGAAAGACGCTGAGATTGATCCCAAGAATATTGCTGATCGTTTTCCTGTATCCCCGATTCCAAACTGGGAATTGCACATCGCATGTTTTGATTATAAATATACTGATCTACAAAAGAATGTTAACAATAATATATTGTCCTCTCTTGCCAAATCTCATATTGATAGTAAATATTCACATCACCTTAAAGTTTTCACCCATGGATCACTGTTAAATGAAAACGCTGGAAGTGGTTTTGTTATTCCTACCTTAAAGTCGAAAAATCTTTTCATCTCGGGAAGGGGTATTCTATCTTCACGGCTGAGCTGGTGGCAATTCTAATGGCGCTTAACTTTCTTGTTGATACTCCACTTACTATCTACAAAACACTTTTCTGTGTGGATTCTAAATCTGTCCTACAAGGCCTTGAATCTATTGCTGTAAAAAATCGAGGTGAGGTGATTTTAGAAATAAAACATCTTGTCAGTATTCTTATATCAAGAGGTACAACAGTTGATTTTTGCTGGATCCCGTCTCACTGTGGGATTTCTGGTAATGAATGGGCTGACCGGGCTGCCAGAAAAGGAGCACGAAAGTCGATGAATCCATAGAAATCAACATTCCTCTGTGTTTATACGAAGGATATGGTCTCTTAAAAAAGTCGTGTATTGAAAAGGTTTATGAAGCCTACAAAAACTTGGTTCTTACTAAAATACATCTACCTCACTCCAAATTGCTCTGCTGTGACAAATCCCAGTCAGCTACTTTTTCTTCTAGCAATGCGGTTAAAATTGGAAAGATTACCTATCAATTGGCCAACGCAAACGTACTTGAAAAAAATAACCGAAAACTTGAATACCTGTTTTACAGGCTTAAGCTAAACGCTTTCCGTACAAAATTTCGCAAAAATTTAAATTGCATCTGCGGAGCAGTTGAAAGTTTCACAACCCAGCATCTTCTTTTCTACTGCGCATATTTCAAAATGGCACGTGTATTTTCCAGAATTTACCAGGTCTTGTTTCTTTTGTTAATTCCTTGATGATTAGTCCAATGGGCTCTTTTTTGCAACAAGTGTTCCTATAGATATGAGCGCTTAACATTTTGGTTATACCAGATATCCTGCACTCCTTTATGTTTTAATACTTACTTTGGGCTAATGTTAATTGTAAAGAACTTTAGTATGAATCACTATATATAGCTAACTGCTCGTAACAAATCTCTTATCGGTCCATCAACACACACACAGACGCACACACACACGCGCACACACACACACACACACACACACACACACACACACACACACACACACACACACACACACACACACGCTATTTCCCTAACTCTGTCTAAAATCACTTTATGTGAATAGACGTTAAATCGAAGAACGAACGAACGAACACACACACACACACACACACACACACACACACACACACACACACACACACACACACACTCACACATGCTTGTGTGTGTGTGTGTGTGTGTGTGTGTGTGTGTGTGTGTGTGTGTGTGTGTGTGTGTGTGTGTGCGTGCGTGCACGTGTGTGCGCGCGCATGTTTTCTTGTCTGCTCGGCGTGCTTTGTGTCTGCATCATGCGTTAGGTAAATTGGTGCCGAAGCCAGACACGTAATTCTTTCGTGAGGGGAGCAAAGACTGCCATCCCCCTTTTTTTTCTCCTTTTTTTTGTTGTTATCAACTGTATAAGGCTTTCCGCATAATTGAAGATTTTCTTTCTAAACATTCTCCTGGTATTGCTTGCTCTTTCCCCTGTTCTTATTTTCGCTTACCTTTTCCCAGTATTTTGTGCTGACGTGGGGTTATTTTTTTTAATGATCTTTTCTTAGATATACTGGTCTGTTCCTTATTTTGCTTACCTTTCCCTACTTTCGCTTACTTCTCTGCGCATTTTTTCTCACGTGTTTAACCTTGTGGGG
Source organism: Conus ventricosus (assembly GCA_018398815.1). Taxonomy (NCBI): domain Eukaryota; kingdom Metazoa; phylum Mollusca; class Gastropoda; order Neogastropoda; family Conidae; genus Conus; species Conus ventricosus. The sequence goes on along the minus strand of CM031618.1, from coordinate 9,528,900 downwards.
ACCTTTCTCTTTTGATTTCTTTTGCCTGCTTGTACCTATTTTTGCCTATTTTGTACCTACGTTTGCCTACCTCTCCTTATTTTTTAGCTATTGTGTACCTCTTTTTGTCTACCTGTCCTTAAGTTTGCCTACTTGTGCCTAGTTTTGCCTGCTTGTACCTCTTTTTGCCTGTTTGTACCTCTTTTTGCCTGCTTATACCTATTTTTGCCTATCTGTCCTTATTTTTGCCTGCCTGTACGTATTTTTGCCTGTTTGTACCTCTTTTTGCCTGCTTGTACCTATTTTTGCCTGTTTGTACCTCTTTTTGCCTGCTTGTACCTATTTTTGCCTGCCTGTACCTATTTTTGCCTACCTGTCCTTATTTTTTCCTACTTGTACCTATTTTTGTCTGCTTGTACCTATTTTTGCCTGCCTGTACCTATTTTTGCCTACCTGTCCTTATTTTTCCTACTTGTACCTATTTTTGTCTGCTTGTACCTATTTTTGCCTGCTTGTACCTACTTTTGCCTGCTTGTACCTATTTTTGCCTGCCTGTACCTATTTGTTTCCTGCTTGTACTTATTTTTGCCTGCTTATACGTATTTTTGCTGCTTGTACCTATTTTTGCCTAACTGTCCTTATTTTTCCTACTTGTACCTATTTTTGCCTGCTTGTACCTATTTCTGCCTACTTGTACCTATTTTTGCCTGCTTGTACCTAAGTTTGCCTACTTGTCCCTATTTTTTGCCTAATTGTACCTTTTTTTTCCTGCTTGTACCTATTTTTGCCTACCTGTACCTATTTTTGTCTGCTTGTCCCTATTTTTGCCTACTTGTACTTTTTTTTGCCTGCTTGTACCAACTTTAGCCTATCTGTCTCTATCTTTGCCTGCCTGTCCCAATTTTTTGCCTACCTGTCCCTATTTTTGCCTACCTGTCCCAATTTTTGCCTACCGGTACCTATTTTTGCCTACCTGTCCTTATTGTTGCTTACTTGTACCTATTTTTGCCTATCTGTACCTAGTTTTGCCTGCTTGTACCAATTTTTTGCCTACCTGTGCCTATTTTTTTTTTTATTACTTTTTCTCATTTTTGGCTTACCTGTCTCTATTTTTGCTTACCTTTTCCAATGCTTGCATACCTATTCCTATTTTCCACACGTCTCCCCTGTTCTGACTACATTTTCCTTTTTTTTCTTTTCCTTTTTTTTCTTTTCCTTTTTTTTCTTTTCTTTTTTTTCTTTTTGCACACCTGTTTCAGTTTGTGTATTTCTTTTTTTAATTACAAATTTTTTTGTTGTTGTCCATCTTTCATTATTTTTGCACCCTGGTCCGATTTTTGCATAATTTTCCTTTCTTTCCTATTTTTGCTCACTTTTTTTTTCTCTCTCCAGTTTTTGTTTGAATGTTCCTATTTTGTGCTCACATCCCTCCCCTCCTTCCACCCCCCCCCCCCCCCGCCCACCCCTGATCTTTGCATAGCTGTTCCCGTTTTACCGTTCTTTCCATATTTTTCTTTTCTTTTTTTTTTTTTGGTCTTTTGCTCACATTTTCCTGTTTTGGTTTGCTTGTTTCTTTTCTCTTTTTTTCTTTTTTTTTCCTTACCTGTTCCAAGTTTTGCTTGCCTTTACCAGTTTTTGCTCCCGTTTGCTTATTTTTGTGTGTGGTCTTTTTGCAATATTTTTTGTGTGGTCAAAATCTCTTCCTAATTTTGCTGACCTATTCCTACTTTTGCCCACCTGTTCCTATTTACCAATTTTTTTTGTGCTTCCCTAAGTTTTTGGTTTTTTTAAACCTTTTCCAATTTTTTTTTAAAAACCTTTTCCAATTTTTTTTTTTTTTTGCATATCTTTTGCCTGTTTTTGCATGTCTTTAATTTTTTTTTAAAACTTGTATTTACTACATTTACTTTCCTCCTTGCCCCTACTTTCGTTTTCTTTTTACCACTCTACTTTCGCTTTCCTTTTTTCCTTTCCTACTCCCCCCCCCACCCCGTCACCTCCACCCCCTCCATGACTCAATTTTACTTACCTTTTCCTCATTTTGTTTACTCGAATCCGTTAATACCGTTTCGCTTGATCTCATCGACGTTTGACGCTGCGATG
>CM031618.1:9504318-9521818 GCA_018398815.1 Conus ventricosus | reverse complement strand
CGTTAATCATACATAAAATCTTGTTCAGAATCAATGGGAGCAAATCTACTGACTAGTTTAGTGTACAAACTAAGAACCGTTTGCCCGACACTTTTTACCATTCTTGATCCTAGTTGCGCTTCATACCTGTTATGATACTTTACAATGTCTTGTGGCGACATTTGTTGAATCTGTTCTATGCTGAATTCATTGCGAGGAACTGTTTTGTTTTTCCTGCATGCTGCCAAAGAATACAACCTCTCCTTTTGGGGCATAACAGCTTGGTCATCAACTTGGTCATTTGTAATCATAAGTTCAGGAATGTTTAGTAGATCGTCGCTGTTCATGTTTTATTACTAATATAATTATTATTTTGTTTTTAAAATGAGCGCCAAAAAGACTGTTACCAATCTTGTTTACCATTCTGCTGTTATTGGCGGTCTAAGTGTAGGATACACAATGCTTGGTAAAAGCTTGTTAAAAATAAAACCAGCAGATCTTGGCAAAACTAGACTTTGAAGACTCAGCAAAGCTGATTGCTATTTTTGCAGCTTCGTTTGCTACGAAAGATTTTTAGTTAAGCAAGGAATAATTCCTGACAGTATCAATATGTAAAATTAAAAAAATACATTTATAAAATGGCTTCACTCGTAATGATGATAGGCGGCGCTGTGGGTTAATGCGCTTGCTTTTAGCGGAAGTAATTACGCATTTAGTAAAACTGCGGGATGACGGCGAGAGAAAAAGACATAACAAAGCTATGGAGAAACTAGCAGCTGCACAAGATAACTATGAAAAGCAGAGAATTGAGCAGTTAGATTTTATTAACAACAACTGAAAAAACAGGGACATGCAGCTTACACATTTAAAGATGTTGATCAAGCAATAAAAGAATATTATCTTGTAACAGGCAAACCAATCGAGCATTACCCCACCAAAATTCAGTGACTTTTATCAACCATCAGAAAAACAAAAGATGCAAGAATCGTGTTTGTTATCTTTGGCATGACTGTCGTGTATTTTGTTGCACATAATATTGGTTGAATAAAAATGAACAAAATCTATTATTCGCCAAAAGGATATTGGAAGGGAATCACAGCAATAAAAAACCTAAGCCAAGCAGCAGGAGTCAGTGAACAAACAGCAAAGGAATGGTTATCTAAACAAGCGATTTGGCAAATTTATTTACTGCCCCTAGACGAATACAGAGACCACACTTTGTGAATACAACACCGAACGACACCCATCAAATGGACCTTCTATATTTACCCCATGATACGATTAGACGAAAAAGATTTAAGTATGCACTCACAGTCATTGACATAGCTTCAAGATACAAAGATGCAGAACCATTAACACAAAAGAGTGCTTCTGCTGTTGCTGTTGCCATACAACTGATATACCAACGAGGCCCGCTAACTTATCCTCGCAGATTCAATTCGATGATGGGAAAGAATTTAAAGGCCAAGTGAATCAATTATTGTTAAAAACATAGAGTTACCATTAAAAGAGGCATTCCAGGAGTTCACAGATCACAGGCTTTGGTTGAAAACTTTAACAAACAGTTATCTGAAAGACTTTTTTCCTACCAGTATCACAGAGAGCTGATTGACATTCTCGCAACACAGAATGGGTTAGAAGATGCCCTCAGTTTTGCGCGCAATGAATAATGAAGAATTTAAAGGACTAAACCAGTACAAGCAATTAAAAAACAAACAATAAATGTTTCTGAAGGAGACTCCAGTTCATCCGGCAAACTATTGCCGTTTGGTTTAAAAGTAAGGTACCTTTATTTACCGGGGGAAGCAGAAGGGGACACTCAATCAGGGCAACAGATCCAGTTTGGAGTGTTGATCCGTATGAAATAAAAAGAATTGTAAAAATGAATCCGCCCGTGTATTTTTTACGAGAAAACTGACACGACAAAACAACCAGCTCCTCAAAGTCTTTTGTGAAGGAAGAACTGCAGATAATCCCCCCAGATACAGTTCCGGTTGCTTAATTAATTTTTAATTTACATAAATATATTTGAGTCTAAAATGGAAGCTCAGAACGAAACAAGCGAAAAAACAATGATAAATAAAGAGAACTTAGAATTAATACGAGAATCATATGATACGTTTTTGCTATTAAGGAATTAATACGAGAATCACATGGTACGTATTTGCTGTTAAAGAAACAATTACGAGGATTCATTGGCACATGGCACTGCATCCAGATCACTTACAGCCCAAAATCCCAAATTTTGACTATCAAAAATGGGAAAAAGAATATCTTGAAATAATAAAAAAAATTCGAGCACGTCAAGCAAACATGAGAAAAAATTTGAATGAATTGGAAGATGATATGATTGATTTTCTAGATAAATTTCAGGAAAAATATGACCCGAATAAAAACTGTTCGGTGAAGAAGATATGTAATTATACTGTTCTCCAGTGCCCAATTGCATATGAAAACTCTGGATCAACAAATACTCGTTTTGTGGTTGTTCTATCTAATGACTTCTTTGTTAAAAACAGTTGTGTTGATCTCATGTAGATTAGATCGTAGTTTTGCGTTGTCATGATGAAAAGTATGTTTATTGAACAATGCTTCTTTGTAGTTGCCATGTGATATGTTTGACTGCACAACACTGCGAGATATTCCCTTTGCTTTCTTAATGGTTTTCTCCTGGCTCGAAATACTGTACATTTTCGACCTTAAACCAACAAACTCCTTGATCACCCCTCCAGATAATTCATCCTTCATCTTTCCTAAAACCTTCTTATTAGTAATTGAATGCAAAGGCGAATCTTTAGGGTAATCAGATGTGTCATACCATCCCGCATGCCCTTTAGCTACTTCTAATTCCATGTCTTTATAGATGTCTTCAGTAGGGATATCTATAACAAAACTGTCTGTATCTGTGAAAAAGTACTCTGGACTCTGGATACAAGGGCTTAAAGTAGTCATAAAGAAATTCTAACATCAAAAGCTTTGATAATTCTAAAACAGTAAACCCAATAAATACAGGTTTGTCTAATTTGACTTTCTTTTTTTTTCATCATTATGCCAAAAAGCTGATCATGAAATCTTCTAAAGTCCTGATAATTTGGTTTTGAAGTCAGCTTAATTGCTTCGTTCTCTCTGGTGACCAATCTGACATCTTTACGCTTGTGCGGATTTTCCATAGTCTTTCCGAAACAGCTGTTGTTCATCAGCTTGAAAAAGTCTTTTTCTGAAGCATCTGTGGATTTAGTTCTGAGATCAGTGTTCTTCATGATGTATGGTTTCATGAACTGTTCTTGATCAAAAGCAATTACACGATGAACAGCTGTCAACTTCAACCCATGTTTAAATAAAATTGTAGAAGTCTGTCATGACAGACATAATTTTTTTTGTCTCGAAGATTAGGCACAAGTTTAGGCGGCTCTCTTGGATTCATCTTTAGACTTTCTGCAGCTAATGGGTAGTCATTATGTAGGTCATGGAGTTCATGAGGATATTCTAAGTCAACTTCTAGAATGAAACCGCGCTGTCGATCGGGCGTCAATCTGCTCAACCACTTTAATGCTCTTTGCACATTATTTGTACCACCGCCTTTGTACATTTCAAGTTGCGTAGTGGAAGTGATTGCCCCTAGCCCATCCATACAGATTGTTTGCATCTAAATACATGAGATAGTTAGACCTTTTACTTGGATCATAGTCGTCCAAGTATTTGTTGTTTGCTTTACAGTAATGATGCGACGCCATACTAATTCCTCCACGCAATCCGTTTTCGATCATCTGAATCATTGGCAAATCTGACAATAAATCAATCTGTACTCCAGTAAACTTTAAGAAAGCATCCCAACTCATCCTGGGCGCAGAAATGTAATGCGCGGGATCCAGGCTATAATGTTTCATGCAGGTCTTTCTATAATTTTCAAAGACGTCCGCCAACAACCATACATCAGCCATCAAGTATGCATCATGATAGTCTCCCATCGTTTTACACTTTAACTTCTGCCACGCATCTTGAGCATGCTGGTAATCAGAATCACTAATGCCCTTTCCTCTAAGACTAGAAAAGAACGCTTCTTTAGGCGGAAGTGTGTCTTCATCAAACCTTTCCCAACTGTTCATGTACTCATAAGGGTAAACGCCCTTTCTAACAAGAGTTGGGTCAAAATATTCTTCGTTATTGGGCAGGACTTTAAGGACATAGCCAGTGACTCTAATGAACCCATCAGTGCTGCATAGAGTCATAAAAAGACATGTTATTTAAAGTGAAACACATGTACTTTTCTGATGACTGTGCAATGCATGTTACCCTGAAGGCGTCGTCTACTGCTTCATTATGAGAGTCGTAACCTCGCAAGTTATGAAAGAAGATGGGAAGCTTCCATGTCTTAGGATTAAAGTTTAGTTGAAAGATTGCATTTACTGTGTGCTGCTCCTCTAAACTTCCCACTAATGTGATCATGGTCTCTTACCCCTGGCCGCCAAGGCCACCTGTCGGATTGGCTTCCTCGCTGTTAGGCATTAGCTTAAGCCACATATCCAACAATGTGTGGCTGAGTCATACTGTTCTTGGTCTTCAGGCGTCATAATAATGTCTGAGAGATTCAGATTATTAGAACAGGCGTTACGCACTTGCTGCATGCGTTCTAAGAATGTTTCTGCAGCATCTGGTCCTCTATACAATTCTGGTTTTGAATGGACTCTGTCCGATCTGACAATAATGAAGGCAAATGAACAAATCTGATGATTACTCATTAAGACTGTTTTCGGAAGTTTCTGTGGGGTTGGCCCTTCATAGGGAACAATAAGCGACTCGAAGTCTGCGTAAACTACGTATGGACTTGTTTGCAGCCCTTTCCAGTTCTTTAAAACTAACTTTAGATCCAGGTGGGAGCGTAATTAGTTCTGTATTACAGTCTACAGAACTTTTACAATGTTTTATATGTTCAAGCGCGGCTGGAACGGATGGGATTTCTTGTTAAACATTTTCTACAGATTCTTGTTTATGCCCATGTTTTGAAGTATGTGCTAATAATCTACTCATTGTGCGTATCAATGTGTAATGTGGTAGCCCTGTTGGTGAAAACATTAGGAGTAAGTCCACATGACTTTTGGCTGGATCCACTATTGTTGGGCTGTCTTTAGACACTCTAATAGGCGCCAAATTTGTTTTCCTCATCCCATGTGTATACATTAACAGTTATTGGTTTGTTTTGTTCTTCAAACTGATTAATGGAATCCACGCTAACAGGAAAGGATATTCCACCAAAGTTAAGATCATTGATGTAAGGTTCATAGTTGGACACTCTCTCTGCGTTTTTGCGGACGTAATGCAGCCTTGCAAAAACGCACCACATGAAACATTTGTTGTCTGTATTCTTTATGTTTAGAACTGCTCTTTTTGCGACTAATGCTGGAGGTAGTAGAATGTAAGCCTTGCCTACAATCGGTGCATACTTAGCCTGTTTTAATCTGATCTGTAAGACTTCGCCCTCTGACCAACCAGAGCCTCTCAATTTGGCTTCTTCAGCGGCCACATCAAACTGTGCAAGCAGTTGGTCTGCCCAACCAGGTGTTAAGTCATTATGAGAAAGAATAACTGTTGTTGAGTCGAGACCCAGACTTCTAGATTTTCTTCATTTATTGTTATATAGTCGATTAAAACAGCTAACATTACTTTAAACTGGCGGGTCTATTGTTAGTTTACCTGGAACTTGAGAAATAGCATGAACAACACTTGCCTGTACGTTTGTTGGATCAATGACTTCTAGATCAATATCATTTAAAGCTTTGACAAACGCTCTCCCTTAAGCATTCCTTCAAACAATTCGTCTGGTCCTTCATACATCTTATCCATGTTGAGCTTTCTTTTCTAACTCAAACTATTTATTTAAATTAAAAAAAAAATACAACGACTCCCAAGGCGTCTTAATCAGAATCAATATCAACGGTCTTTTTGTGCTTGGACTCATAAACTAAAGTATAAACGCCCTTTGATGTTGTTAATGTGAGCTGTTTAGAACAGAGTTTAATGTCTCGTTTACTTTTTTTAAACATTCCTTTTTTATCTGTTCGGGGTCTGGCTGTTGAGAAAAACTTGCCTTGCCTTTTTTTGAAGATCAAACTTTTGTCTTTTATAGTCACCAAAATCAGCTTGTAAACGACTAAATTCTTCATCCGTGATGTTTGAGTCAACTAGTGCTTTATTTATTGTCAGCTTAAACGAGCTAAGTTTAGCTGTTATTAGTTGAACCATAGCTGTGTGCTTTGGAGTTTAGTTTTTAATTTTTTGCCAGCAGCACTTACAGCTAATGAACACAGGCCGAGAGCTAAAGACAAACCGCCTAGAGGTAAAGCTGCGGGGGCACCTACACCTGTTGCTAAGAGACCTACACTTGTTCCTGCTGATAGTGCACTTACAGCTGATGTTCCAGTATTAACATATGTAACAGCATTAAAGGCAGCAGAATACCTTCGTTTGGTTTTGCTGTATTTTGAAAGGTCTTGCTCTAGTTTTTGTTGCATTTGCGTAATGTTTGTTAATCTGAAGGTTTTTATGTTAGGGGTTTCTACTATCCCTTCTTGTGGCGACTCTGGTGCTGTAGGCGCATTTGGATAAACCTTAACAGACATGCTTTTTTTAAAATAAAAATAATTTAGTATTGTATATCTTTTAATCTGTTATCTTGAATATTCAGCTGCGCATCATATATTAAAAAAAAATACACGTTAAGGGGTTTATCGGCCTCTTTTTCTTTATCAATTTGAATGTTTATTATGTCTCTAACAGTTCTCCCGCTTCCATGTAACTGATTATCCTCCGTTGCCCTTAGAGGTCAATCCATAAACCGTATTTCGTTGTTAAATAATGATCAAGTCTAACACTGTGAAGATGTTGATCTTAGACACAAGGTCAACTGTTGGATTTCTACACCTCCCACCCCCAAACAGTTTTCTTATTTCATCAAAATGCTGATAAGGTTTAAGCCGCTAGCGTAGATTTGGTTAGGACTACCCTCAATTGTACATTGCACTTTCGTTATTTGGGATTAACAAAATTTTCAGCTTGTCTTTTGAATGGCTCTTCATTTTCACACAGCAATAAAATACCTTTAAGCGATCTTGCTGCGGCGCTAAAACTAAAATTCCATATAGTGTCTGCCCTGCTTTTAGGATATTTAGAATGAAAAATCACTCTTTCATAATATATTGCTAATTTTGACTGATATTGTTGCTCAATCAGCCTCGCTAAGTTAGGGTTGCTACGATGTCAAACTCTAACGAGATGTCAGAAATGCTGTACTTTGCTTCAGTGTCTGTAGATATAATAACATATTTGTAGTCATTAAAAGTTAGTTCATATGACAATTTGTCTTTTAATGCTCCTTGAAAGTATGGGGCATGCGCTTTTTTAACAACTCAAAATCTAGGGGTATGAAAAAAGCGATTTTCCATACGCATAACTTACGGCTACAAACCTTTTGCCGTCTTTTGCATCTTCAGCGCCTATTCTATGTTTTAGTGCTTCTCATTTTCGATTCCTTGAAACGCAAGTCAGCCCTTTCATTCCCGGTTAGCCATAGATCAGAATAGGTTAAAAATATGTCTGCATTATGTAAAGAAAATATTTCTTGTCCCTCAAGTTTTATAGAAATTTTCTTAACGATTGCCGCCCCAAATTCTGTACAACTGTCCTGTTTGGGTCTGTTTGTTGAAGCGAGTTCTATTTTGAAAGTAAGTCGCGCAGATCCTGGCACAATCACTTCATCCGCTCCTAGGTCTGGAAATTTGACAGTAAGAATTTGATCCGCATCAATAGTAGACGGATTATTTGGAACAGTAATATTCCGCTTATTTCCCTTCACGCCAAGGGGCTCTTTCAGTCTTCTATGCGGGTCAGAATTGAACCATATGCTTGTGCATTTTTATAAAACAAAATAAAAAGTTAATTATTAAAGAAACATGGAAGGCAGAGAAGATGAAGAAACTTATGATGTTTTTGATCCTGGAGACGACATGAGTGAAACGGCTCCTTTGATACAGCATCGCTCAACGCTCTCATTGCGGCGTGAATTAACAGAAAGTACGGTCGGAGCATTTTACCAAAGTTTAGGCTTAGAACCCCCGAATTTATAGACCTAATGATTTTGAAGTAAAAGATGATGGCCATTTGTATGTGAAAAAAAGATCAAGGAGAACCTGTTCAGCTTACAGCTAAACGAGACCCATCAAAGTTTTTAGCCGTGGGTTCAATTAGGCAAAGACTCCCTGTGAGCGTACAAAATCGCCCTTTGGGATTGCTAAACCAAAATTAAGGGGGGAGGCAGTTGCTAAACTTCAAAACACACTACAAGAACTCCCAACAGATAGCCAAATACAAAACATTGAACTTAAAGATTTAAGTCAAACAGCAGACAAAATAATAGATGCAGAAAACCAGGTTTTCAGAAGAAACAGTACCAAAAACAATTGATGATTTCTCGATACCCGAGCAAGACCTAGTGGTCCCTAATCATGCTTTAAGAACCATCAGAGACGAATTTAAAAAAAGGTCAGAAAAAGTGGATGAACTAAATGAGCATATAAAAAAAGAAGAGAAAAACTCGCTGAGGCTGATGACGCCAACTTAGGGCGTGATGTTAAAGAAGAAATAACCCAAAGAATAAAAGAACTTAAAATACAAAGATCCCGCAATACTAAAAGAGTTGTCTACTTACCAAGAACAATTACGATCTCAAGCGACCAGATAAGAGAAAAATATCCAAAAAATTTTATATGAAGACACGACGCTAGCAGAACGAATACGAACGTTGTTTAGCGAGCAAGGTGTCACATTAGCAAGCGTTATAACTGCCTTAGATTTGCAATAAGTACACTGGTGATGGCTATTACGGGTGGTGGTGGTGCTGGGCTAGTGCCTCCGCCGCCATCGCCTCCATCGCCCGCCTGATAAATCATGGGTAAAAAAACAGCTTGATCATCTTGCGGGTTTATTAAAAAAATTAGCCCGTAAAGCCCTGGATGCTTTACCAGGTATATTAGGGGGGTGTTGTTAGCTGGCTTTTGTCTACTTGCGGGCAAAGTAGTTGGCTTTATGGCCGAGCACTTATGGGCATTAGTTCTCTTAATAGTTGGGTTAATTTTTAGTAAGATAAAGACCGAGTAATCCTAGGCAAGTTAATCCAAAAACAAAGCGCTGTCTTTTCATATTCATGTCCATTATTTTTTTCGTGTTTTTCAACGGTTTTTGGGCTTTGGGCCGCGGGGGATTGGATGACTTATTCTTGGGGGTCATCTTGTTTGTTTACTGCTTGCAATATTACTGGCTCAGAATTTATTTTGTTTTTCCCGACCTTCTGTTCATTGCCTGCCACGAGGATTTCATTATTGTAGTTTATTATTGTACCTATCTGGAGTCTGAGGTCAGAAGGCAGCATGTATAAACCAGTACCAACAGCAAAGTCTACTTTCGATCTTGCGTATTGTAAAACATTTTGGTATCTTTTAATACTTGAAGGTAAACCAACTGTAGAATTAATGGCGTCCTCTAAATTTGCTAAGTAATTGTTTTGTGCGTCAAAGCCAGTAGAAGGATCTGTTATGTTCGATCTCGTTTGTGCTTGCGAGCCTAGCAAACACCAGACGTAAGTACGAACAGAGTCGTTTATTCGTTCTATTCCTTCTTTAGTTAGGCCCTTAGAAGTGTCTAAGATAAATGTTGTCCATGCTGTTTTATGCTCTTGCTCTATGGACCCTAGGTGAACAGCTGTGCCTGAAGAGAAAGATGTGTAAGGGGAGTTCCAAGCATAGTTATACTTTCTGTGCCGCCCCAAAAATAAGGGGTGCCTAGACCATGATTAAGATCCAACTTTTGTCTAAAGTCTGTCTTGGCCTTAAAATTGAATTCGTTACAGATCCTTTCAAAAGCCTTCATGTCTATTCTGTTGCTAAATGGATTAAACGGTTTGTCATTTGGTAATGGAGCTTGCAGTTCAGTCAAAATACGTCTGAAAATTGTAATAAAAATGAAACCCCTACACTGACCTCACCAAAGGATCAGGATGATTTAAGTGATCAGCATACGCCACTCCACACCCAGTTGATGCACAAAACACAGCAAAGTTTAACTGGTTCTGATAAAACTGCATCGGATGACTAAACCACACTTTCGGGATGTGGTCGTGTTTAATAGGAGGGTTAGATAGCTCTTCAATGGAGTACTAACCTTTACTTGAAAGGCGTCAGACTGAGTCACAGAAATGTCAAGAGTATCAGTTATTATATTTTAAGATTGTAGTGCGGCCCAGCAGAATATTTTGCATTAGTATATTTAAATGCACTCATTTTTATTTCGTTTAAAAAATGTTTGTAACAATAACAACTCAAGACCGCCCTTCATTTTTTAGAACATGCTATTGATAACAATTGAGGAACCAGAATGGTTGCACTTAATGAAATTTTTTACAAAGTCGTATGGTTTAATATAAGTGAATCCAAGGAGAATAATAAGATTCTAAAAGTTGACAAAACAGGGGCCAAAGTTAGCCAGTTAACAATACCTGATGGTTATTACGGGTTTTGCTCACTAAAAGAAGCAATGAGTAACTTCGACATTACTCTCAAACTTAATAATGCAAATCTAAAAACAATGTTGGCCTTCTCAAAACCTGAAAAAGAAGAAGTAGGTTGCTATTTTGATGAAGAGCTAGCTAAAATGTTAGGCTTTACAACTGCCAATCGGTCCATTCATAGTTTTAGAGTTGCAGCAAAAAAAACTACTTATGAGGAGAAAATCCGCTCGATCTTGCATTACATTCATTACTCTATGTCCATTTGGATGAGCTGAGCACTGATGAAAACTTATATGATGGAAGACCCTCAACTGTTTTAAGAGCTCTTCCATCAGGGAAAGCTGCATATTGCGATTATGAAATTATACAATTCCCTAATTTTTCAGTTTAAAAGATTAGTTTGTGGGAGGGTCGGATCATTTAATATAAAAATCGCAGACAAAACAGGGAAAGTCGTGAAATGTGATAACCTGCACATTGTTTTGGAAATAAAATAATAAGTTGTACTAAAAATGTCGCGTGGGCCAGAAGAATCAGGAGTTACATTAGCGCCTGTGAGGTGTATAACTTTAGAATTAAAAGACCTTGTAGACGTTGCGGACTTTGAACAAAACGGTGAGATAGGCGCTTTGTATGGTTTTGAGTACACTAAAGTGGTGATTATAAACGCAAAGAGGTTGCCGACAACAAAAAGTTTCCTAAACTAGAACAACTGCGTAATGTAGAAGCAAATAATGCTGGCCAGTATGAATATAAAATAGTTCGAAAACCTGACAGCAAATGGCACTTAGAACCATATTTAGAATGGGAAATAAAATTTGAATTCATAAGCCCATTTACATTTTTTAGCCGTCAAAAAAGTTTCAGAAAAGCACTCAACTCTGGCCCTTTACATATAAGTCTTATGCCAGAGGACAATAGTCGGAAAGAGATTGAAATAACGCCGTATGGGAAAAAACAGTACATCCTCCACAGAAAAGAAAATGGTTTTAAAGGAAGCTTCTACAAAATTACAGTTCATTCCACGCAGGAAATTAGGAGACACGTTCACAATGATATTTGAAATTTCTGTCTTTAAAGATGTGGAGAAGGATGGGGTTGTGGGCGTTAGTGACGTCCTTAAAAAGGAATTAATATTAGCTGGCAAAACTTAGACGTTAAACGTCTTAAAGTTACCGTCGTCGTCTTCACAATGGTGAGGATATTAAGACCATAACAACAAGCAAAAATCAGTGTTGACTTAAATAGAAACAATCTTACAGAACTGAATTGGATTAATCTTACACATTTAGGCCTCATAGGGTTTTATTATACTGAACAAGTTTTGACAGAGAGTATGATAAACATAATAACTGGATTAGATTAAATTCTGTTATAAAACCATGGCGCAGTTAAACTTTATGACAAAAACTCCTCATTGTTCATTGATTTGTGGGCAGACTGGTTGTGGAAAAACAATATTTGTCCTAGACTTATTACAAACAGTTATCGCTATATTTTGATCATATTGTGATTTTCTGTCCAACACTTTTAAAAGGAACAAAGCATATCATGATAGAAGGTTTATATGGACAGATGATGACATATATTTAGTTGATCCTAGCAATAAACTGAGTGAGTGTTTAGAACAGTTTTTAAAAAACTGTTTGAAGGAACGCAGACACTATTTATTATAGATGACTGTTCGGCAGAAAGAGACATAGTTAAAAAGAGAAACACTTTATCAAAACTAGCTTTTAGTGGAAGACATGCTGGGATAAGTGTGTGTGGATTTTATGTCAAAAATATAACTCAGTTTTAAAAGACTTTAGAGAACAGTTAAAGACTGTAGTTTTATTTCACATGAAAGACAGAGACTCATTTGATGAATGTCTGCGCGAAAATGATGTTATTGAAATGATCAGGAAAAACATAAAATCTGAAAAGTTTAGTAAATTAGTATTAAAAACGGATAATCCTACACAGTATGTTTGTTTGTGGGGTTTACTAGTTAGAGAACTAATAAATGCCGATTTCTATCTCAAAAATGCCCGAAACTTGTTGAGGGCATTTTTGAGATAGAATCGGCATTTATTAGTTCTCTCGGCCTATACCAACGTGAGGTGCGGTGCACACATAAAGAAAAACAACAACAAAGAGAAATGACAACAAAATGATGTACTAATAATGCTAATTCATGAGGGTAACTAATCATTCATACTGTGTGGGATACGAGGTCTTCTGGGGTTTTTTTTCTCCACAGTGCATAATAAATGTACATAGCAATATCTCTTGTAATATGCACATTTTCGTTTACAAGTAATTCTTTTAGTTCAATACAGTTCACGTTGTGAAATTGTCTGTACTTCAGTATGTATTTTTTCTCTGAAAGGCAATACAAGCATTGCATCTTAACAGAAAGTAGAGTTCGTTCTCAAGTTGGTTACGAAAAGGACATGCTTTGATATTTTCTTTGTATCTGCTATTTATATTCAGGTCGTTTACGCCAAGACGAAATCTCGTGAAAATACATTTTAAATGTGTTAACCGTTAAATAGGTTAGATAAGGTTCTGGTTGTAAGAGAGACTTAAAGGAATGATAGGTGTTGAAACGATCACCTGAATTTAATTTGCTGACCCAGTCTTGCTGATTGAGAGAGAGAGAGAGAGAGAGAGAGAGAGAGAGAGAGAGAGAGAGAGAGAGACAGGCAGACAGACAGACAGAGAGAGAGGTCAATCACACCGGTATTATACTCCACGTCCAGCTCAGGCCCACGGTGTACTGGGGCGTGACATTAGATTAGGGACCCTGGAAATGACGTCACTCTGAAATGACGCAGTGCCAAGAGCGAATTTCCTCTGTGTGTGTGTGTGTGTGCGTGCGTGCGTGCGTGCGTGCGTGCGTGCGTGCGTGCGTGCGTGCGCGCGCGCGCGCGTGTGTGTGTGTGTGTGTGTGTGTGTGCGTGTGCGCGCGCGATAGGACTCGAGAGTTGATTTCAACGCGGCGACAACGCGGTCGGCTGGATTATAAGCAACATTTTCTCTTTCTTTACATCTCTGTCTGTCCGTCTCTCTCTATGTCTCTCTTTCTGTCTCTGTCTCTCTCTCTCTGTCTCTCTCTTTATCTCTCTCTCTGTCTCTCTCTGTCCTCCTCTGTCTCTCTGTCTCTGTCTCTCTGTCTCTGTCTGTCTGTCTCTGTCTCTCTCTCTGTCTCTCTCTGTCTGTCTGTCTGTCTGTCTGTCTGTCTGTCTCTGTGTCTCGGTCTCTCTCTCGTGCTGAGAGCGTCGGTCTTCCATTTCAGTTGTCAGTCCCAGATTTTAGAAAAATGGTGAAAACAAATAAAAAATGATTCACTGTCTGGTCTTGTCAGCACATGAGTTGACTTTTCGTTCTGTCGTATAACCATCTATCTTACGGTCCTTCGAGCGAAATGAGGCAAACTAGGTAGAATATTCATTAGTATTTTTCTTTCTTTTCTGCGTACGCAGGCTGATACTCCCGTGGACACTCCCTGTATAGACAGGCAAGGATTAATCCCATCCACCCAACAAAGGGAGTTGGAGTTTTGTGTGTATGACCATGTTTTTTTTAAATCCCGCCATTAAGGCAGCCATACTCCAGCTTCAGGGAAGGTGCATGCTATGTGTAACGTGCCATCCATACCAACGGCCAAACTGGCCTTCTCTTCCGAAAGTTGGGGATGGGATTTGATGTGTGTGCAAGATGTTATGCGTGCGTTCACGGACGGAACCTCGATTTATAGTCTCATTCGAAGGACTGTATGGGAAAGGAAGTCAGAAGCAATGTTAACTCCGAGGGAGAAAACCTCCTGTACCGAAACGGCCCGGCGGAGATTCGAACCTGCAACCCCAGGATCACCAAGATTACAAGTCCGACGCTCTACCACTGAGCTATTCCGCTAGAACATTCATGAGTCTTGAACCCTGTCTTATATAGAAGGCAAGGTGGCTTGTTTAATTAAACAAAACTCTTGCTTAGAGAGTCCTTACCAGCAAGATGAGAGATGTCAGATTTCGGGTTTCAATTGATACCGCAGAAGTTATGATTCTCCTCCCCCCCCCCCCCCCCCCCCCCCTCTTTCCCTGTTACCTTTGAATATAGAGATGCGCAGAGCTAAGCATCCCCCCCCCCCCCCCCATTGACCAATGAAATTAATGCCATGACGGACGAAAAGCCAGACGGCAGTATCCCTGGAGCGGATGAGGTCCGGATTGCCAATGACCGTTCTTTCCAGGGCTGTGTTGAGGCGGGGGTGGGGGTGGGGTGGGGATGGTGGGGGGGGGGGGGGGGGGCGGTGAAAGCATGGTACTGAGGAATCGATCTGTAAGGCTTCCCCAAGGATAGCACTGTCATTGCGGCATGGGTATACACCACTTTGATATTCTTTGAAATGAAAAAAAAAAAACCCACCTAAATTCACCACTTGGTCATTCTTTGAAAAAAAAACAACAACCTATATTCACCGTTTGGTCATTCTTTGAAAGAAAAAAAAGATTAAATTCACCACTTGGTCATTTTCTGAAAGAAAAAAAAGGTTATATTCACCAGTTGATCATTGTTTGAAAAAAACAACAACTAAATTCACCACTAGGTCATTCTTTGAAAGAAAAAAAAAGGCTATATTCACCAGTTGATTATTCTTTTAAGAAAAAAACTGTCTTCACCACATGGTCATTCTCTGAAAGAAAACAGCTATATTCATCACTTGGTCATTCTTTGAAAGAAAAAACAACTACATTCGCCACTTGGTCTTTCTTTGAAAGAAAACAACTATCAGTTTATTCGACCAAAGCGCACACAATTAATTCAGATGTGAACTTCCGGATTAGATGCTAAACTATTGAAACGTATACTGAAAAGTGAAATAGATACTTGGTTTGTGAGATAGATTCTGAAATATACACCATAATGTGAGATAGATTCTGAGATATACACCATAATGTGAGGTAGATTGCGAAATATACACCATAATGTGAGATAGATTCTGAGATATACACCATAATGTGAGGTAGATTGCGAAATATACACCATAATGTGAGGTAGATTGCGAAATATACACCATAATGTGAGATAGATTCTGAGATATACACCATAATGTGAGGTAGATTGAGAAATATACACCATAATGTGAGATAGATTGCGAAATATACACCATAATGTGAGGTAGATTGCGAAATATACACCATAATGTGAGATAGATTGCGAAATATACACCATAATGTGAGGTAGATTGCGAAATATACACCATAATGTGAGATAGATTCTGAGATATACACCATAATGTGAGGTGGATTCTGAAATATACACCATAATGATTCACGGTATCCTATATTGATCTGTCTTTAGAATACATAACATCAGCTTATAAACCATATTTATACAATTCTAAACGATACTGACACAACACGATTGATTTAGATTGGATCCAATCACACTTGATTGATCCACTTTCCAAACCGTAGCAGTCAATCTGTATTTGATTCAGTCTATATGCTTAAATGAACACTTAAAACCATGAAAATTTGATTTGAAACTGTATGGACACACTTTCGACCAGTTCTGATCCTCTTTTAAACTACACTGTTCCAGCTGGAACCATATGATTCATTTTAGACAATTTCTGTCCATCTTTAAGCCGTTTTGATCCTCGTTGAAACCATTTTCCCATCCAAATTCAAACCGTAGTGACACAACTGTGAACTGCGTTGCTGCAACTGATGGTTTAATATTGAACGAACGATTCCACATCAATCTGTTGCCATTTTCATCGTGAATATATCGACCTGAATCAAACGAATTCAACTGAAAACAAAATTGGTCCAACGCTCAACTGAACTGATTAAAAAAAAAATAAAGCGGTTTCATTGAACTGTTGACAATGAAAGAGTGAGTAAAAACAGAACTAATTCCGTATTCCAGAACCAGCTTTCAAGCGTTCTTGTATACTGATCCGACTTTTGGTTACACGTCAGTGGCCCGATTGTTGAGTTCTTGTTTGTTTGTCGGGGTTGTTTTTTTTTCTCTCCCCTAGACGGCGATTTGATTTTATCATTAATTTCTGAACAATCAGTTTTGGACAGTCTCTTTGCAGTGTTTGTATGCTACGTTTTTTTTCCTTTTTTTTTTTCCCCTTTTTCATATCCTGACGCAACTGGTTCTGCAACATTCAAGGTTCTCTCTCTCTCTCTCTCTCTCTCTCTCTCTCTCTCTCTCTCTCTCTCTCTCTCTCTCTCTCTCTCTCTCTTTCTCTCTCTCTCTGTGTGTGTGTGTGTGTGTGTGTGTGTGTGTGTGTGTGTGTGTGTGTGTGTGTGTGTGTGTGTGCGTGCGTGCGTGCGTGCGCGCGCGCACATGTCTGTATGTGAGTGAGTATGTGTGCACATGAATAGGTGCAGGTGTGCGAGCACGCGCGCGCTCGCCCTCTGTGTGTGTGTGTGTGTGTGTGTGTGTGTGTGTGTGTGTGTGTGTGTGGTGGTGCGTGCGTGCGTGCGTGCGTGCGTGCGTGCGTGCGTGCGTGCGTGCATGCGTGTGTACGTACGTACGTGCGTGCGTGCGTGTGTGTGTGTGTGTGTGTGCGAGACAACAATCTTACCCAATGTTGGCACCCCCTGACTGTCGAGTGGGTGGTTGGTGTATTGACCAAGCTGGTGAGGCAGTACGGCGGATGCCTCCATCCAGCTGATAATGTCCCCATTTTGCAGCTGCCATTGATCTGGTTCCAGAGCACCCTACACCCTTACCTCCCCCCCCCCCCTTTCCTCCTCCGCCATCGATCCAACACTCTGCTAGCTCTTCGCCTTTTACTCCCCGATGACGTCAGTCGGTCGTCATAGGTGTGTGTTGTGTGTGGGGTGGGTTGGGGGTGGGATGGGCGGTGAGGGGGGGTGAGGAGGGTGTGTGTGTGAAGGGGATGAGGGGTAAGGGGTGGTGGGTAATATGGAGAGTGGGTGAATCTGACTTAGATGACGT
>CM031618.1:9481818-9501818 GCA_018398815.1 Conus ventricosus | reverse complement strand
GTTTTGTTGTTGTTTTTTCCAGAACAAGTATATCATATGGTCTACTCATGGACACTAAGGATGTGTGAAACACTCACTTATTTTGCTTCTGTTTTTTTCTCCGGTGCGCAGAAACAACCGATTGTGTTTATTGTGCTACACTTCCGACCTCTTCGTTTTGTGACTTGAGAAGTGAAACTTTGGGCAGCCTCCTGAACATTGGGTCCAGGACTACTTTCTCACGACCAAAAAACTGTTCGTGGAATCACAGATATAAAAAAAAAAACCTTTTTTTTTTGGCTTTGTTGTTTGTTGTTGTGTTTGTATTAATTGTTTGTGTTGTTTTTGTCTTTTTTGTGTGTTTGTTTGCTTTTCTTCATTACACTCTTTAAAACTGCTCTAAAGTGGATTGTGCTCATAGCACACATCGCATCCTCTTTATTTGACCGCTGTTAACTTTTTTTTTTTCTTTTGGATTGTGGGTGTGTTATCGTCATTCATTGCTTTAGCCGATACTTTGTTTTCTTTCTTTTATTTGTTCGAACATTGTGCTTCAACCATTGTTCTTTTCGTTGTTTGTTGTTTTTTACTGACTAATTGAATTTTTAAAGATACATCCTGTTATCTGTTTTAGGCATAAGAGTAACTTTAAATTCTTGGTGTGCACTTGTCATTTTTGTGCGTTATCCACAAACGTTATCTTTTTCACCTGTATTCGGTTGGTTGGTGTTGTTGTTGTGTTGTTGTGTTGTTGTTGTTTTTTACCTCTATTCTCTGTGTCTTTTTTGTGTAAAATGTATTTCTCGTCGATGTGTGCCTTGTTCCTTATCTACCATGCCTTCTCATATCCCACTGTCCAAGGATTCAAGCTGGACATCTCAATGTCTAGCATTTTTATATAATAAGGTCCCTGAAATCTCATCACTATAAAACAGTCACCATCCAGTACTAGTATTTGGCATAAGTGTAAACAAGGTTAGTCTCTCGCATAACAGATAACCTTATTAGCATTCTGAATACAACATAGAACGACGCGACAGTGATCAACCCAACAAAATGGCCTTGCCGTATACTGCATGCATCAATCAATTGCCAACATTACCCGTCGCAGAACTGATCTTGAAATAATTACTGTCGAATGTATCTGATTGAATAAAAAAAACTCCAAATCACCGCAATTATAATCGGAGCATTTATAGAGACACCATCTTCCTCATACGAATGGTTTGACAACTTTGTACAATTGATGGATTGGATCTGTCACAACAATTCAAATATACTACTGTTAGGGGACTTCATATTGATATGTTAAAACAACAACCTGCTTGGACAAGTTCACTATCACTTCTTGCACGCCATCAGTTAGTACAAAACCCCAACGGTTTAACTAAATACAACTGCGACACTTATGATCATTGTATACTCTTACAACAAATCCGCAATACTAGATGTTTCATCGTGGTACATTCTGGTATTAGTGATCACTGTCCAGATCTTCTGCACGTGTCCTTAAAGCTCAATAACCCACCACCCAAAGGTCACACGACATTCAATACCGCTCTTTCAAAAAAGTTTTAATGGAAGCAGCCATTACCTCTATGACTTAAACGTTTCCCATTTCACTTAACTTATAATTAAGCAGACGTCGATGATGCACTGTCTTCTGGTTACCAAACATTCTCACCATCATAATAAACACGCGCCGTTTACATCAAAAAAGAGTTAGCCTCCGGCAGATGATACCCGTGGTTTAACTCCAGAATTGCTGCATAGAAATGGTACTACGTGACCAACTCAAGGCAGCAATTTGTTTGACGATACAAAGAGCAGAGAAACTTTTTTCAACGAAGTTGAAAAAGCCAACCGAGACTACTTCAGTCAAATGATAACGGATGCAAAATCCTCAGCGCCAATGTGGAGGGCAATAAACACTATTGTACGCAACAAAGCGTACAAATTCACAAACTTCAAGCACCAACATCACCCGGACAAATTTAATACCCACTTTCTGTCATTATCAGATACCCTTAGAGGAAAAACTATAAAAAGCTTCATTCTGGAGTCGCCGGTCGAAAGTGATGAGACCGGCGAGCCAAATGAGCCTTTTTATAGTTACCTCTAACAAGTACGTCTTCAATAACCAAATAATAACGACCCTACAAACATACATACTGTGTAGGATTATCCGCTTTTCATTACTATTTACTAACTTTTCAGATTTCAGTTTTTGCTTATACTGTGTTTTTTCTTGATCATTTTCAATAACATCATTTCGCGCAAACATCTTCAAATGAGTCTCTGTCTTCTCATGTGAAATAAAACTAGTCTTTAACTGTTCTCTAAAGTCTTTTAAAAACTGAGTTAATATTTTGACATAAAATCCACACAATATCCTAAGCATGTCTTCCGCTGAGGCCAGTTTTGAAAGTGGTTTCTCTTTTTAACTTTGTCTCTTATGACGAACAGTCATCTATAATAATTTGTGTCTGCGTTCCTTCAATACAGTTTTATACTAACTGACTTCTAAAACACTCACTTAGTTTATTGCTAGGATTAATAAATTTATTTCTTTCATCTGCCCATAAAACCTCTATCATTGATTTGCTTTGTTCCATTTAAGTGGTGACAGAAAATCACAATATGATCTAAATATAGCGATAAACTGTTTGGAATAGGTCTAGGACAAATATTGTTTTTCCACAACCAGTCTGCCCACAAAGCAAGAACAATGAGGGGTGTGTCATAAGTTTAACTGCTCCATTGTTTTATACTAGAATTTTGTTATCTAATCCAGTTATTTGTTTTTATCATGCTCTCTGTCAAAACTTGTCAGTATAATAAAATCTAGCAAGGTTCTAAATGTGTAGATTAATCAAACAACACGTGCTGTAAGATTGTTTATATTTGACTTAATATTGATTTTTTTGCTTGTTGTTATGACCTTAATTTCCTCACCATTGTGATAGATTGACGACAGTAACTTTAAGTTTTCAAAACGTCTATGTTTTGCCAGTAATTAGAATTCTTTAAAAGGTCGTACATGACGACCACAGCCCCTTTCCTGCCTCATCTTTTAAGACAGAAATATCAAATATCATTGTGAATGTGTCTCCTAATTTCATTTGCAGAATGAACTGTTAAATTTGTAGAAGCTTCCTTTAAAACCGTTTCTATTCTGGGGGGATGTACTGTTTTTTCCCTTACGGCGCTTATTTCAAGCTCTTTTTCGAATATTGTCCTCTGGCATAAGCCTTACATGTAAAGGACCTGTAGTTGAATGCTTTTCTCGAAATTTTTTTTGATGGTAAAAATGTATATGGGCTTATGAATTCAAATTTTATTTACATTCTAAATTTGGTTCAAGTGCCATTTCGAGGTCAGGTTTCGAACTATTTATATTCATACTGGAAACATTAGTGCTTCTAGATTGTGCAGTTGTTCTAGTTAGGAAACTTTTTGCTGTCGCAACTTTCTTTGCGTTTATAATCACATCTTTAGTGTACTCAAAAACCATACAAAGCGCCTATCTCACCATTTTGTTCAAAGTCGGCAACGTCTGCAAGGTCTTTTAAGTCTAAAGTTATTCACTTACAGGCGCTAATGTAACTCCTGGTTCTTCTGGCCCAAGCCGACATTTTTTGTACAGTTTATTATTTATTTCAAAACAAATTGTGCAGGTTATCACATTTTACGACTTTTGTTGGTCTGTGATCTTTATATTAAATGACCCAACCTCCACAAACTAATCTTTTAAACTGTAAGTTAGGGAATTGTTTAATTTCATAAATCGCAATATGCAGCTTTCCTGATGGAAGAGCTCTTAAAACAGTTGAGGGCCTTCCTTCATATAAGTTTTCATCAGTTGTCAATCATCCAAATGAACATAGAGTAATGAATGTAATGACAAGATTGAGCGGGCTTTTCCCTCAGTAAGTAGTTTGTTTGGTGTAACTCTAAATCTATAATTGTCAGCTGCGAAGCCTAAACTTTTTTGCTAGCTCTTTATCAAAATAGTACCCTGCTTTCTTCTTCAGGGCTTGAATGATACATTGTTTTCAGATTGCATTGTTATGTTTGAGAGTGTTGTTGAAGTTACTCATTGCATCTTTTAGTGAGCAAACCCGCTATTAACCATCAGGTATGGT
This sequence comes from Conus ventricosus, assembly GCA_018398815.1. Taxonomy (NCBI): domain Eukaryota; kingdom Metazoa; phylum Mollusca; class Gastropoda; order Neogastropoda; family Conidae; genus Conus; species Conus ventricosus. The sequence goes on along the minus strand of CM031618.1, from coordinate 9,497,694 downwards.
TAACGGCTAACTTGTCTCTGCTTTATTAACTTTTTAGAAGCTTATTATTCTTCCTTTGGATTCTCTTATATTAAACCATTGACTTTGTAAAATATTTCGTGGAGTGCGGACCATTTTGGTTCCGCATCGTTCTGAACAGCATGCTCTAAGAAACGTAGGACGGTCTTGAGTTGTTATTGTTACAAACTTTTTTAAACGTGACGTGAAATAAAAATGAGTGCGTTTTAAATTACAAAAGCAAAATTTTCTGTGGGGCCGCACTACAAATCTTAAAAAATATAAACAACTGATTCTCTTGGTCATTTCTGTGACCCAGACTGACACTTTCATAAAAAAGGTGAGATCCATTAAGCTGTTATCTTAACCCCCTATTAAAAAAAGACGATATCCAAATTTTGGTTTAGTCTTCCGATGCTGTTTTATCAGTACCAGTTAAACTTTGCTGTGTTTTGTTAGCATCACACTGGGTGTGGAGTGTCGTATGATGATCACTTAAATCATCCTGATCCTTTGGTTGAGGGTCAGTGTACTGAGTTCCATTTTTATTACACCTTCAGACGTATTTTGACTTGATCACTGCAGCTCCATTACCAATATGATCAAATACGTTTAATCCAATCAGCAACAGATAAGACATGAAGGCTTTTGAAAAGGATTGTAACGAATTCAATATTAATGTTAGACTGACTTTAGACAAGTCGGATTTAACTTGGTCTAGGCACCCCTTATTTTTGGGGGTGCACAGAAAGTTTACATATGACTGGAATCTCCTTACACTCTTTCTCTTCTGGCCACAGCTGTCTCACTCGGGTCCATAGAGCAAGAGCATAAAACAGCGTAGACAACATTTATTTAGACACTTCTATGGGCTAAATGGAGCGGGAATTGTACGAATAAACGACTCTATTCGCACTTTCGTTTTGGTGTTTGCTAGGTTCGCAAGCAACAGGTCGAGATGAGCATACATACTGGACCTTCTACTGGCCATTGACGCACAAAAACATTATTGAGCAAATTTAGAGGATGCTATTAATTTACAGTTGATTTATACTTCGAGTATAACAAGGTACCAAGATTTTTTACAATAGCAAGATCAAAAGTAGATCTTTGCTGTTGGTACTGGTATATTTATGCTACCTTATGACCTCAGGCTCCAGGTGGATAATAAATAAACTACAATAATGAAATCATTAAGGCAGGGTAATGAACAGGAAGGTCGGAAATAAACGACATAACTTTCTGAGCCAGTAATATTACAAACCAATAAAAAACACGATGACCCCCAAGATTAAGTCATCCAATCCATGAGGTCCAAAAGGCCAAAGGCCGCTGAAGAAGTCAACAAAATAATGACCCTTGAATATGAAATGACAGCGCTAGTTGTTGGATTAAACTGGCCTAGGGATTACTCCTTCTTTATCTTACTAAATAAGTAACCCAACATTAAGAGAACTAATGCCCATAAGTGCTCGGCCATATAGCAACTACTTTGCATGCAGTAGGACAAAAGCAGCTAACGATACTCCCTAATTTACCTGGCATGAGTCTATAGCTTTACAGCTATTTTTTTTATTAAACTCGCAAGATGGATCAAGCTGTTTCTTTACCCATGATTTATCAGGTGGAGGAGATGGCGATGGAAAGCACTGAACTTTTGCCTCCACCACAGCCTGTAATAGCCTTCTCAGTGTATTTATTTGGCAATCCTAAGGCTGTTATAACGCTTGCTAATGTGACACCTTGCTCTCTAAACAGTGTTCGTATTCGTTCTGATAGAGTTGTGTCTACATATAAAATTCTTGGTTAGTTTATATTATTCTGCTCACTTGAGTTCGTAATTGTTCTCGGTTAGAAGACGCCTCGTCTAGTCTTAGTGATCTGCGTTCTTTGAGAACTTTTAGTCTTTGGGTTATCTTTCTGTAATATCAAGTCCTAGTTGGAGTCATCAACCTCAGGAGTTTTTCTTTTTATTTTTTGATATCTCATCTGTTCACCCAGTTTTCGCTAATTGTTTTCTAATTTCACCTCTAATGGTTCTTAAAGCACGATTAAGGGCATAATTAATTCTTCAAAAGGCAATGAAGATTATAATTTCTTTTGGTACATGTTTCTTCTGAAGACTGGGTTCTGTTTCTATTCCATTTATTATTTTCGCCCTGCTGTTGGATTTAAAACTTGAAGTTCCAAGGATTTGATTTGGCTATCTGTTGGGAGTTCTTGTAGTGTGTTTTGAAGTTTAGCAAGCTGCATCCTTATATAATTTTGGTTTAGGCAATGCCAAGGCGATTTTGTAAGCTCACTGGGAGTCTTTGTCTAAGTGAACCTATGGCATAATCTTTAATGGGTCTTGTTTAGTTGTAAGCTGAACACGTTGTCCTACGCCGGTTTTCACATAAAAATTGGCCATCATTATCTCGGTCTAATCATTAGGGTCTAAAAATACGGGGGGTTCAATGCCTAAATTTTGGTACATTGATCTAACATGGCTTTCTGTATAATTCACGCCGAAATGAGGGCGTTGAGCGATGCTGTGTTAAAGGAGTCTTTCATCATGTCTCTCCAGGATTAAATCATACTCTTCATTCACCTCCAATGCTGCCATATTTTTAAATAATTAATTTTTATTTGCTCATAATAATGTCACAAGTATATGTTCATTTCGTGACCGAATAGAGTCTGCAAAAACCCTTTGGCGTGAAGGGAAATAAAACAGACTATTAGTGGTTCCAAATAATCCGTCTACTATGATGCAGATCAATTTCTCATGTTAAATTTCCAAACCTAGGGCAGATGACGTGATTGTGCCAGGATCTTACGCGATTACTTTCAAAATAGAACTCGAATCATAAGACCACAACCAGGACGTTGTGCAGAATTTTGGGGCGGGCAATTGTTAAGAAAATTTTATAAAAACTTGATGGGGAAAGAAATATTTTCTTTACACACTGCAGAAATTTTTATACCTATTCTGTTCTATGGCTAACCGAGAATGAAAGGGCTGATCTTGCGTTTCAAGAGAATAGATATATTGAAGCACTAAAACACGAATGCGCCTCAGATGCTGAAAGCGGCAAAAAGCATGCAGCTGTAAGTTAGGCGTATGGAAATCGCTTTTCAATCCCTTGGATTTTGAGTTTGTTAAGTGCGCATGCGCCGTACTATCAAGGAGCATTAAAAAAGACAGATTGTATATGAACTAACTTTTAATGAATACAAGAGTTTATAGATCAACAAAGACACCGAAGCAAAGTACAGCATTTCTGACATCGCGTTAGAGTTTGACGTTGTTAGAACTCTAAGTTGCAAGGTTGATTGAGCAACGATTTAAGAGACTAGCAATAATATATTACGAAAGAGTGGATCACATTCTACAATCTAAACAGCAGGCAGACACAATATGGAATTTCAGTTTTGTGTCTCCAGCTAAATCATATTAAAGGCATTTTTATTCTGCTGTGCAAAGATGAAGAACCATTTAAAAGACAAACTGAAAGTTTCTTAATCCTAAAATACGAAGTGCAATGTTACAATTGATGGTAGTCCTAACCTAATCTACGCTAGCGGCTTAGACCTTATCAGCATTTTGATGAGATAAGAAAATTGTACGGAGGGGCCGAGGCATTTAGAAATCCAAAGGTAGACCTTGTGTCTAAAGATCTTACACTTCACAGTGTTAGACTAGATGATATTTAAACAATCAAAATAGGTTTATGGATTGACCCAAGATCGACTGAGGATAATAAGTTGCATGAAGTGGGAGAAACTGTTAAATACGTAATAAACTTTCAAAATTGACAAATGAAAAAGATGACGTTAAACCGCGTAATGTTACATTTTTTTTACTATATGATTTGCAAGATAACAGATTCGATTATATAGAAGGCTAAAATTATTTTTTATTTTAAAAAGACATGTCTGTTCTGAATTATCCAAAAAGTACCTAAAGAAGAGATAGAGTCTACTCTGCTGTATAGAAGGCATCATTGACCCCAGGGCGGTCTCTGCTGCTGATGTAAACCTTCAGAGATTAACCACATTACACAAATGCAACAAAAACTAGAGCAGGAACCTTCCAAATACAGCCAAAGCCAAAACGAAGGTATTCTGCTGTCTTTAATACTGGAGCATCGACTTTAGTGCACTAAAAGCAGGGACGTGTGTAGGCCTCTTAGCATTGGGCATAGGCGCACCGGCAGCTTTGCCTTTAGGCAGTTTGTCTTTAGCTCTAGGACTGTGCTCATTAGCTGTAGGTGTGCTGGCAAATAAATAAAAACTAAACTCCAAAAGCACACAAAGCCAGGTTTCAACTAAATAACAGGCTAAACTTAGTTCCTTCAATCTGATAATAATAAAGCACTAGCTGACTCAAAACATCACGGATGAAGAATTTAGTCGTCTACAGGCCGATTTTGGGGATATAAAAGACAAAAAGTTGATTTCAAAAAAGGCGAGGGCAAGTTTTTCTCAACAGCCAGACACGAACAGAATAAAAAAGGAATGCTTGTAAATAAAGTAAACGAAACATTAAACTTCTGCTCTAAACAGCTAACAAATAACAACCCCAATGGGTGTTTATACGTTAGTTTATGAAATCCAAGACATAAGGACGTTGATAGTTGATTATTATTTTTTGATTTAAATAATATTTTTTGAGTTAGAAAAGATAACTCTGCATGGATACAATATATGAAAGGTCCAGGACAGATTGTTTGATGCAATGCAAGAAGATTTCTCAAGGCACTGAATGATATTGAATTCAGAATCATTAATCCTGCAAACGTACAGGCAAAAGTGTTGCTCATTGCTATTTCTCAAGTTCCGGGTAAACTAACCATAGGACCCACCGGTTAAAAGTAATGTTAGCTGTTTTAAGCGACTATGTTGTAAACATTAAATAAGAATATCTAGACGTCTGGGTATCAATAAACAACAGGACTATTCTTTCTCATAATGACTTAACAACGGTTGGGCAGACCAACTGCTTACACAGTTTGATGTGGCCGCTGAAGAAGCCAAATGAGGGCTCTGGTTGGTCAGAGGGCGAAGTCTTAGAGATCAGATTAAAAACAGGCTAAGTATGAGCCGATTGTAGGCAGGTCTTAATTCCATACCACCAGATTTGAGCAAAAAGAGCAGTTCTAAAACATATATGGAATTCAGACAACAAATGCCCCGCCCCCCTTACACTATCCTAGTCCCCTGTTACCCGCTCAGCCCCCCATCATCCCTTCGGTTGTGTGTGTGGTCTTGCCAATGACTCCAGACTCGCATTGCGACTCGTATATGTGAAACACGTCAGTATGAGATCGTCGTATGATCGATATAGAGGAGTCTATGCAGAACTCTTCTTTACCATCTATATCTTAACTTTTGTTGGAATATACCTTTCCCGTTAGGCGTGATTCCATGAATCAGTTCTGACAGAAACACAGACAACAATGGTGTCCTAGATATTGACTATCATTATATTTACGATGATACGTAATGAGGTTTCAACCCATGACTGAGTCAAGATTCACAAATCTCATCCTTCCTAGTTATTGTGCATTTAAGTAGAGACGCCGACACACGAACAGTAACTCAGAGATACACACCGCCATATCGACGTACAGTCTACTCGATCTACACATAAAACCTCACTTGCGCCGGACTGCGTCTCCGTCTCCCTGCTCTCGGTTCTTCCACTCCCAGCGGCGGCTACCGAATACACATTGATACGATCATTGAGTAGACTAACGCAGCATACTTCAAAACAAAGACGCACGAAAACAAGATTTCTGTAGAAATTGTTTAACAAGAATTCCTCTTCTGAAGCCGCCAAGCGAAACATAAGGAAAATTGTATCGGCACAGTTGACTGATAATACGAACTATTACGCCCCCACCCGGATCTAAAGTTAGTTTTATGAACTGGGAAACGCCTGCAAAATTCTCCATACGTAGTTTACGCAGACTTTGAGTGCTTATTGTTTCTTATGAGACCAACCCCACAGACAACGCCCAAAAACAGGTACTTTGGTGAGTAATCACCAGATTTTGTTCATTGCCTTCATTATTGTCAGGTATCGGATGGCGCTCATTCAAGCCCCAGAACTGGAATTATACAGAGGACCAAATGCGGCTAGAAGATGTTTTACAGCGCATGCAGCAACTGTGCGTATTGATTGTTCTAATATAATCTGATTGTTATCTGAAATCATAATGACGCCTGAAGACCAAGTAACAGTATGACTTAGCCACACATTGTTGGATTTGACGGTTTAGGCTTCATAATCAGAAGTTTAGAAATCCGACAGTAAGAAGACCTATGATCACATTAGCGGAAAGTTTAGAGGAGCTGCGCACAGTAAATAGCAATCTTCAACTAAAGTTTGAACCAAAGACATGGAAGCTGCCCAATATTCTTTCATAACTTGCGAGGTTAATGACTCTCACCTTATAGATGCAGCTGTAACACCAGCGCCTTTAGGGTGCATGCATTGGCACAGTCATCAGAAAAGTACATGTGCTTTAATCCGAATTAACATGTCTTTTTTGACTCTATGCAAACACATGGATGGGATCATTAGAGTCACTGCTATGTCCTTAAAGTCTTGCCAAATAACAGAAGAATATTTTGACTAACTCTTGTTAGAAAGGGCGTTTTCCCTTATGAGTACATGAACAGTTGGGAAAGGTTTGATTGAGACACACTTCGCCTAAAAGCGCGTTTCTTTTCTAGTTCTTTGAGGATAAGGGCATCAGTGATTCGATACCAGCATGCTGAAGATGCGTGGCAGAAGTTAGATTGTAAAACGTTGGGAGGACTATCATGGATGCATACTTGTTGGCTGGATGTATGTTTGTTGGCGGACGTCTTTGAAAAACTATAGAAAGACCTGCATGAAACATTATGCCTGGATACCTGCGCATTACATTTCTGCACCGGGTGAGTGGGGACGGCTTTCTTTAAAGTTTTACTGGAAGTACAGATTCGATTTATTGTCTGACCTACCAATGATTCGATGATTGGAAAATCGGATCTGCGCGGAGAGGAATTAGTATGGTGTGCACCATGACTGTTAAAGCAAACAAACAAATACTTGGACGACTATGATCCAAGTAAAAGGTCTAAACTATTATGTATTTAGATCGCAAACTATCTGTATGGTTGGGTACATGGCGCAATAGCGTCCACTTACGTAACTTATATAAAAGCTCACAGCCAAAGATCCAAAAAATATTCAAAGAGATTAAGTGGTTGAGCAGTTGGCGCCAGGGTCAACAGGTGGGATACATTCTAGAAGTTGAATTAGAATATCCTCATGGAACTCCGATGACATGCTATTGAACTATCCATTGGCAGCAAGAAAGAAAGCCTATAAGATGGCCAACAAAAACAGAACCGCCTAAACTTGTGCCTAATTTCGAGGCAAAAAAAAAAAATTATGTCTGCCATTACAGGACTTCTGCAATTTTATTTAAGACCTGGTTTGAAGTTGGACAGCCTGTTCATCGTATAATTGCTTTTGTTATCAAGAACCAGTTCATGAACCATACATCATGAAGAACACTGATCTCCGAACTAAAATCCACAGTTGCTTCAGAAAAAGACCTTTTCTAGCTGATGAACAACAGCTGTTTTGGAAAAAAGACTATGGAGAATCGCAAAGCGCAAAGATGTAAGAATGGTCTCACCAGAGTGAACGAAACAATTATGCTGACTTCAAAAACCAAATTTATCAGGACTTTAGAAGATTTCATTGATCAGCTTTTTGGTAATAGGATGAAAAAAAAGAAGTCAATTAGGACAAGCCCGTTTTTATCGGGTTACTGTTTTAGAATTATCAATGGCTTTAAGGCTAGAATTTTTTTATGACTACTTTAAGCCCTATATCCTGAGTACAGTGTGTTTACACAGATACAGATAGTTTGTTTATAGATTTCCCTACTGAAGACATCTATAAAGAATGGATTGAGAAGTAGTGATAAAGGGCTTGGGGATGGTACGACACCATCCGATTTCCCTAAAGATTCGCCTTTGCATTCAATTACTAAACAAGAAGGTTTTAGGAAATGATGAAAGATGAATTATCTGGAAAGGTGATAAGGAGTTTGTTGGGATAAGGTAAAAAATGTACAGAATTTAGTGCAGGAGGAAAAACCATCAAAAAGCAAAGGGAATATCTCGCCAGTTGTTGTGCAGTCAAACATTTCACATGACAACTGTAAAGGAAAGCATGTTTGACAATAATGACTTTTCATCATGACAACGTAAACTGCGACTAATCTACATAAGTTCAGCACAACTGTTGTAACAAAGATACGTCTATTAGATAGAACAAACACAAAACGTGTGTTTGTTAATCAGAGTTTTTTTCATATAGCAATTGAGACATAGGAGAACTGTAATTTAATTTTAGCGGAAATGTGTCTGGCGGGGGGATTATCTGTAGTTCCTCTTCACAAAAAGATCTTTGGGAAGATGGTTGTTTTGTTGTGTCAGTTTCTTCGTAAAATAATAACCACGGGCGGATTCTTTATTTTACAATTCTTTTTATTTAATACGGGTCAACACTCCTAACTGGATACGGTTGCCCTGATGTGAGTGTCCCTTCTGCTTCTACCGGCAAATAAAGGGTACCTTACTTCAGCCAAATGGGAACTGGTTGTATGGAGTCTTCGCAACATTTATTGTTTGTTTTTTGATTGTTGATGGTTTTAGCCCTTTAAAGCTTCATTATTCATTGCGCGTAGAACATGGGGCAGTCTTCTAACCCATTCTGTGTTGCGAGAATTGTCAATCAGCTCTCTGTTATGACTGGTAGGAAAAAAGTCTTTCAGAAATGTTTGTTAAGTTTTCAACTAAAAGCCTGTGATCGGTGAATCCTGAAATGCCTCTTTTAATAGTAACTCTAGTTTTAACAATAATAATGATTCCTCGGCCCTTTTAAATTCTTGCTCGCAATCATCGGACTTGAATATGAAGTGGATAAGTTAATGGGCTCGTTGGTATATCAGTTGTATTGAAACAGCAACAGCAGAGGCACTTTTTTGTGTTAACGGTGTCGCATCTTTGTATTTTGAGCTTTGTCAATGACTGTTGAGTGCGTTACTTAAATCTTTTTCCTCTAATCGTATATGGGGGTTAAATATTAGAAGATCATTTGATGGGTGTCGTTCGGTTATTGTGTTCTCTACAATGTGTGGTCTCTGTATTCGTCTAGGGGCAGTGTAAATAAATTTGCCAAAACGTTGTTTAGATACCATTCCTTTGATGTTTGTTCATGACTTTCGCTGCTTCGCTTAGCTTTTTTGATTGCGTTATTACCTTACAATATCCTTTGGGCGAAATAATAGATTGTGTTCATTTTATTCAGGATCAGGGAATTAAGTTTTAGAACTTACAGCCAATGACATTGACAAACAAAGCACAGACAAGACACGATGCAATTCAAAACCACTTGGGTCTTAATTGGCGAAAAAATAAATCACATTTAACATGTGGGGACAGTACAAAATACGAAAAACAAAAAAGGGGGAATGGAAAAATGAAACTTATCCGTAATTCTTCATGAAGGCGGGAAATGACAAAAGGCCCCAGGGGGATTTGGGAGGAGGAAAACAGAGGGGGGGGGGGGGGGGGGGAGGGGGGGGTTGCGTTAGGGGAAGTGTGTTGTGTGTGTGATATGATAGGTTTGTTTGTGTCTAGTTTATTTGGATGGTGTGATTCTTTGTGATGGTTGTGGCTATTGGTGGTTAGGATAATGATGAAAAAAAAAAAAAAAAAAACAAAAAAAAAAAAAAAAAAAGGAGAGAAGAAAGGATGTGTGTGTGTGTGGGGGGGATTTAAGGGGAAGGATCAAAACAAAATTAAGATTAGATAGATGGAGGGTTGCTGTAACTACTGTATGAAGTGAGTGAAGAGGATGTGGTGGTGGTGTATGTAAGTGTGTGTGTATGTGTGTGTGTATGTGTGTGTGTTGGTAGGGGATATTGCCAACTGATGTGGAAGAGGTGGGTATGTGTGTTTGGTTATTGTTGGATATTGATGCCTTGGGGGTGTAGTGTGCCCAGTTTGGAAATGAGATGGGATTCTTGAGTTGTGCGTTCAAAACTGTCCCACATGTTAAATGTGATTTATTTTTTCGCCTGATGAAGACCCAAGTGGTTGAAATGCATCGTGTCTTGTCTTGTGCTTTGTTTGTCAATGTCATTGGAAAAACCTTGCTTCGTTCGCCGCCTTCAGTCACTCCATTTTGAAACATTTTTATTCAGCCAATATTATGCGCAACAAAATACACGACGGTCATGCCAAAGACAATAAACCCGATTTCTTGCATCTTTTGTTTTTCTGATGGTTGATAAAAGTCACTGAATTTTGGTGGGGGCAATGTCTCGATTGGTTTGCCCGTTACAAGATAATATTCTTTTATTGCTTGATGAACGTCTTTAAATGTGTAAGCTGCATGTCCCTGTTTTTTTAGGGTATCGTTAATGAAATCTAACTGCTTGATTGTCTGCTTTTCATAGCGATCTTGTGCAGCGGCTAGTTGCTCCATAGCTTTGTTATGTCTTTTTCTCGCCGTCATCCCGCAGTTTAACTAAATGCGTAATTACTTCCGCTAAAAGCAAGCGCATTAACCACAGCGCCGCCTATCATCATTACGAATGAAGCCATTTTTATAAATGTATTTTTTTAATTTTACATATTGATGCTGTCAGGAATTATTCCTTGCTTAACTAGAAAATCTTTCGTAGCAAATGAAGCTGCAATAATAGCAATCAGCTTTGCTAAATCCTCAAAGTCTAGCTCCCAAAGATCTGCAGTTTAATTCTTAACAAGCTTTTACCAAGCATTGTGTATCCTACACTTAGGCCTCCAATAACAGCAGAAATGGTATACAAGGTTGGCGACAGTTTTTTCAGTGCTCATTTTTAAAAAACAAAATAATTATAATTAATAAAAAACATGAACAGCGATGATCTACTACAGCTACAGAGCGACCTAATCCGTCTTGGACTTACAAATGAAGAAGTTGATGACCAAGCTGTTATGCCCCAAAAGGAGAGGTTGTATTCTTTGGCAGCATGTGGAAAAACAAAAACAGTTCCTCGGAAATGAATTCAGCATTGAACAGATTCAACAGATGTCGCCCCCAAGACATTATAAAGTATCATAACATGTATGAAGCGCAGCTGGGATCAAGAATGGTAAAAAGTGTAGGCCAAACGGTTCTTAGGTTGTACACTAAACTAGTCAGTAGATTTGCTCCCATTGATTCTGAACAGATTTTATGTATGATTTAACGCAGGATCCAGTTTTAACAAAGTCATTAGAGTCTCTAGGATGTGATCTGTATTACAGATTTGGAACATTGTTATCGCCGTTAATCATGGGATAATAACTTTTAATCATATAGATTTTATTTCCCTTCAAAATGACCGAGCCAGAAAATCAGCAGAATCAGAAAACATTGAATCAGGTGAAAGTGGTCACTAAAACACCTCATCCTGGACGCATTGCGGCAGGAAAAAAAATTAGCTGAGTGGAACAAACAAAAAAAATTACAGTTACAATCACAAAATATAACTCATCATGAAAACATAACACCGCCAATGCCAGAACAAGTTGATTCAATGCCAGCTATAAAAACTCCATATGATTCAAGCCCTTACAGCGCCAAGTCTTCATGGAATATTGAACTTAAAACTGTTGTCATTTTTGGCGCCCTTGCTGCTGTTGGGGGCGGTTATTACAGTTATAAAATATATAAACAATGGCAACAAGAACCAAAGCAGACAAAAGAATCTGAACCACTAAATACAGAAGACAACAGCACGCCAGAACCGCCATCAACAAAAGATCATTTTGATCCATTTAAGATGGAATAATATTTTAAGAACTTAATTTAAAAATTTTTTTTTGATAAATAATAGATCATGACGGATTATTATTTGTTTAAAATGATGGAGTCAATAAATAAGACATGGAGTCTATAAAAGACATTTCCAATAGACCAGAATTGTAATCAATGCAGTTGCTTACGATGTAAGAACTTCATTAAGATCTATGCTAACAAATCTCGCGCCAAGGGCGCTGAGCAAAACATCCTCAACGATGACACGTTTTTGAGGCGTGTGTGTACTATATTAGACATTTACTATTTAAGATAAAAACATAGATTGTCTTGTTTTTTTGATAATTATAAGATAACTTAAATAAGAACTTGGTTGTACTTAGAGGATGACTAATTACAATCTTGAGGTAACTTGAGTAAGAACTTGAGGATGACTTGAGGACGACTTCAGTTAAGAACTTAGAAGTGACTTGAGGATAACTTGAGGACGACTTGAGTAAGAACTTGAGGATGACTTAGAAGTGACTTGGGGTAACTTCAGTTAAGAACTTAAGAATGACTTGAGTGTGTGCATGCGTGGGGTGGGGGGCAAGCAGGGTAGGGTGGGAGTGGGGAGGGGGGCGCGCACCTTTGATTATTTATAGAAACAAATGTCCAGAATATGATATAGTTTTTATCAGTAAAGCAACAACAATGACAGCAGCGACAACAACAACAATAACAGCATATATACAAGCACAATCGCACGCACACACACACACAAGATAGGGAGGTGCTTGCATGGAGAATGGGAAAGGGTTTTATGGTTGGCGCTTAAGCGCCGTAAATTCAAGACGGCTGTCGGTCTCTCTGTCAACTGAAGATTATTCAAAGCAGCCACCAAGTGCATTATCAAAAGCTGATTTAATAAACAAGACAGTTGAATAAAGTACACTCTGTGGCCGCCCGAAGGCAGCCAAAAAAAGTTGAAGCAGGGCGTTGAATAGGAGCAAGAAGAAGTTGAAGCAGAGCCCCGGCTATGCATAACCGTTATTTTTAGAATCATGTCATTTCCCCTTACTGGGCGGTTTGCGACAAGCAGAGCCCCGGCTATGCATAACCGTTATTTTTAGAATCATGTCATTTCCCCTTGCTGGGTGGTTTGTGACAGGTGCTCTACTTTTGACTGTTGCTGCTCCAAGTCGGTTGGCACACGTGGAATCTGTTTCCAGTGGTTGGCATATTCTGGAACCTTCAGCATGACTTTAATTGTGTTCAGTCTACTAAGGAAGAAGTTTAAAGGAAGTCCACACAAAAAAACTGTTTAAATTCAAAAAGTGCACTTGCAAGTGCACGCAGTTTTCTAGCGTGGTCATCAGAATATCCAGTTTTTTCCTTCAACCAGTCTCCCCAATGTTGCTGTATTTCCCCTTTTTTTGCCGAGTCTCATGCCAATCTTTACACAAATTAAAAAATTCCCAATTGAATGTAGATCATGATAGTTTGTGCATCTTGCCTTCGAATGTTCCTGACCCCTCTTTTCAGTCTGTTTATGATTTCATCTTCACTTTCGACGCTGTTAATAGGCTATCTGCAAATACCTTCTTGTTATTTGTTTTTCAATGTCAGCTTTGTTTGCAAGAAGGTATTCATGAAGTTCTGCTGGAGTTGAAAATTCTTTCCTGCTCTTTTTGATTGTACCTTCCCTTTCTTTGAATAAAGCTTCAAGTTTTCTTTTGGGTTTTTTTGGCAGTTTCTGCGGCCCATGCAGATGAGCTTGGGTAACAACATCTTTCATTTTTCCAAAGTAAACAAAATATTCATGCAACAGCCAGCTTTTCTTCCTCAGTCCAATTGTAAGCAGATGGAGTCGGCAATGAAAATGCAGTAGATGACTGAGGTATTGGTTGTTGAGTAGGTTCAGTACTCATGATTGGGATAATAAGTGGCGTTTCTTGAATAGAATAATCCAACAGAGCTTGATGTGCAGCGTTTGAACCTCTAATTTCCTGTGCTAATTCTTGTGAAGAAGGGCTTGCCTAGTAAATCCCTCTCTTCTTCTGAAAAATGCTATCTTGAACATGGAATCCATCAGCAAAGTTTAAAAGCCAAAACGCTTTCCTAACTGAAACATACACACAATAAGTAGTCACACCGGACCCACAGTCAAAAAACACCCTTCTTGTGCGGCAGTCCGGGAAAGAATGGCGAAACCGGTCTTCGTATTCAGGAATGTTCTTTGCTAATTGCACCACAATGTTGCGGGTTAACCTGGTCAGGTGAGCGCCACCAGCCCCACCTTATGGTGGTTACAGTTAGTTAATTACAGGTATCGCATGAGCCACCCAGGACCGCCGTACATGTTACTGCCTGACACAATCCCCGAACCCTCTAATTAGGGTTGTTTGCACAGTGTCTCAGCCAAGTCTTAGTTTGATGACCGTCTGCGCAAAAATGATGTTATTGAAAATAAATGTATGCGCGAAAATGATGTTATTGAAGGGTCTTACTTGTTAGAGAACTATAAAAAGCTCATTCTGGAGTCGCCCGGTCGAAACTTGTTGAGACCGGGCGAGCCAGAATGAGCTTTTTATAGTTTCTCCCTTACTCAAGCTTCACAGACTTTTAGAGCACCAAATGAATATACATGCCCGACTTCCCTAATATCATTTTGCAAACAAAAATTTGGGAAATCCAGTAACTCAATTAAAATTCCCCTTCTTGCTGTACATGAAGTAGGTATGCACATAGCGCAATTAAAGAATAAAAAATCCATGGGTCTGATAACATACCCACATTTCTTCTCAAACTCGCTCTACCTTACATTCTTGAGTCTCTTACATACATATATAATCTATCCATTGAAACTAATGTTTTCCCTCAGGCGTTCAAAAACGCCAAAGTAATCCCCTTCCAAATCAAATGATTTGTCGGATCCAAATATTCAGACCTATATCCTTACTATCGATTCTATCCAAACCCCTTGAAAGACACATACACTCACACGTATCTCAGTTCATGGAGAAAAACAAACTATTTCACCCACCCCAATCTGGATTCCGATCTAATCACTCCTGCCACACAGCATTATCACGAATGTGTGACTCATGGCTTTCAAATATGAACCAATCACAAATGACAGGTGTTGTCTTTCTTGACTTCAAAAAGGCGTTTTTATCTTGTTGATCATTCCATTCTTCTAAAGAAACTATCTGTCTACTTGACCATACCCCGACAATCTCATTATTCCAATCATACTTGAACGATAGGACTCAGTATGTGGCGCTTATGGGAAAACCTCCACTTCAGACTTTGTCAGACAGGAGTCCCACAGGGCTCTGTACTAGGCCCCCTACTATTCTGCATCTTCATCAATGATTTACTATTGTCCGTATCAGATGAAAAGGTCACGACAGATTTATTTGCTGATGACTCGTCGCTCCAACGAATGGTAGTGATCTACAGACAATAGAAAACTTCTCTCCAGGAAAGTCTAAACGACGTGTCAGACTGGTGTCATTCAAACTCAATGGTCATACACCCAGCCAAAACCAAATCTATGATTATAGCTACCCACCAAAAACACCAGTTGACTCCTCTTTGCCTAAAACTTCAGTTGAATGGCACTTCTATCGAGCAGGTAGATGAGCATCGTGTTTTAGGGTTAACGATAGATAAAGAATTGAAATGGCAATCTCATCTAAATAACGTATGCAAGGTAGTCTCAAAACACCTTTTCCTGTTATCTCAATTAAAGCGCTACGTCAACGTAATGTGCTTAAACTTTTCTTCAATGCACACATAATGTCACGTATAAATTACGCCTCAACAGTGTGGGACGGCAGTAGTGACGTCCACAAAAAAAGGCTGAATTCTCCATAGACGTGCAGCAAAGCTACTCCATCCAGCTGTATCTCTAAAAACAGACGAAAAACTAAAGCACTGAACATACTTCCTCTGAATAGGCAATTGGAATTCAACAAGGCATCATTTATGTTTACAATCTTGACAGATACTATGCATTTTTATATCAATGCCCTTTTTACAAGATCGAACAG
>CM031618.1:9471818-9474318 GCA_018398815.1 Conus ventricosus | reverse complement strand
AACGACAGCCCCTAGGGACTCGCCGATGCCGGTGACCCCGACGGAACTATACCAAGGTCACAGACGTGGAGAGGACATCGAAACGGAGGTCACCATGAGAGCAGAGCATGAAGGGCCACCGAATTTGAAACTTTTTTCATGCTGATCGATGAGAATGAGGATCATTAAGATGATGCTACGGATTTCCATTCCGGTTTGAGACTGCATGACAGGGCTGCACTCTACTCTACTCGCTTCATTTCATAAGATATATCCCGGCGTCAACCAGGCACGAGAGATATAGACACCTGCAGTGTTGGTCAGGAAATTTGAGTAACACTCTCAGAGACGCATCTGTTAAGTGGATGAAACTCGACTGTGTGGTCCAGTCTTCCCAACTGAGCCCGTAGCAAACTCAGTTCGGGTAGGAGCCGGTCGGAGCAGAAAAATCTCACATGACTCTGATGGGAATCGAACCCACGACCTCCCAGCCGGGAGTTCGCGACGCTGACCACTTCGCCATATGTCCCGTATACTCGGACGCACGCACGCAAATCAAAACTTCGCCGTGATTTTCGTGCTAAGCAGAACGACACTAACAGACTGAATGCGTGGTAAGCGTGCGGTTGACTGGTGTTAAATGTGGACTTCCTGTTCATTTTCTTTATTTTATTTAAACAAAAATTATATATCATACGTAAACTTATTAATTCTCCTGAAAAGCAAAGAGAGAGAGAGAGAGAGAGAGAAGGGGAGCAGGGCGAGAGAGAGAGGGGCGACGGAGCGAGCGAGAGAGAGAGAGAGAGGGGGGGGAGAAGGCAAGAGGTAGGGGTGCAAAAAAACAAAGGAAGAAGAAGGAGGAGGAGGAGGAGACGGAAAAAGAAGAAGACAGAAAGAAGAGGAAGAAGAGAGGGTAAGGGACAATGGAGGGGAGAGGGGCCCGGGTAGGGGGATGCTAGAGGAAAGTCTAAAGGAGCAGGAGGGGGTGTAAAAGGACAAATCGAGAGAAACATGGAAAACGAGGATAGACAACAAGAAAGAGATGGGGAGGAGGAATGAGAGAGAGAGAGAGAGAGGAGAGAGAGAGAGAGAGAGAGAGAGAGAGAGAGACAGACAGACAGACAGAGGCAGAGAAAGAGAGATAGAGACAGAGGGAGGGAGGGAGAGGAGGGGGACATACAGCAAGGAAAAAGAATTTAAAAGCCGAGAGATACAGGTGCAGAAAAAAAAAAGAAATGAAAGAAAATGGCATAGGCAAAGACAGCAAAGAAAGAAAGACAAAGGGGAGGGAGGAGGGATGAAGGGCGTGGGAGGAGAAAGGAAGAGAAGTTTTATAGCTGTAACACAGAAAAAGTACAAGAATTGGGATGGGATGAGGAAGAAGAGGTCGAGGGGGGGGTGGGGGTGACGTAGTGGTGGAAAGATAATCCAAGGAAAAAGTTTCTCCAAAAGAATGAATAAAGAAAAGAACACAGAGAAAAAGTAGAACATGGAAAGAAAGAGGAATGTCAATGGCCTGGCATCAATCAGGCTGGAGATTTACAGAAACCTGTAGTGTTGGTCAGGAAGTTTGAGCAACACTCCTAATGCACATCCACTAAGTGGACCATACGTGTGGTCTCAGTCTTCCCATTGAGCCCATAGCATGCACAGTTACTGGTGCTGGCCGTGATCGGAAATCCCAAAAATGTTTTATTTTTAGCCTTACTTGTCTTTAAGTGCCCAGGCGGTGATATGACGTTAATATTGTCTTTTACCATTCGTTCTGTATGTTGTTGGTATATAAAATGTATGCAATATTTCTGATAACTGCTAGAAATATTTTAGCCACACAACGATCTAACCCTAATAATTGATGTGCATTAACCGATTAAACTCTGTGTGTGTGTGTAACTGTACTTTGGTTTCATTTTTTGTTTTGTTTTCGTGTGGCTAAAAAAAAAAGCTAAAATAAAATCAAACAAGTAAACCACCGATGCTCCTACAAGAGTGGTGCTGTTTACACATTTTCGTTGTGTCACACATAATATGGGATCAACAGAAATTATTTCATATCCGAGCTCAACAAAGTCATCAACAATGCAGTTCAAGTACATGCATTTTTTCCCATTGCAACGGTTACTTAACGGATATAAAATGTCGTATTGAGAGTAAAAATTACTTTTTAGCACATTTGATTTAACCATAGTGTTTCACAGGACGTCTACTATCATAATGTATACAAAACACCGAATATAAATTTCCCGCCATTTTTTCGATATCCATCCAAATCAATAGAAATACATTTTTAAGCATAAAAACAGGCAAAAACACGAAGTTCATGACGTTACCGAACTCTTCTTTACATAATATGCACAGCAAATATTCCTATGACAAGTTTTATTTCTACCCAAATGAATGTTCAAAACCACACACAATCGAGAACCTTGCTTTTTTCCGTTACAATGGTTACTTAACAGATATAAAATGTCATATATTGAGAGGAAAAACGATTTGTTTTGCAAATTTGATTTAACCATCG
>CM031618.1:9440737-9449218 GCA_018398815.1 Conus ventricosus | reverse complement strand
ATTATTTTGACGAACTGCAACGCCTTTAACCAAATGACAAACCGTTTAATCATTCACACAAAATAGACATGAGGCTTTGAAAGAATCTGAACGAATTCAATATTAACATCAAGACAGACTTTAGACAAAATTTGGGACCGCAATCATGGCTTAGGCACCCCTTATTATTGGGGCGTGCACAGAAAGTATAAGTATGATTGGAATCCTCCTTACCATCTTTCTCTTCAGCACAGCTGTTCACCTCGGTCCATAGAGCAAGACATAAAACAGCATGGACAACATTTATCTTAGACACTTCAAAGGGGCCTCTAAAGCGGGAATAGAACGAATACATGACTCAAATTCGTACTTACGTTGGTGTTTGCTAGGTTCAAAAGCACAGGAAAAGATCGAGCATAACGATCCTTCTACTGGCTTTGATGCACAAAAACAATACTTGGGCCAATTTAGGGGATGCTATTAATTCTACAGTTGATTTACCTTCAAGTATAAAAAGGTACCAAGATGTTTACAATACGCAAGATCAAAAGTAACATTGCTGTTGGCACTGGTTTATACATGCAAACCTTCTGACCTCAGACTCCAGGTAGGAACAATAATGAACTACAACAATGAAATTCTTTTTGCAGGAAATGAACAGAAAGGTTGGACAAAACGACATAAATTCTGAGCCAGTAATATTGCAAGCAGTAAAAAAAAACAAGATGACCCCCCAAGAATAAGTCATCCAATCCCCGTGGCCCCAAAGCCCGAAGACCGTTGAAACTCAGAAAAAGCTCGCTGACTCTGTTCGCGATGACCACATGATAAAAAAAAGACACGCTTGTTCTTGGATTAACTGGCCTGGGATACTCGGTCCTTTATTTACTAAATATTAACCCAACTATTAAGAAAACTAATGCCCAAAAGCTCGGCCATAAAGCCAACTACTTTGCTTGCAGTAGACAAAACCCCGCTAACAACACCCCCTAATATACCTGGTAAAGAGTCTATATTTTACCGGCTAATTTTTTTAAAAAATTTCGCAAGATGATCAAGCTGTTTTTTACAAGTAAAACGCTTCTTTCTTGAAGGGCTGGCCTGAAAACCATCCAGACCAGGATTCAGACCATATTTGGCCCGGAAAACGGAACTGAGAAATCCTGGATGGCTGCTGCTTGGGGGGAACTCGGGCTGTAGTACCACTGAAAGGGCGTCACATTTTGCTACAGGACCTACATGATGCACATCCAGGAATACCGAATGAAGAATTTGGGCGAGATCGTATATCTGGTGGCCGAACATGGACAGTGAAATCGAAGCTACTGTGAGAGGGTGTCAGATCTGTCAGAGTCTTCGAAACCTACCCAGCAGTGCTCCCTCTTCATCCTTGGGAAGGCCCGGGACCGCCCAGGGAAACCCGACTAAACGCGGCCCTACCTGGGTCCCTTTCTGGGGAAGATGTTCTTATCATCATAGATGCCCACTCTAAGTGGGGGACACATACCCAATGAACACATCCACATCAAGCGCAAACCATTGAAAAAATGCGCCAGTCTTTCGCAACTCACGGTTTTTCCAAACCTTGGGCACACACAATGGGACTTGTTTTTTTCCCGTGAGGAATTCAAGGAGTTCATGTTCAAGAATGGAGTACGACATGTGAAGTCACACCCTAAACATCCGCTTCCAACGGGCTAGCCAAACGGCTGTTCAGACATTTAAGCAAGGCCTGAAGAAAATGACGAGCGGTTCGATAGAGAAATCGAGTTGCCCGATTTTTGTCAGCATATTGGGTTACCCCTCAACAACCACAGGGCTGTCACCAGCAGGAACTCCCTGTTCAATAGGGAAAATGAGGAACACGCTGGGGCCTAATCCAGCCTAGCGTGGAGAAGCGAGTCGCCCAAGGCAGCTGCAACAGAAACTGAACCATGATCAGCTGACAAGAGAAACCCATGTGGTTGGGGGTCTGGTGTACATCAAGAAATTTTCGGTGGCCGAAAGGTTGCCAGGGTATGGTGCAGGCTACAGGGCCCCTGTCCTTTCCTGGTTCATGTGGGGGACGGCCGTCATCTGAAGCAACATGTCGACCCCGTACTGTCTCGGCCAGCAACCAAGGGGATCTCAGGGCCAGACAACCATTTTTGGGCAGCCTGACTTGATATTCTACCTGCAGTGACACCACAAGCCCAAGGACATAAATTTCAGCTGTCACCAGGGTGGGCCAACCAGAATCTGCCACGCCCTGCCACAACACCAGGGACCCAGCGGTGGAGAGGCGACAGCGCCCCCAAGACAGCCGCAGGACCCGGGGACCCCCGTAGTGGAGAGCCTACAGCAGCACCAAAGACAGCCGCAGGACCAGGAACCCAGCAGTGGGGAGACGATGGGAGTACCAAGACAGCCGCAGAACCATAGGTCACGCAGTTTGGTGGGGGGTGCAGCCAAAGTCCGGTGCCTAAAGCCCGCCTCTTGGCCCCGTCGCAACGGAGACTACCAGCACTTTTTAAAGACTATGTTGTTTAAGACGTTTTAGAGATGTCTGGACAGAGATGGGGCCGGACCTCAAGGATTGATACCAACCTTTCAATGGAAAGGCAGAACAGATAGTAATGTTAATTAACATATTTCTTTTTTTTTCTTCGTTTGTTTCTTTGGAGAGTCCAAAATACTGATTTAAAAATTTTATGTTGATTTAGAGAATTCAAAGACTGAGATCGAGATAGCCAACCGAGACATTTTCCCTTCATATTATTTTTTATGACCTGTTAAGGTCTTAAACGGGGGGATAATAGTAGAAGCCAGGGCGACAACCGGTGGGGGCGCCCCGCATCGAAGATGGCTGACACTGTAAACAACTGTAACGTGCTCGAGCTGATGAATAAATACACGTTAATCTTTACCTGAGTGTGCCTTACTTCACATTTAATAAATGAAAAATATAAAAACCAAACAGAACTGAAGGCAAATATACTGGAAACATAAAGACTCAAAAACATGCTACAATATATTCCTGTGAAAATCAAAAAAAGGATCACACCATACAGTACAATGTTTCAAAAAAGGTGCACCTATGTTTAAACTGAAAAATGGTTAATATACTATCAAACCACACTTAGCAACTTTAAACACCAAAACATAAATAGTAAACAACTGCAAGGCATAAATGGAAAATCGTTGTAGTGAACACACCTCAAAACAAAAACCGAAAGCCCCAAAAAACACGTGCAGCACAACCCGCACCGTGCAAACAACCGCAAACGGAGCCCACACTCTATAAAACATCGGCGTGGGCAAACCAAAAACCAACCTCAAGACAGCGAACACGCTCGAAACAATTTGTAGAGTTTAAATTCCTTTTTTAATAAAGTTCACAAATGTTTGCTCCCAACAATGGACGAGCACTTTTAAAGTCATTTTATGCTTATTAATTTATTCATCTATATAGAGGAGTCAAATTACCACTTCACGCGGTTACTGAGAGAAACCCCAATATCGAATATCGGTATATGACCAGGAGTTATATGATTAGTGAGTTTCCCTCCCTATTGAGATGACTCTCCCCATAGAGAATATAAGCTTGCTGGAGCTCATTTGATAAGCATTAATATTTTATTTTTCCCGCCAACCACACCACTCAAGCACATACAGTTATTTAGGCCAATCCATCTACCACTGCAGGTATGAATGCGTATCTCCCCCTATTTCCTTCAATCTAAGACATAAGAGCAAGCTTTTTTTATAATTTCAATATTTCTTGCAAGTCATGCAACACCAAGCTGCTCTTGTATGTTGCTGGAAACGGTGCTCGGTACGTTTTCCTTGGAATTTATTATTTTGTTGTATTTTAGTCCCTTGCGGATTCATTCCAAGAACCTGGCCCTCAGCACTTGTGTCTTAGAGGATATCTTTTTAAATTTCTATTTTCACAAGAAAAAGTATCTTGTATGCTCTTTCAAGATTTTCTTTTAGCTTCTTAGATGGCAACCTTTGGTGGTTTTTTGAAAATCAACAAACATACTACAGTATTGCACACCAGCCTTTTCTGGATTTGCATTCTTCTTAAACACTAGAAAAGCAGAGGATCAAATTACCACTTTCCTTTCCCGCGGTCACTGAGGAGAAACCACCAAGTTTCGAAATTTCGGTAGAGTGACCAGGAGTTATATGTTATGAGTTTCCCTCCCTATTGGAGGATGTCTCTCCCCCTGTGGAGAATATAAGCTTGCTGAAGGCTCCTCTTTGAGAAGCATTTATTTTTATTTTTCCCCATCCACCCACTCAAGCACATACTGTAAGATAGCAGAATCCTCTACCACTGGCAGGTATTATTGCGTAATCATTCCCCCCTACTTCTTAATCTAAGACATAAGAGCAAGCTTAGTTATAATTTCAATATTTCTTGCAGTCAGTGCAACACCAAGCTGCACTGTAAGTTGCTGGAACGGTGCTCGGTACTTTTCCTTGGAATTTATGTGTTTGTTGTATTTTAGTCCCTTGCGGATTCATTCCAAGAACTGGCCCTCAGCACTTGTGTCTTAGAGGATATCTTTTTATATTTTCTATTTTTCACAAGAAAATGTAGCTTGTTTTGCTCTTTCCATGATTTTCTTTTGCTTCTTAGATGGCACCTTTGGTTGGTTTTTTGAAAACTCAACAAACATACTACAGTATTGCACACCAGCCTTTCTGGGATTGCATTCTTCTTAAAACTGAAAAGGCAGAGGAGTCAAATTACCACTTTCCGCGGTCACTGAGGAAAACCACCAAGTTTCGAAATATCGGTATATGACCAGGAGTTATATGTTAGTGAGTTTCCCTCCTATTGGAGGATCTCTCTCCCCTTTGGAGAATATAAGCTTGCTGAAGGCTCATTTTGAGAAGCATTTATTTTATTTTTCCCCATCCACCCACTCAAGCACATACTGTTAGTTAGGCAGAATCCTCTACCACGCAGGTATGAATGCGTATCTCCCCCTATTTCTTCAATCTAAGACATAGAGCAAGCTTTGTTTATAATTCAAATTTCTTGCAGTCATTGCAACACCAAGCTGCTCTGTAAGTTGCTGGAACGGTGCTCGGTACTTTTCCTTGGAATTTATTAGTTTGTTGTATATATATATATTATAAATATATAATATATATATATATATATATATATATATATATATATATTGTTAAAAAGTGAGGTTTAAAACTATCTACAGCGCTGTTTCATGCAATGCAATCATCAGATGTGGTGGGTCTGTGCTGCCGGTGTTTTATAACTGCTTGTGTTGTCTGTCATCACGTGCTGTCTGTGTTTTTCGTGTGTTTCTGGTTCTTGTTCACGATAGGAATTTCCACTTGTGCCTGCAGTTGTTAACCATTTCTATCCTAGTATTTAAAGTTGCCAGTTGTGGTTTGTATAGCATAGGTTACATCTTTTTGAAATGTTGTTGTATGGTGCTGCTCTTTCTATGATTTTCCAGGATATATTGTATTCTATCTTTTTCTCTTTGAGCTTCCAGATGTATTACTCAATTCTGTTTGGTTTTTGTATCTTTCTTTGTTAAATGACTGTTTGTGGTTTGCATATCTAGTTTTAAATTGGTTTTCAGTGATACCTATATATGTTTCTTCTGCGTTCTCTGATGTTACAGTGGCTGGTACACAATGCTGTTGTAGAGGCATTTGTTGCTCAGAGGGCACTGTTCTTTCTTGAACAGTTGCAGATTTCTTCATCACCCTCGTTTTTCTCTGTACTGCTTTTCATTTTGTTGGTTGAATCAATGATGTTTTTAAGGTTGGGCATACATGAGTATGATAATTTGATGCTGTTTTTGTTGAATATCTGGATAATTTGTGCTCTTTTGGGAATGATGATGTTAGGATTCTAAAGAATTCTTTCCCTATATTTGTTTTCACTCTTCCGTCATATGGGGGGTTGTACCATATGATCTTTCTTTTCCTGTTCTTCTTGTGTCTGCTCATGTCATTATCTGGGTCATATTGTAGTTTGTAGTTGTAGCCACTTTTGTGTAACGCTTCTTGATATTCAGCTGCAGCGTTATTGAATGCTGTTTCATTGCATGACAGGTGGATAATCTTTTATTTATGCTCTGGGTATTGTTTTTAGTATGGAAGGTGGATGGTTACTTTTGATATTTACATAGACAGGTGTATCATTTGGTTTTTTGTATGGTTTATATATGTGCTGGTTGAGATCAAACGTTATATCTAGATAGTTCACTATCTTTTTATTTGCTTCTATAGTGATTTTTAGATTTTGGTTTTGGAAGATTTTACACAGTTCTTTTTTCTTATTTTCAATGTTTCTAGGGTTGTCATTCAGCGCAGCGAGGCCGTCATCCCTGTACAGTCCGACTTGTTTTCCCAGTTTCTTTGGAATGTTAGACAGCATGAACAGTCCAACAAGTTCGCAAGTTTCGGCACCATCATACGACCCATTGTGACATCAAAAGTGGAATTCTTGTTTGCGCTCTTGGTCCAGATTTCATTTTTTGCTGTGTAGTAGAGTTTTCTTTGTATGGAAAATGATTCCATTTCTGACCCTGATATTTCAGTGTATTTGCTGGCAAATTTTATAGCTTTGGTGAGCAGATCTTCATCTATAGATGTGTAGAAGTCTACTATATCAAATGTTATAAAAACTGTATTGTCTTGCTTGTTGAGTTTCTTGAACCATTGTATGGCTTCGTATGTGTTTTTCCAGAGGTTGAGTTCAGTGTTCTCTCTTATGTTTTTTATGGCTTTTTCTAAGATTTTTTTTGCTGATTTTTCCTAATTCAGATTTGGATGGGTTTATCAATCTGCAAGTTGGGTTATTCAGGAAGTTGGGTTTGTGGTCTTAAGTGTTATGACGGAAGAGTGAAAACAAATATTAGGGAAAGAATTCTTTAGAATCCTAACATCATCATTCCCAAAAGAGCACAAAATTATCCAAGATTTCAACAAAAACAGCATCAAATTAATCATACTCATGTATGCCCAACCTTAAAAACATCATTGATTCCAACCAACAAAATGAAAAGCAGTACAGAGAAAAACGAGGGTGATGAAAGGAAAACCTGCAACTGTATCAAGAAAGAACAGTGCCCTGAGCAACAAATGCCTCTACAACAGCATTGTGTACCAAGCCACTGTAACATCAGAGAACGCAGAAGAAACATATATAGGTATCACTGAAAACCAATTTAAAACTAGATATGCAAACCACAAACAGTCATTTAACAAAGAAAGATACAAAAACCAAACAGAATTGAGTAAATTACATCTGGAAGCTCAAAGAGAAAAAGATAGAATACAATATATCCTGGAAAATCAATAGAAAGAGCAGCACCATACAACAACATTTCAAAAAGATGTAACCTATGCTCAACAGAAAAGTAACATAATACTATGCAAACCACAACTGGCAACTTTAAATACTAGGATAGAAATGGTTAACAACTGCAGGCACAAGTGGAAATTCCTATCAGTGAACAAGAACCAGAAACACACGAAAAACACAGACAGCACGTGATGACAGACAACCAAGCAGTTATAAAAACACCGGCAGCACAGACCCACCACATCCTGATGATTGCATTGCATGAAACAGCGCTGTAGATAGTTTATAAACCTCACTTTTTAACAATGTTGCTCCCAGTTCGGTTGAGCATTTTTTTAAAATCTCTGCTGGTATTCACTACCATTGTCTATATATATATATAATATATATATATATATATATATATATATATTATATTATATATATATAACAAATTGCAAGGATATGTATCGAGCAGCTCATTTCCAGCAACTTACAGAGCAGCTTGGTGTTGCAATGACTGCAAGAAATATTCAATTATATAACAAAGCTTGCTCTTATTTTTAGATTGAAGAAAAGGGAAATTAAGCATTCATTTCTGCAGTGGTAGATAATTCTGCCTAACTAACAATATGTGCTTGAGTGGGTGAATGGGGAATAATAAATGCTTCTCAAGGTGAGCCTTCAGCAAGCTTATAGTCTCCAAGGGGGAGACAATTTCCAATGGGGAGGAAACTCGCAAACATATAACTCTTGGTCAGATACCGGTATTTCGAAACATGATTGTTTCTTCTCTGTGATCGCGAAAAGTGGTAATTTGACTCCTCTGCCTTTTCGGTTATAAGAAGAATGCTATCCAAGAAAACGGCTGGTGTGCAATACCGTATGTTTGTTGAGTTTTCAAAATACCAACCAAAGGTGCCACCTAAGAAGCAAAATAAAATCATGAAAGAGCAAAACAAACTACATTTTCTTGTGAAAAGTAGAAAATATAAAAAGATAACCTCTCAAGACACAGGTGCTGAGGGCCAGTTCTTGGAATGAATCCGCAAGGGACTAAATTACAATAAACTAATAAATTCCAAGGATAAGTACCGAGCACCATTCCAGCAACTTACAGAGCAGCTTGGTGTTGCAATGACTGCAAGAAATATTCAATTATAAACGAAACTTGCTCTTATGTCTTA
>CM031618.1:9398237-9430737 GCA_018398815.1 Conus ventricosus | reverse complement strand
CCTGAGCATAACACAGTAAACAAACCAACTGAGGAATGTTCGCTAAAGGTCTCCTCACACGAAGCAGGTAAGAGATTACATTCACAGGCTAAACACACGAATAGCAAATTATATCTTCATCCTTCCCTCACTCACGTTCAACATTTTCCTTTCGTAGGAACTGAACTAATACAGCAACCATTGCTTTATGACCGCCACCACATTTGCAAATAATAATAATTCAATGGCACAATTATCCCCACATTTTATAGCAACATTTCAAAATGACACAATTCTCCAACCACGCATCCAAACGACTAATCATGCGTACGCACGCTCGCAAACATAGAACTCGTTCCCCTTGCACACACAAACAGACGGTGGCCGAAGAATAAGAGACCGGTGATTGTGACAGGGGCGGACGAGCGAGACCAAGCGAGTCCCAACCCTAAATCACCAGGTTCTCCCTCATCCCCACCGACTACCGCATCACCAGATGCATTGAAAAGAGAAAGAATTTTGGATATAATTTAGAATGGCCAGGTTAAAGATTGAATTAACCAGAGAAAAGTGGTCTCAAACAATATTTCTTTTATAATTTTGAAAACAAAAAGAAATTGCGCAAAAGAGAATTAGCCGGCTAACAACAACAACAAAAAACCAAACAAACCACGAAACTGATGCTTACCAGCTACCCGTGGGTGACCCAAAAAGTGGCGGGTCAAGCGACTCTCTGCCCTCTGTCCAGTCGAGAGGACCAGCAGAGCAGATGCGGAAAAGAGATGACGTGATGTCCCTCCCCTACAGGCCGACTGTAGGAATGAAGGTACCGACCGTACCTTCGACGAAGTGGTGAAGAACCAGAACCGGGTCAGCCGCCTAAAGCATCCGACCCAAGTCTGACCCAAGGGTAGGTTGCCCTACCCAAGCACCAAGGGGTGAGAGGGAAAACGGGAGGACCCCGAGAAAAAACCCACTAGCCAGACGCAGCTAAGAGCTGCAAGGCTCACCCCCCGACACACACACACACACACACACACAAAAACAATAAAACAAAAAAACAAAACAAAACAAAACAAAACTTGCCCGCGGGCAAAACCACACGCGCGCACACACACACACACACACACACACACACACACACACACACATACATTCAAGTGCGCGCGCGCGCATGAACAAACACGTACGCACTCATATACACGCCAATAAGTGCACACATTGGGGGGGGGGGGGGGGGGGTAACAGTGGGGAATAAATGGGTAACTGTGACGCGCTCTGTCCAAGCCGAGCTTGCAGCTTTCCTCAGAGGGTCAAACAGCTGACGGCGCAACCAGGGAAGGCGAAGGCCACTGTGACGCGCTCTGTCCAAGCGGGAGCTTGTGTGTGTGTGTGTGTGTGTGTGTGTGTGTGTGTGTGTGTGTGTGTGTGTGTGTGTGTGTGTGTGTGTGTGTGTGTGTGTGTGTGTGTGTGTGTGTGCGTGTGGTTTTGCCCGCGGGCAAGTTTTTTGTGTGTGTGTGTGGGGGGGGGGGGGGGGGGGGGGGGGGGGGGGGAGCCTTGCAGCTCTTAGCTGCGTCTGGCTAGTGGGTTTTTCTCGGGGTCCTCCCGTTTTCCCTCTCACCCCTTGGTGCTTGGGTAGGGCAACCTACCCTTGGGTCAGACTTGGGTCGGATGCTTTAGGCGGCTGACCCCCTTCTCCCCCCCCTCCCCCCCCCCCCCCCCCTTGTCATTTAAAATGCTTTTTCGAGTTTATTGTATCTTATTTATTGTGCTTTCTCTTGTTCATTTCATTCATATGCAACACACCCACTACATACCATCACACCCTCCCCCTCCACTCACTCTCCTCCCCTCCTCTTCTCTCTCTCACTCTCCTCTCTTCCTCTACTTCCATTCTCTCTCTGTCTCTCCCGTCTCTTTTCCCCCCTCCACCCCCTTGTCATTTAAAATGCTTTTTCGAGTATATTGTATCTTATTTATTATCCTTTCTCTTGTTCATTTCATTCATTTGCAACACACCCACTACATACCATCACACCCTCCCCTTCCACTCACTCTCCTTCCCCTCCTCTTCTCTCTCTCATTCTCCACTCTTCCTCTCCTTCCACTCTCTCTCTGTCTCTCCCCTCTCCCCCCCCCCCCCCCCCCCCCCACCCCCCTCTCTCTCTCTCTCCCTCCCTTTCTCCTTTTCCTCCTCCTCACTTTACTCTACCCTCTTTCCTTGTGCCCTATTCCTTGAACTCTACTCACCCTCCCTTCCACTGTCCCTCTGTCTACTTCACTCACCACTTTGACTTCACAAGGGAAGTATTGTGCATGTTTATGTCTGTACTTTTTTTGTTTGTCGCTGAGGAAGGCATTTTGCCGAAAATTTCTTGTCTTGTTTTGTGTCGTGCAATAAATCGTCGTTACTTCACACTTTGTTTTGTGTACTCTTCTGCTTTTTTGTCGTGTTTCAGTAACGCCGCAGTTTGTTTCATTTGCCGTTAAAATTGACCGTTAAAAACCGTTATTATATAAATTTAGACCATTCTTGATGAAATTCGGTATACAGATGCAGTTTAACAGGCTGAACAATGATATACAACTTACACGAACCGAAACTTAAAATTGACCGTTAAAAACCGTTATTATATAAATTTAGACCGTTCCTGATGAAATTCGGCATACAGATGCAGTTGTACACGCTGAACAATCATATACAACTTACACGAACGGAAAATTAAAATTAAGCGTTAAAAACCGTTAAGATCTGTTATTTTCTAAATTTAGACCTTTCTTGATGAAATTTGTTGTGCAGGTTTATACGCTGATCAATGATAGACAACTAATATGAACAGAAACTTAAAATTGACCGTTAAAAACCGTTAATTTCTAAATTTAGAGATGGTGTCACCGTTAAAAAGCATTATTTTCTAAATTTAGAACCTTTCTTGATGAAATTTGGTATACAGGTGTAGTTTTAAATGCTGAACATGATATACAACTTACACCAACCGAAACTTAAAATTGACCGTTAAAAACAGTTAATATATAAATTTAGACCGTTCTTGATGAAATTCGGTATACAGATGCAGTTTTACACGCTGAACAATGATATACAACTTACACGAACCGAAACTTAAAATTGACCGTTAAAAACCGTCATTATATAAATTTAGACCGTTCTTGGTGAAATTCGGTATACAGATGCAGTTTTACACGCTGAACAATTGATATACAACTTACCGAACGGAAAATTAAAAATTAAGCGTTAAAAACCGTTATAGATCTCTTATTTTCTAAATTTAACCTTTCTTGATGAAATTTGGTATACAGGTGAAGTTTACACGCAGATCAATGATAGACAACTAATATGAACAGAAACCTAAAATTGACCGTTAAAACCGTTACTTTCTAAACTTAGAGATGGCAGTCTGCAACATTCCTGTGCAGTCTGGTGAAGACACATCGGGTGCCATTGATCACCTTGGCGGGTCCAGTGAGCGGAGAATGATAATGGGGACTCCAGATTTCAGCAACAGTTGATGTGATGGAAGTCCAAAAATATCAATGGAGTTCAGGAGTTCTTGTGGGTAAAGGACTCCCTCATCATCATTCTTGGCCGTGTCAACAAATCTGTACAGAGTTTCCTCTCCAGGGAAGTCACCTATAAATGGCAAATTCTCTGTGTGTGTGTGTGTGTGTGTGTGTGTGTGTGTGTGTGTGTGTGTGTGTGTGTGTGTGTGTGTGTGTCTGTGTCTGTGTCTGTGTACGCTATAGACTCAAAAACGGCTCAACCGATTGTAATCAAATTTGGCAGGAACAGACGTACCTACAGAAACTCGATATACATGTGCAATTTTGAACGCTAAAGAATGATATACAATTTTCAAGATCCGAAC
Source organism: Conus ventricosus (assembly GCA_018398815.1). Classification (NCBI taxonomy): domain Eukaryota; kingdom Metazoa; phylum Mollusca; class Gastropoda; order Neogastropoda; family Conidae; genus Conus; species Conus ventricosus. The sequence continues at coordinate 9,426,874 of CM031618.1, read as the reverse complement.
TTAACATTTACCGTTGAAAACCGTTATTTTCTGAATTTCTAAATTTTCACCGTTCATGATAACATTTCGTATGCATGTACACTTTTAAGCGCTGAACAATGTTATGAAATGTTACGTACCAAAACTTGACATCGACCGTTAAAAACCGTTATTTTCTAAATTTACACCGCTATTGATAAAATTCGGTATGCGTATGTCCAGTAACGGTAAGTAATTTTGCAACATGGATGGGACAGGGTAGGGGATGAAAAGGGAGGAATGAGAGGGGCCAGAAAAATGATTGTACAGTGCAAAGCCTGATACACTATTTTTACATTAGACACAGACCCGTTGAAATTAACTACTTCTGCACAAAGTCTATTCCTACAAAATTAAGGGCAATCAGAACAATGGGAATGGGAACAGTGAGTGCAGGCGGAAAATCGAGCGAGAAAAGCATCTGTACATGCTAGGGAAGATCCTGAGGAAAGGGGTCAGAGGCAGGCGGAAAACAATAGAATGTATAAGAGAGAGAGAGAGAAGAGAGAGAAGAGAGAGAGAGAGAAGAGAGAGAGAGAGAGAGGGAGAGAGAGAGAGAATGTGTGTATTTGTGTGGGGGGAGGGGGAAGATGTTTGGGGGGGGGGGATTGATTGTAAATCAAACAATTATTACATATTTGCCGTCACGTGAGTATCGCAAAGAATGTTCATATCCGGGGCAACACCGGGTGCCCCTGCTAAACAATGATATACAATTTTTAAGATCCGAAAGTTGACATTGACCGTTAACAACCGTTATTTTTATAAATTTCGAAATTTACAACGTTCTTGATAACATTCTGTATGCACGTACAGTTTTAAGCGCTGAACAATGTTATGAAAATTTTATGAACCCAAACTTAACATTGACCGTTAAAAACCGTTATTTTCTAAATTTACACCATTAAAATTTGGTACGCATATGTCCAGTAATGTTAAGTAATTTTGCAACATGGATGGAACAGGGTAGGGGGATGAAAAGGGCAGAATGAGAGGGCAGAAAAATGATTGTACCGTGCAAAGCCTGATACACTTTTTTTACATTAGACACAGGCCCGTTGATTAACTCCAGCAAAACCTAAATAAACTACTTTTGCACAAAGTCTTTTCCTACAAAATTAAGGGCAATCAGAAGAATGGAAATGGGAACACTGAGTGCAGGGGGAAAATCGAGCTAGAGAAGCATCTGGACGTGCCAGGGAAGATCCAGAGGAATGGGGCCAGAGGCAGGCGGGAAAATCGTGCGAGAGACGCATCTCGGCGTGCTAGGGAAGATCTAAAGGAAAGGAACCAGAGACGGGAAGCAGACCGTGTCCGGACTGCATCTCAACGTGCCCGGGAAGAACCACATGAGACGCAACCCATCTGGAAGTGATGGTGAGGTGGCCTAGTGTGTGGTGCTATATTGTTCCTGACATGCGGAGCAGTGTTCGTACCTATGTCATCGTCTGGCATCAGTGTTTGATGCTGTCTGTGGTGAGTTGGTAGCAAGCGAGTTTTTCTTTGTTGAACTGTAGTTTTCTGGTGCTGTTTTGATGTGTGATTTCTGAGTATGTGTATCCTGCTGTTTGTTTGCTTTTTCTTTAAAACAAAACAAAACAAAACAAAACAACAACAACATCAACAAAAATCGATCATTTTATTTTGGAGGAAGAATATTGTGACGTCAACGTAACACAACAATTATTATGACGTCAAAATAAAAACATTAGGTAGACATTACGTAAAGAATTTTAAAAAAAAAACGGGAGCGGGAGAGGAAAGAAGAAACGGACGGGCCTTGTGTCCAGCCTGGAATTGTATATGTTTTCGGTTTGTTATTCATTCATTCGTTGCAGTTTCCATCGGGTGATTTCCAGTCAGTGTTGCGTCGTTGCTGCCGTATCAGCGGAAATTTTATTCAACTGTATTCTTTTTGTGGTTCTATGTGAATTACTGTGCTTATGAATCTGCGGGTCTTCTTCTATGGATTGCTGTGTTTTGTGAATCTGCGATTCCTCTGCTATGGATTACTGTGCTTTGTGAATCTGCGGTTCTTCTTCTGATAGTTCGACGTGATTTATTGTGCTTATTGTGTGGAAACCCTGTTTCTTCTTCTTCATCGCTTGTGTTTGTGACCAGCTGTGTTCTTCTGGGTTCGACGTTCGTTTAATGTGCCTTGTGATCCTGTGCTTCAGTTGTGTTCTTCTGGGGTTCGACGTTGGTTTAATGTGCCTTGTGTTTCTGTGCTTCAGCTGTGTTCTTCTGGGGTTCGACGTTGGTTTAATGTGCCTTGTGATTCTGTGCTTTAGTTGTGTTCTTCTGGGGTTCGACGTTGGTTTAATGTGCCTTGTGATTCTGTGCTTCAGCTGCGTTGTCGGTGGTTCGACGTGTTTACGGTGTTCTGTGGGACTCTAATTCAGCTGTGTTTGTGGGCGCTTCGGTTCGCCGTGTGGTTCCCGGTTGGTGATATATGCTGTATGTGGGTTCCCGGTTGGTGATATATGCTGTATGTGGGTTCCCGGTTGGTGATATATGCTGTATGTGGGTTCCCGGTTGGTGATATATGCTGTATGTGGGTTCCCGGTTTATGATATATGCTGTATGTGGGTTCCCGGTTGGTGATATATGCTGTATGTGGGTTCCCGGTTGGTGATATATATGCTGTATGTGGGTTCCCGGTTGGTGATATATATGCTGTATGTGGGTTCCCGGTTGTTGATATATATGCTGTATGTGGGTTCCCGGTTGGTGATATATATGCTGTATGTGGGTTCCTGGTTGGTGATATATGCTGTATGTGGGTTCCCGGTTGGTGATATATATGTTGTATGTGGGTTCCCGGTTGGTGATATATATGCTGTAACGTGGGCTCGATGCAGCCAAGTATATGGACCGTTTCTTTGATTGATAAGATTGTGTCGATTCTGATGATTTATTGAGTTTATTGCCTTGGTCATTTGTAATGTTGTGGTGTGTAGTCTCCTCGTCGGGTGCATGAGTGTGGGGTTGTGAGTATGAAAACTTTTATGCGTGTGGAGTGAAAGAAAATAGACCCTGTATAAACGTATTACCTTCGTAATGATGCTGCCATTGTGTGTCGGGAACACAGTTTAGCTAGGTCAGTCATTTCTGTCTATCCCTCTATTGTAGTTCAGGTCTCCATCAAGAATGCCACCGAAGCGCTCTTCTATTGGGCGCCAAACTACAGGAGCAAAGAGGGCCAGACGTAACAGGTCCCAGGAGGAGCCAAGACAAACACTTCTGCGGCTGGAGGCAAATCGAGCGAGAGAAGAATCTCGACGTGCTAGGGAAAATCCAGAAGAAAGGGCCAGAGGCAGGCGGAAAATCGAGAGAGAGAAGAATCTCGACGTGCTAAGGAAAATCCAGAGGAAAGGGACCAGAGGCAGGCGGAAAATCGAGAGAGAGATGCATCTCGGCGTGCTAGGGAAGATCTAGAGGAAAGGAACCAGAGACGGGAAGCAAACCGTGTCCAGACTGCATCTCAGCGTGCCCGGGAAGAACCACATGAGACGCAAGCAAGGCAGCAAGCAAACAGGAGATCACGACCAATGCTAATGCTGTAAAGAACATTGCGTGGCTAAAAGCAGCCTTTTCCTACGATATGTCCAAGGAATATGCCACTGACCCAAAGATTTCCATTGGTCAAATGGACAACGTTTGTAAGTATTGCAATGCCAAAAAGTGGCCGGGTGAAGCTCCTGGAGTTTGTTGCACTGGAGACAAAGTTTTTCTTGAAGCCATCCAACAGCCACCTGAAGTTTTGCAAAAGCTGCTTACGGAAGACTCACCTCGGTCAAAACGCTTCCAGAAGACCCTTTGGAGGTACAACAGCGCCTTCATGATGACCTCCTTTGGAGCCGACAACAATGTCACAGATCATGGCTTCGTTACAACATATAAAATCCAGGGTCAGGTCTATCACAAGCTTGGAAGCCTGCTTCCTCTACCTAATGAAAAGCCAAAATATGTTCAAGTGTACTTTATGAACAACAGTGAGGAAGAAGCTCAGCGAAGGTGCACTCTAAATGATGGGGTTGATATAGACATCATCACAGATCTTCAGGCAATGCTTCACAACACACACCCTTACATAGAAAGTTTCAAGTATGCTTTGGAGCAAATGGAAATACCTGATCACAAAGTAGTCATCAATGCTGACAAGCGACCCGAGGGAGAACATGCCAGGCGATTCAATGCTCCACTTGCAAATGAGGTAGGCATTCTCATGGTCAAAGAGGAACATGGCAACAGAGACATTGTACTCAAAAAGCGAGACCAGCACCTTGTACGGATCCAGGAAACACACAGGGCCTATGACTGCCTCCAGTATCCACTCATGTTTGTGAACGGTGAAGATGGCTACAACTTTGCTCTCAAGCAAATTGATCCCAATACAAAGGCCAAGACGACCAAGTCTGTTTCCTGCAAGGACTTTATGCCTACCGCATGATGGAAAGACCACAAGAGTTTAATCAGCTGTTAAGGTTCAAAGAGGTTACCAGTCAGTTTTTGGTTGACATGTATGCCAAAGTAGAAGCAGAGCGTCTCAGCTATATCCGTTCGCATCAGACAGAGTTGAGAGCTGATCAGTACATCCATTTGCAAGATGCCATCAATACAGATGGCCATGCGCACAACGTCGGGCAACAGATAATCCTGCCTTCTTCACATGTTGGCTCTCCACGATACATGCACGAAAGAACACAAGATGCCATGGCCTATGTTAGGAAGTACGGCACACCTGACTTATTTATTACGTTCACGTGCAACCCCATGTGGGAAGAAATCCAAAAAGAACTCTTTGAAGGCCAAACCCATTATGACCGTCATGACCTCATTGCCCGAGTGTTTCATGAAAAGCAGAAAAAGATGCTCTGGTTGCTCTCAAAAGGAAACATATTTGGGGATATTTGGGGAACTGCATTGCCACATGTCTAAAAAATAAAACCGTTAAAAACCGTTAAAAAACCTGTTATAACGGTTTCAAAGACATCTTTTCCTCTCCTTTTCTTCAAATAGCCGTTGTGACATTGCAGAAGAGAGAGAGAGAGAGAGAGAGAGAGAGAGAATGTGTATTTGTGTTGGGGGGAGGGGGTGGGAAGATGTTGGGAGGGGGGGATTGATTGTAAATCAAAACAATTAATACATGTTTGCCATCACTAGAGTATCGCAAAGAATGTTCATATCCCGGGCAACGCCGGGTGCCCCTGCTAGTATATATATAAATGGCAAATTCTGTCTGTGTGTGTGTGTCTGTGTACGCTATAGACTCAAAAACGGCTCAACCGATTGTAATGAAATTTGGCAGGTACGTCTGTTGTGACCCGAGGATGGTTTTGGGCTAATCTCTAAAAAAAAAATAAAACCGTTAAAAGCCGTTAAAAAAACTGTTATAACGGTTTCAGAGACATCTTTTTCCTCTGCTTTTCTTCAAATAGCCGTTGTGACATTGCACAGGTACAGGACTACTTCTCTAAAATTAGGACCATTATTTGGCAGTTAAAAAACGTTATTTATAACAGTTAAAAACCGTTAAAAACACCAAACCCTATAAAAGAAACTGTTTAAAACCCGATCTTCTTGAAATTTAGCAGGTACGTCTGTTGTGACCCAAGGATGGTTTTGGGTTAATCTCTAAAAAAATAAAACCGTTAAAAACCGTTAAAAAAAACTGCTATAACGGTTTCAAAGACATCTTTTTCCTCTGCTTTTTATCAAATGGTCGTTGTGACATTGCACAGGTACATCGAACCTAGAGGGACATCTCCCAAGTAACATAGGGTCATTGGACAGTTTCTACGACAGTTATTTATGACCGTTAAAACCGTTAACAACACGTACCCCCTAAAAACCAACAAAAATACAATCTTTTCTGATGTTGGCGGCAAAGGGAGTCGTCGGATCGCCACCAAACTTGGCATGAGTCTAGAGGGACATACTGTGGATAACATTGGGTCATTCGATAGTTTTTATGACCGTTATTTATCACCGTTAAAAACGTTATTTTCTAAATTTAGACCTTTCTTGATGAAATTTGGTATACAGGTGTAGTTTTAAATGCTGAACAATGATATACAACTTACACGAACCGAAACTTAAAATTGACCGTTAAAAACCATTATTATGTAAATTTAGACCGTTCTTGATGAAATTCGGTATACAGATGCAGTTTTACACGCTGAACAATGATATACAACTTACACGAACAGAAACTTAAAATTGACCGTTAAAAACCGTTAAGATCCGTTATTTTCTAAATTTAGACCTTTCTTGATGAAATTTGGTATACAGGTGCAGTTTTACACGCTGATCAATGATAGACAACTAATATGAACAGAAACTTAAATTGACTGTTAAAACCCGTTAATTTCTAAATTTAGAGATGGTATCACCGTTAAAAAGCATTATTTTCTAAATTTAGACCTTTCTTGATGAAATTTGGTATACAGGTGTAGTTTTAAATGCTGAACAATGATATACAACTTACACGAACCGAAACTTAAAATTGACCGTATGAACTTAATGGGACAGTTATCAAAGAATATGTTGGTTTGCGGTCGAAGATGTATAGCGTTGCTAGCCAGACTTCTGTAATGAAGAAGGCTAAGGGCATAAGTAAAGAAGTTGTAAAAAAAAATATAACTCGCGACAACTACAAGCAAGCTCTCTTTGAAAACAAAGTATTTCATCACACAAATGTTAATCTGCGCTCTACTCTTCATCAAGTAAACACAACTGCAGTTAATAAGAAATCACTAGTCTCTAACAATAACAAGAGAACTTACGTCAATCATGAGTTTGCATATGCTGTAGGGCATTGGAGAACTTTAAAAGATTAACTTGACTGACTTGACCTGTACTTAACTTAAGAACCTAACTAGTACTTAACTTAAGAACCTAACTAGTACTTACTAAGAACTTAACAAGAGCTTAACATAACTTATAATTTACTTGTACTTAACTTAAAAAGTACTTTCTATAACTAACTTAACTTGTACTTATCTAGTTCTTAACTTTATTTAGTTCATTAAAAAAAAACTATTCCATAGAAAATGGGTCTACAGCAGGAGGCTGTACTTTTTTTGCAGAAGCTGGTTCTTCTTCTTTTACTGTGGGAGCTTGTGACTTTGTTGCTAGGTATGGTGTTAGGTATTTGTATGCTAAAAAACCACACCCAGCAACAACAGCAGCTCCCAATACATAATGATACATCTTATCGTTTGATTGTGTTGTTGTTGGTGGTGATGTTGTTGGCGGTGGTGGCGATGTTGTATTACTATCTAACAATTTTTGTTTTGCTGATTGGTTTGCTTTTTGCAGTCTGTTCCATTCAGCTAGTTTACGCCCAGCCTCAACACGTCCAGGACTTTTAAACTTAGTAACATTACTCACTTGTGGTACATTCACTTGCGGAGCACTCACTTGTGGCACATTCACTTGCGGGCTCACTTGGGTACATTCACTTGTGGTACATTCTGCTCCTGCGGACTGTCCTGCGGCGTCTTCTCGCTCATTTTTTTATTGCGATTAAATTTAATATGATCAAAATTAATATGATTAAAAGTAATTAATCCCATGATGAATGGGCATAACATCGTCCCAAATCTGTAATACATGTCACATGCAAGAGTTTCTAGGGACTTGTTTAAAACTGGATCTTGTGAAAAGTCATATTTTAAATCTTCTTCTGAATCAACCGCCGCCATCTTACTTACTAACTTAGCATATAAACTAATCATTGTCTGCCCCACTGATCTAACCATTTTTGACCCTAGCTGTGCTTCGTACCTAGCGTAGTACTTTTCAACGTCTGAAGTAGACAGTTGCTGAATCTGTTCGACACTTAGTACAGTGCCTAAATACTGTTTAGTTTTTCCACACGCAGCCAGAGAGTATAATTTTTCTTTATGGCAGTGGTCTGCTGAGTAGTCCGCTTGCTCCTCACACTTTAATAGTTCGTCACAATCCATTTAAAAAAAGCAATAAAAAAATATATAATACTTTTAAAACCATGAGTTTAACGTTGGTTAATTATGTAGTGCCTGTTGTTGGTGTTATAGTTTATTCAACCCTTGCAAAATGTTTGTTAGGAATAAAACCGCCCAACATGGGAAAGATAGAAGATCCGCCAAAACTAGTTGCAACCTTATTTTTAGCTTTAACAACAAAAGATTTTTGATTAAAAAGCACAATAGACAGTCTTTCGTATTATGATTATTTTAATTATTTTTTTAGTTAATAAAAAGATGAGTGAAAAAAAGATTATTAATACGATTTACCATTCTGCTGTAATTAGCGGCCTTAGTATTGGCTATAGCGTGTTAGCAAAAAAACACGTTAAAAATGAAGCCGGCCGACCTAGGAAGATTAGACATTGAGGATGTTGTTAAGGTTATAGTTGTAATTACTGCAGGGATTGCCTCAAAAGACTTTCTTGTTACGCAGGGATTATCCCAGAAAATATTAATGCATAGAAAGATTAATTCATAAGAAAATAATTTATAAAAAGATGTCTGGATTGGTTCTGATGGTAGGAGGAGCTATTGTTAATGCTTTGGCCTTCTCTGGAAGCATGTCACGGACAAAAAAAAAAACCGAAATCGTGGTCAGTGGCCAGCCAGTTCAATTGAACATAAGTTCCAAACTCAAACATCCTGGTTTCCAGGCAGACGACTTCATGTGTCGCGTCAGCCAATTAGGCACGGCGAGGAGCTATTTTCTAGTCCTTTGTGGAGACGGCACCGTTCTGCAGACAGACTGAGTGGCTTGACCGACGTCTCAATAGGTCTGGCCAGACGGATCTCTGCGTCTAGGTCAGACTGATACAGCTAATTTGCAAGACCAGTGCCCACAGTTAAGTCGGACGTCGCCCTGGTTAAAGTAGGAAGGGGGCAGGTATTGTGTAGTGGGGGTGAAACCAAGTTAATTAATTAAATGACCCATTGACCACCACAGAGAGCAAGGCCGGTAGATGTGACTCTCATGATTTGCATGTCCAATGAAATTAGAGGGGAGGTAACCTCGGTACAAGGCGGGGGGGAGGTAACCTCGGTACAAGGCGGGAAAAATACTGACCAATGGTACTCGCCCTTTTGACAGGTAGGAACAGAATAAGAAAGCTAGGGGAGAGGAAGAAAAAGAAGGAGAGAAAGAAGAGACAGAGGGAGAGGTTCTGGGAGTAGGCTCTGCACGAGAGAAAAGCAGAGAGATGAGAGGAGGAGTGAACAGAACCGAGTTGAAGCATTAGCACCATATAGAGTCTGCAGGGGAAGGACTAAGGAGAGATGTGAGAGAGAGAGAGTTGCTAATTGATGAAGAGAAAAAAAAAAAGAAAAAAAGCAACCATGTCCATTTGATAGAGCAGACCAGAAGAGAGAGAGAGAGAGTGCAATGCGTTAGTGCAGGAAGGAAGAAAGGAGAACAGATCGATGCTGGTAGTCACTGTTCAATCTGAACCGGGGTTTGACCTCATACCTGGCAGCGCCACTTTCATCAGGCAGAACCACAGGCCAATGCCAGTAACCTGACCAGTGCCGGCAGTTCAACCTGACCAGTGCCAGCAGTTGTGTCGTGACTGGTGTTTGTGAAAGTGACAGTGAAAAGAAAAGAAAGAAGAAAAGGAAAGACAGTGATTCGTAAATAGTTTAAGATCACCTGGCCAGGTAAAGTAGAAAATCTATTTATACCCGGGTTAGTTATGATGATTTAGATAAATGGTTTTGTGAAGTTCAAGGAAAGAGAGAACGTTTTATTTTGTTTGACTCCATGCGCATTGATGTTTTTTTTTCCATGATTATGTGTAGTAAAGTTATAGACTTTACTATGTGGTTTGATTTGACGAATGTATGATATATGAATGAGATTGTAAGCAAGCTGTGAGTGTGTTTGGGCTGTGCGCTAGTCCTTCTCCACTGACGTACCCGAGGTTGACAATTTATTGGCGAGCTTGCCAGGATATTGTGGCCCATTTATTATAATTGTTCAACTTCTCAGAGAGGAAGCTGGGTGGGATTCAAGTATTGTAATCCTAAGACAAGGTAGTGTCTTACTGTATGTTTCCAAGATAGTTAAATACTAGGCTTGGCATTGCTTCCAAGATAGTTAACACTAGGCTTGGCATTTCAGCCCCAGAGTACTTATTTCGCACAGATTGCCTATAATTCGCTCTCATAGTTGGGTCAGGCGCTAGGCGTCTTATAAAAACTAATTACGTTGTCCCAAGCTAATATTATCATTCATAGGATTGTGCTATTACGTCACTCGTGTCGGTAACCACCAGTTTGGCTGTCGTAGTAATAAAAGCTTGTTCAAAAAAAAAAAAAAAAAAAAAAGGGATATAATGGCGGACGAAAAGAACACCCCTATTGAACAACTTGTGAGCGTCGCTCGTGATTTAGGCTACTCGGGAGAAGAGTTGCGAGCATTCGTTGAAACCCAACAAAGATGCAAAGAGATGAGCGAGCGGAAAGATGCCGTGTCGCAGTAGAAATAGCAGAGCAGGAAACAGAAAGATTAAGGATTCAGGCTAGCGAAACGCAGGAAACAGAAAGATTAAGGATTCAATTAGAGTTAGAGAGAGTGAGAATACAGAGGGAGACCACCGATGATGGTAGTCCAGTTTCCAGTGACCCTGTGCGCAGTTATGCCCCCCGACCAAAGTTGCCAAAATTCTCTGAAGGATCAGATTCGATTGATGCGTACATCAGTCGTTTTGAAACGTTTGCTACTAGTCAGGGTTGGCCTTCAGAAGAGTGGGCAGTCATTTTGTCAGCGCTATTGACGGGTAAGGCATTACAGATTTTCACTGCGTTACCAGCAGACCAACAATCTGTTTTGGTGCTGTGAAGGAGTCTTTGATGAAGGATTTGACCTCACAGAGGAGTGGTTCAGAAAGAAATTTCGATCAGCTAGATTACAAGCAGGTGAAACGTACACTCAGTTTGGTGCACGTTTAGATCACTATTTTGAGAAGTGGTTAGAGTTGAGTGGTACGAGAAAGGAGTTCGCTGAATTGAAAGAGCTGGTTATGAAAGAACAGATTTTGTCAGGTTGCAGTCCAGAGTTAATTATACATTTGAAAGAGAGACAGCCAGAGACAGCAGGGGAGTTGCTGAAGTTAGCAGAGGTGTACGGGAGGCACGTTTGGGCACTAAGGTGCAGGAGAAACAGGTGCCAGGCACAGGTGAGAAGAGTGCAAGGAGACTAGGGGAGTTTTCTGCAAAGTCTGCAAACCCAGTGGTGGGGCAGAAAGGAGGACAAAGGGACAATAGGTGTTTCATTTGTCACAAGAAGGGACATGTGGCGAGGGATTGTTGCATGAGGTTCCAGAAGGCAGCAGCCTTGCAAGAGGTTGATAAGGGTCGCCAGGGGAAACGACCTGCAGTGGAACCAAAAGGGATCCGATCTGAAGAGAGTGGAGTGCGGCCTATGGCTCGTGCTGGACAGCAGTCAGTGTCAGGGATGGAGGGCACTAGGCTGAGTGGCTCGTTACCAGTGGAAGAGGGGTGGATTGGCCAGCAGAGGGTGAAAGTGTTACGGGACACTGGTTGTTCATGTGGTGTAGTAAGAACAACGTTGGTCGAGGAAGGGGATTTGACAGGGCAAATCCAGACCTGTACTCTAATCGATGGCACTGTGAGGGAGTTCCCAGTTGCCAAGATAGAAGTACGTACCCTTACTTCTCAGGCGAGTTGTCTGCGCTGGTGATGGAGAAACCCCTTTATGATTTGATCATTGGAAATATTCCAGGTGCAAGGGATCCAGGGGATCCTGAGTTGTTGACTTCTACGGGGGCAGTAGTTCAAACACGGAGCAAGAAGGAGGAAAAGGTTGATAAACCGTTAGTCGTTCCAGCAAGGAAGTCAGGTATAGATGTGTTGCCTGATGAGTTTAGGGCAGCACAGGAACAAGACCCTTCGCTCGTGAAGTCTTGGGAGTTGGCAAGAGGTGGAGAGAAACATGTGGTTAGAGGAGGTGAGACAGAATTTCTGGTGAAAGGCGGGTTGCTGTACGAGTGTTCACCAAGGGGAAGACAGGTAAGGTGACAACTCAGTTAGAGGTACCAGCATGTTATCATGACACTGTCATGTCAGTGGGTCACGAGTCGCTCATGGCGGGTCATCTCGGCACCGGCAAAACAGCTGACCGAATCTTTGATGATTTTCACTGGCCAGGGGCAATGGCAAACATAAGCGGTTCTGCATGTCATGTGATGTGTGTCAAAGGTCAGCCACAAGAGGGGTGAAGAGGAAGGCGCCTCTTAAACAGCCCCTTTAATTGACACACCATTCAGGAGAGTGGCTGTTGATCTGATTGGCCCAATCTCACCCTGTTCCAAAGGTGGGCACAGGTATGTGTTGACGCTCGTGGACTACGCGACCAGATATCCAGAAGCAGTCGCATTGAAAGGCGTAGATACGCAACAGGTCGCTGAAGGGCTAGTAGACATCTTTTCTCGCATGGGTGTGCCATCACAAATTTTCAGTGACAGGGGGTCACAGTTCACCTCAGGCGTGATGAGGAGGTCAACAGGCTGCTAGGGATCACACAGCTTCTCACTACCCCATACCACCCACAATGTAATGGCTTGGTGGAAAGATTCAATGGTGTGCTGAAGGGCATCTTAAAGAAGCTCTGTGAGGAAAGACCAGCAGATTGGGATCGTTACATTCCAGCGGCATTGTTCGCCTACAGGGAAGCCCCTCAGGAGAGCACAGGCTTTTCACCATTTGAGCTGCTGTATGGGTGGACAGTCAGGGGACCAGTGTGTATTCTCAAAGAGCTATGGTCCGGAGAATAGGAGTCAGAAGAAGTCAAAACCACTTATCAGTATGTGGTGGACCTACGCAATAGGCTAGAGGAGACATGTAAGGTTGCAAGGGAAAGTTTGCAGGAGGCTAGGGTCGTGCAGAAGAAGCAATATGACAGGAAGGTGAGGAAGCAATCCCTCAAGGTGGGAGATCAAGTCCTGTTACTGCTTCCCACGGATCACAACAAGCTGCTGATGCATTGGAAAGGACCATTCACCATCTTTGAAAAGGTAGATCGGGATTACCGAATTGATGTGAATGGGAAACCAAAACTTTTCCATGCGAATTTGCTCCGCAAATATATTCAGCGTGAGACCCAGCAGAAGAAGGGGGATTTTGTTGCCTGAGTTTCCAGGAGAAGAGTCATACACGGATATGTCTAAACCATTTTTGTTGCGTACAGATGCATCAGGTGGTGGAGTAGGTGCAGTATTGTTGCAGGATCACGAAGGGGTCGAGTTTCCTGTGAAGTATGCTAGCAGGAAGCTGACGAAGTGTGAAGAAGGGTAGCAACAGTAGAGAAGGAGTGTTTGGCTGTCGTGTGGGCCGTGCAGAAATTTCACAAATACTTGTATGGGAAAGAGTTCGTGATAGAGACTGATCATCAACCACTCAAATTCCTGCAGGAGGCGCAGCTGAAAAACAGCAGGGTGCTGCACTGGGCAATGGCACTGCAGCCCTACAGGTATCGAGTTCAGTACATCCCAGGTCGACAGAATGTAGGAGCTGACTATTTAAGCCGTGTAGTCTAGCAAGCTGCAACTCAGAGGAAGTCAGTCATATCCGGGGTGCATAGCTACTTTGTTAATAATATGTGTTGATTACAGTTATGTTGAGTGGATATGGGTTCATTCCCATTTGGCTATGGTTCATATTTTCTTTGTGAGACTTGTTCATGTAAATGTAGTTATGTTGGAGCATACAGTCGCTTGTGTAGTAATGCACTGTTTGCGATAAGTGAGGATGGAGATTCCTCAGTGAGGTGTCATGGATCGTGGTCATATTAGATTGTGCTCTTCACAGTAGTTGTGAAGAGAAGAGGTGGCAAATCCGCAGGTAGGGGATTGCATAGGTGCGCTCAGAGGTTATCAGAAAATGAGTTGAAATAAGGCAAAAGCGCATGTCAATGATAACCCATTGGGGTGATATTCACTAGTGATAATATATGCTTCAAATTTGTAAACCGTTTGTTGTAATTATTTTGAAAAAAAACTTGCACGTGTAGCTGTGGTGTCAGCAAATTCGGTTGTTGTTGCTTTTTTGCACCGTTGTTTTGAGACAATGCTGAGCATAGTCTTTTGCAAGGGGGAAATTGTCACGGACAAAAAAAGAAAAACCGAAATCGTGGTCAGTGGCCAGCCAGTTCAATTGAACATAAGTTCCAAACTCAAACATCCTGGTTTCCAGGCAGACGACTTCATGTGTCACGTCAGCCAATTAGGCACGGCGAGGAGGCTATTTTCTAGTCCTTCACGGAGACGGCACCGTCCTGCAGACAGACTGAGTGGCTTGACCGATTGTCTCAATAGGTCTGGCCAGACGGATCTCTGCGTCTAGGTCAGACTGATACAGCTAATTTGCAAGACCAGTGCCCACAGTTAAGTCGGACGTCACCCTGGTTAAAGTAGGAAGGGGGAGGTATTGTGTATGTGGGGTGAAACCAAGTTAATTAATTAAATGACCCATTGACCACCACAGAGAGCAAGGCCGGTAGATGTGACTCTCATGATTTGCATGTCCAATGAAATTAGAGGGGAGGTAACCTCGGTACAAGGCGGGAAAAATACTGACCAATGGTACTCACCCTTTGACAGGTAGGAACAGAATAAGAAAGCTAGGGGAAGGAAGAAAAAGAAGGAGAGAAAAGAAGAGACAGAGGGAGAGTTCTGGAGTAGGCTCTGCACGAGAGAAAAGCAGAGAGATGAGAGGAGGAGTGAACAGAACCGAGTTGAAGCATTAGCACCATATAGAGTCTGCAGGGAAGGACTAAGGAGAGATGTGAGAGAGAGAGAGAGTTGCTAATTGATGAAGAGAAAAAAAAAGAAAAAAAAGCAACCATGTCCATTTGATAGAGCAGACCAGAAGAGAGAGAGAGAGAGTGCAATGCGTTAGTGCAGGAAGGAAGAAAGGAGAACAGATCGATGCCTGGTAGTCACTGTTCAATCTGAACCGGGGTTCGACCTCATACCTGGCAGCGCCACTTTCATCAGGCAGAACCACAGGCCAATGCCAGTAGCCTGACCAGTGCCAGCAGTCCAACCTGACCAGTGCCGGTGTCCAACCTGACCAGTGCCAGCAGTTGTGTCGTGACTGGTGTTTGTGAAAGTGACAGTGAAAAGAAAAGAAAGAAGAAAGGAAAGACAGTGATTCGTAAATAGTTTAAGATCACCTGGCCAGGTAAAGTAGAAAATCTATTTATACCCGGGTTAGTTGTATGAAAGTTTAGATAAATGGTTTTGTGAAGTTCAAGGAAGAGAGAATGTTCTATTTTGTTTGACTCCATGCGTATTGATGTTTTTTTTTCCATGATTATGTGTAGTAAAGTTATAGACTTACTAGTGGTTTGATTTGACGAATGCATAATATATGAATGGAGATTGTAAGCAAGCTGTGAGTGTGTTTGGGCTGTGCGCTAGTCCTTCCTCCACTGACGTACCCCGAGGTTGACAAAGCAATTATATGTTTAGTAAATTGCGGTCCGATGAAGAAGGAGAGAACGCCATAACAAGGCAATGGAAGAGTTAGCCAAGGCAAGAGACGCTTACGAGAAAAGACGAATTGCTCACTTGGACTTTATAATAAAAAGTTAAGGAACAGGGACATGCAGAGCACACATTTACAGACGTTGATGACGCAATGAATGAGTATTACTTAGTGACAGGAGAGAAGTTTCTAACATCGCCACCGCCAGAACTGTCTGACTTTTATGAACCATCTGAGGAAAAGAAGACTGCAGAGATAGTTTTTATTGCAGTTATGCCACCTCAGTCTATCTTGGTGCTCACTTTCTTGTGTAAAATAAAAATGCATTTAAAATATGAACAAAATATATTATTCTCCTAAAGGGTATTGGAAAGGAAAGACTGCTATTGAAAAACTGAGTAAAGCTGCTAGAGTGTCTGAATCAGATGCGAAAGACTGGCTTTCAAAACAGGCAATTTGGCAAATATATTTGCCTGCCCCAAAAAGAATAATAAGGCCTAGATTTGTAAATTCAGTTCCAAATGACACCCACCAAATGGACTTGCTGTATCTTCCACATGACAAAATTAGAAGAAAAAGTTTAAGTATGCTCTGACAGTTGTTGACATGGCTTCAAGATACAAAGACGCTGAACCTTTAACGGATAAAAGCTCAACTGCTGTGGCTGTGGCTTTACAACAAATATATAGCCTTTGTCAAAAGAAACGCGAAAAACAATCCTTTACTGTCGCTTCTGGAAACAGACTATAGTGTGGAGTCTGGGTCTGTGGGTCAGGCATGCTGAAGACTGGTTTCTTTATGTGCTTTCGTTTTCATCAGATTCGGCTGTGGTCAGTGTGGTTAGTGAGGCACGTGGGAACTGCTATTGCGGTTGTTCAAGCTTCTACACTGTAGCCAAGACACAACCGTGAAAAAGATGCTCCTGCTCAGAATACTGCTCACATCTCCAAACTGAAATGGGTTGAAAAACAGGAGCGCATCAAAGGTGCAACACACAGGTAAAAAAGCAAGATGCCGCGTCTCACGAAAAATGACAGAGAACGGGCCATTGGTATGTTGTACGCAGGCTCGTCAGCCCAGGTGATCGCAGCCAGACTGAATGTCCACCACTCGACAATTTATCGACTGAGGAACCGCTATCTGGTGACTGGCTCCACAGCAGACGCTCCATGAGCAGGCCGACCACAAGCGTTGACCGCACGGACACAGAGACAGGTGGTGCGCTCATTTAGGAATGACCCCTACCAAAGCGCTTCCACCACTGCCAGGCACAACAACACGTCGCCATCGACAATAATTCGTCTGCTGCGTCGAAACCACCTTTTTTGTCGCCGTCCATATCGGGGTTCGAGATTGACTGCACAACACAGACTCCATCGGCAGAACTGGGCCAATCAACACGCGAACTGGGCAGCAGAATGGAATGAAGTGCTGTTCAGTGACGAATGCCGAGTCTGCGTTGACAAGGTTGATAACAATGATCGGGTCTGGAGACCACGGGGTCAGCGCTTTAATGCCATCACATCAAGGAACACAATTTTGGGGGTGGACCATCAGTCATGATGTGGGGTGGCCTGTACGGTCAACAGCTTGTAGGCCCGGTTTTTTTTCAGCTGCAGCGAGGTCGGGGAGGAGGGGTGAATGCAGCACGTTACATCAATCAGGTGCTGCAGCCAGTTGTCGTCCCTTTCTTCCAAAGAAACCAGGCTCACGAGTTTCAACATGACAATGCCCGGCCACATGCTGCACAAGCCACGCAACAATTTCTACGACGGAATCAAATTCCCACAATGGTTTGGCCAGCTTGCAGTCCAGACTTAAATCCCATGGAACAAGTCTGGGCATACTTGAAGCGCAGCACTAACAAACAACCCCGCCGACCAGGAAACGCCGTCGAACTCCAACAAGAAATTGTCCGACAGTGGAACAGAATTCCACCAGCTTTCCTGCAGCGCTTAGTGGTCTCCATGCCGAACCGCTGCTGATTGGTCATCAACAACGCAGGGCGTCAAACCAGATATTGACAGCATGCACTATCCCATGTCCCGTTCTGCTTTTACCTCGGTCCTTTTCAGGACCAATTCGAAATCCAAACAGAGTTGATTTCTGTCATGTCCCTTCTCTCTTCAGACCCTCTCTCTCTCTCTCCCTCTCTCTGTCTCTTTCCCCCCTCTCTCTCTCCCCTCTCTCTGTCTCTTTCCCCTCTCTCTCTCTCTCCCCTCTCTCTGTCTCTTTCCCCCTCTCTCTCTCTCCCCCTCTCTCTGTCTCTTTCCCCCCTCTCTCTCTCCCCCTCTCTCTGTCTCTTTCCCCCTCTCTCTCTCCCCCTCTCTCTGTCTCTCTCCCCCTCTCTCTCTCCCCTCTCTCTGTCTCTCTCTCTGTCTCTCTTTCTCTGTCTCTCTCTCTCACTTTGTGTCTCTTCGTCCCTCTTTCTGTCACTTTCTCTCTCCGGATACACTCATGCGTGGAGTGTTTTTATCGACTATGCATGCTTTGCACGTACGCAGACACCAAACACGGGAAATGTGACATTGAACTGTCTGCCGTCCAGGTCAGCTATGGTCCGTTTCAAACTAGCCTTTTGGGTCGCTTCGTTGGAGATCGTTTCGCGTTTCTTTTGACAAAGGCTGTACATGCGAGGCCCATTAAAGTTATCCTAGGATGATTCAAGTTGATGATGGAAAGGAGTTTAAAGGTTCTGTAAACCAACTGTTTTTAAAACATCATATTACAGTTAAGAGAGGGATCCCAGGCAACCATCGATCACAAGCCCTAGTAGAAACTTTAATAAGAATCTAGCTGAACGCCTGTTTACCTATCAATATCACAGAGAAATTATGGATAGAGAACGCAACACAGAATGGGTTAGGAGATTGCCAGCAGTCTTACGTGCCATGAACAATGAAGAATTTAAAGCAACAGGCCTTAAACCAGTAAACGCAATCAAATTTTTAAAAAAATAGCATTACTGAAGATGTGCAGGGCACTCAAAAACTCTTGCCGTTTGGACTAAAAGTAAGATACTTGTATGCTCCTGGAGAGGCAGAAGGTGATGTTAGAATTAGAGCTACAGATCCTATATGGAGCGTAGACGTATATGAAGTTGAAAGAATTATGAAAACATCCCCTCCTGTATATTATTTAAGAGAGACTCTTTCTGCTAGCGGTGCTACTACGTCTAAAAAGCCTGCCCCTAAAAGATCCTTTGTTCGTGAAGAGCTGCAAGTTGTCCCGCCAAACACAGTGAGTTAAAAAAAAAAAGTATTTATTTTTGCTAAACTTATTTTTTGTTAAACTTATTTTTTTTGGGCCTATTTTGGGTTTAACTGATCATGTGTTTGTTTTTCAATGTTCTGTTTAATTGCATCAGTGTCTACCTCTCGTGAAGTAAATGTCTTTCTCCACTCCTTTTGAAGTTCAATTTTTTGCCGTCTATAATCCTCACCGTCAGCCATAAGCTTCTGAAATTCTTCGTCCGTAATGTTTTCATCCTGTAATGATTTGCTTATTCTTAATCTTAATGAACAAAGTTTTGCTGATGCTAGGGCTACAATAGCAGTGTGCTTTTGTAATTTAGGAGTTAATTTTTTTAAAACAACACTTACAATCATAGACATGGCGCCTAAACTAACCCGAGACTCCCTAATGCTAAAGAGACTGGCGCCCCAGCCCCAGTAGCTAAAAGAGCAACACTAGACCCAGCGCTTACGCTAGCTACAGCTGATGAGCCAGTAATTACATAAGAAAGAGTATTTAAAGCTTTAGCATATTTCTTTCTAGTAACCCTATACTTATCCAAGTCACTTTCTATTTCCTTTTGAAGTTCAGTTATTTGCTCTAACCTAAACTGTTGAACCTCCATTTTTTAATTAAGATTATTTTTTAAATTAATCTTGTACATATCTTCTTATTAATCCTTCTGACAGCACTTCATCAACAGAGTAAAACGCAATAAAATCAACATACTTAATGAAAATAAAGTCAAGTGTTGTTAGTTTAGCTTTGTCAACATTCACAATAACCTTGTCAGATGATACAAGGGGGTTTATTTCATCTCCGTTTTTAGTAATTGCAATAACGAGCTTAAGAGGGGCATCTAAGCTTTCAGCCTTTATTTGTACACCCCTGATTAACGTATGTTCTGGCAAACTAGGGTCGCCCTCCCTCGGAGTAATAAATAAGCGAAAAATCATCGTCATTTGCCTAGGTAGTGACAGTAGCTTTGGGGTAAATTCTAAGCCGACGGTGTCATCCCCCACTTCAGCTAAGGGCCTCTTTCTCTGTAGCATATATTCAGAACCCTGCCTAGTTATTTCAATCTGTTTTTTCTGTTGTGTTCCTGGGACAAGGCTAACAAGAATGGGTCCTGCATTTAAGGCTTTTCTAAAATTGTTTTTCTTATCAAAGTATACATTAGGGCTTCGTAGTTCCAACTTTAAATTCCAAGCAATTTCAGGAAGCAACGCCCAAGCATTCTCTCGTTTATGAAGTTTGTATTTATGTTTGCCAAAATCGTTTGCCCTTAAATTTCTTATCTCTTCTAGGGTAGGACATTGCTGCCGTTTTTTGTCTTCAATTTCTGTTCGTTTGTAAACCCCATCATCTGTGTACTCAAATCCATAAACATTTCCTGGCACTCCTATTAGATCAAACTCAGTTGTGTCTGCTAGGTCTTTTAGCTCTACTGCAGTGCATTTAGGAGCTAGCTGCGCTTTTGATTCTGGCCCTCGAGACATTCTTTTTAATATAAAAATTATAATAAACAAATTGTTATAAGCAATCAATAATAAACAATCTACAATGAACAAACGTATGAACTGGGGGGGTCAGTCCATAAGCATAGCTTAGCGTGCTTAGATTTTTCTAACTGCTCTTTTATTTTTTTTAGCTCATCTTTGTCCCTTATTATATAAATCTTAAATAAATGTTAGCGAACCGCCCAGAGAACGTGGACAAACGAGTTACAAGACAAAACACGACGCGTTTCGACCTCTTAGGTCTTCGTCTGGTGATAATTAAACGAATAAAACAACGAAAATTCACTTAGCTTTGGTCGCTTCAGATCGCTCAGGCTCCAGACGAAGACCTAAGAGGTCGAAACGCGTCGTGTTTTGTCTTGTAACTCGTTTGTCCACGTTCTCTGGGCGGTTCGCTAACATTTATTTAAGATTTGTTTAGATTTCCGCCTGCAGTCGTCTCGCTTTGCAACTAGACCTTATTATATAATTTTCACTTAAACATTCTTCAAAACTATCTTTGTCCTTAGTGTAAAATAATACAACCGATTTTAACTGCGATCGAAAGTCTTTTAAGACAGCATTGTATTTTTGAGTTAAGAGCCACACAGAAACTAAGGCGTGGCGGCCACTAAAGGCTAGCTTTGACAGAGCTTTTCTTTTTTTAACAATGTCTTGTTCAGCTGAACAGTCATCAATAATAAACAGGGTTTCAGTTCCCTCAAATAGTCTATAGTAATGTTCTAAACAGTCGCTCAGTTTGTCGCTAGGATCAACTAAAAATATATTCTCGTCTGTCCAAATAAACTTCCTTTCTTTGTAAGACTTGTTGTGCTTAATGGTTGTGCAGAATATAACAATGTGCTCGTAATGAAACCTGTATATTGTTTGTAACAAATCAAGTACGAAGACAGTTTTCCCACACCCAGTAATTCCGCAGATAAGAGAACAGTGCGGATCTTTTGGCAGAAACTTCAAACTATCCATCTGTTTTTATTAGAATATTTCTTCTGCATTTTAATAAGCCACGTCTTTTAGCCTGTTTTCTTCAATGTTTAGCTGAGCATCACAAACCATAAAAACATGCATTTTTATTGGGGCGTTTCCGTCTGCTTTCTTGTGAATATTTATTTTTATACCATCTTGCCCTACCCTTTCTCCACTTCCAAACAATCTGTTGTCAAATGTAGATCTAAAATCCAACCACAGCCCATATTTGGTTGTTAAGTAGTCTTCGAGTTTTACATCATAAAGGCGAAGCGATGAATTTTAGCACTTCATTTTAATAATATTTTTAACAAATGTTGCTCCCCAAGGGGTTGAGCTTTTTCAGATTTTTTAAGGACGTTTTTATACTGTTTATGATATATATATATATATTAGTGTGGTTAAAATACCCAAAATGATTTTGATAGTGCTCGACCCCTTGGGGAGCAACATTTGTTAAAATAGGTTTTTAAAAAAGAATCTACAAATTTGTTTCGAGCGCGTTGCGCTGTCATCAGGATGGTTTTTGGTTTGCCCACCGCCGATGTTATATAGCGTGTGGGCTCCCGTTTGCGGTTGTTTGCACGTGCGGGTTGGCTGCACGTGTTTTTGGGGGGCTTTCAGGTTTTTGTTTTGGGTGTATTCACTAACAACGATTTCCATTTATGCCTGCAGTTGTTTACTATTTCTGTTTTGGTGTTTAAAGTTGCCAAGTGTGGTTTGCATAGTATTAACCATTTTTCAGTTAAACATAGGTTGCACCTTTTTGAAACATTGCTGTATGGTGATGCTCTTTTTATGATTTTCCAGGATATATTGTAGCTTGGTTTTGCGTCTTTAAGTTTCCAGATATATTTGCTCAGTTCTGTTTGGTTTTTATATTTTTCTTTATTAAATGACTGTTTGTGGTTTGCATATCTGGTTTTGAAGTGGTTTTCAGTGATCCCTATGTATGTTTCTTTTTCATTTTCTGATGTCACAGTGGCTTGGTATACAATGTTGTTGTGAAGGCATTTATTGCTCAGGGGGCACTGCTCTTTTTTGATGCAATTGCAAGATTTCCTTTCTTCACCCTTCTTTGCTGTGTTGGTTTTCATTTTATTAGATGCGTCAATTAAATTTTTGAGGTTGGGCATGCATGAATACGATAGTTTGACGGTGTTTTTGTTGAATATTTTATATAGTTTGTGTTCTTTTGGGAACGAGGTTGTTAAAATTTTAAAGAATTCTTTTCCTTTGTTTGTTTTGAGTTTTCCGTCGTATGGTGGGTTGTACCATGTGATTTTTCTTTTCCTGTTTTTCTTATTTCTATTTGTGTTATTGTCTGGATTGTATTGTAGTTTGTAGTTGTACCCACTTTTTTGCAGTGCTTCTTGATATTCTACTGCTGCATTGTTGAATACTCTTTCATTGCATGACAGGTTTGATAGTCTCTGATTTATGCCATTGGGTATGGCTTTTAATACAGATGGTGGGTGGTTGCTTTTGATGTTTACATAGATAGGTGTGTCATTGGGCTTCTTGTATGGTTTATATATGTAGTTGATGAGATCAAGTGTTATGTCTAGGTAGTTTACTACCTTTTTGTTTGCTTCAATGGTGATTTTTAAGTTGTGGTTTTGGAAGATTTTACATAATTCTTTTTTCTTATTTTCAATGGTTCTTGGGTTGTTGGTTAGTGCAGCAAGGCCGTCGTCTCTGTATAATCCAACTTGTTTTCCGAGTTGTTTCTTGATGTTGGATAGCATAAATTGTCCGACCAGTTCGCATGTTTCTGCACCGTCATATGATCCCATGGTTACATCAAATGTTGAGTTTCTGTTCGTTTTCTTGATCCAGGTTTCATTTTGGGCTTCTTGTATGGTTTATATATGTAGTTGATGAGATCAAGTGTTATGTCTAGGTAGTTTACTACCTTTTTGTTTGCTTCAATGGTGATTTTTAAGTTGTGGTTTTGGAAGATTTTACATAATTCTTTTTTCTTATTTTCAATGGTTCTTGGGTTGTTGGTTAGTGCAGCAAGGCCGTCGTCTCTGTATAATCCAACTTGTTTTCCGAGTTGTTTCTTGATGTTGGATAGCATAAATTGTCCGACCAGTTCGCATGTTTCTGCACCGTCATATGATCCCATGGTTACATCAAATGTTGAGTTTCTGTTCGTTTTCTTGATCCAGGTTTCATTTTTGCTGTACAGTAGCATTTTCTTGGTGTGGAATATGATAGTCTCTGATTTATGCCATTGGGTATGGCTTTTAATACAGATGGTGGGTGGTTGCTTTTGATGTTTACATAGATAGGTGTGTCATTGGGCTTCTTGTATGGTTTATATATGTAGTTGATGAGATCAAGTGTTATGTCTAGGTAGTTTACTACCTTTTTGTTTGCTTCAATGGTGATTTTTAAGTTGTGGTTTTGGAAGATTTTACATAATTCTTTTTTCTTATTTTCAATGGTTCTTGGGTTGTTGGTTAGTGCAGCAAGGCATGTGACGCTCCATCACATGTAGTTAGTGATATGAATCATTTCCCCATGCCACTACTGAAAAGGAAGGATATTCATGTGGCTTGACTAGTGTAGCGGGCGTCCCCAAATAATTGTGAGTATGACTCAGTAAAGAAAGAAGGGTGGTCATTGGGTGAAAGTGACCACTGAGTGATAGTTTAACAAGGGCTGGTAAGGTGCTGGTCATGTGTTTTGAACACTGAGTATGCACTCACTAGGAGGAGGGAGGAAAGAATCAGTTTTAACCCAGCAGATGGCCTAGAGACTCGAACCTGTCAGGACGTTGGTCCTCTCTGCTGACCAGTCATTACCAGCCCTTCACCCTTTTACCCTTCGCCCTTCACCTTTCACCCCGTGAGGTGGTTGAAGATGGCCATGGTGTGGGGAACACACCGGTAGGCAGCCCAGGAATTAAGGACTCCAGGGAGAGGAGTCGGGAACTCGTCATCTCTCCAGGGACAGGAGAAGACGAGGGAGAGGAGTTGGAACTCATCTCTCCAGTGACAAGAAGAGTCGAGGGAGAGGAGTCGGAAGTCATATCTCCAGGACGGGAGAAATCGAGGGGGCGAGATGATGTCTGAGAGAGACAGGGAATCCTGAAAGGATGAGGCGAGTCGTAATTCGGATGCAGGTATAGCATCAAGGAGTGAGAGAATCATTTATTTTCCTGGTCTGGAGTTTGTGGGCCAATGTTGTGTGGAGGCCGTGACTTTATGAAGTCTTGAGTGAGTTAGTTGGCCTCTCAGTGGAAAGAGTGCTACATGTATAAATTTGTTTATAACGTGTTTGATGTGATTTAGTAAAGTGTTTTCCCGAAGGAGAGGGGGAGAGAAAAAAAACATTCGGTAGTGCGCCTTTTGGTTGATTGGAAAGATTGCGTGTGCGTATGGAGTAAATGCTGTCATGAATGCGCGTGTGCAAAAGTGACAGTGTGACAATATGTAGTTGATGAGATCAAGTGTTATGTCTAGGTAGTTTACTACCTTTTTGTTTGCTTCAATGGTGATTTTTAAGTTGTGGTTTTGGAAGATTTTACATAATTCTTTTTTCTTATTTTCAATGGTTCTTGGGTTGTTGGTTAGTGCAGCAAGGCCGTCGTCTCTGTATAATCCAACTTGTTTTCCGAGTTGTTTCTTGATGTTGGATAGCATAAATTGTCCGAACCAGTTCGCATGTTTCTGCACCGTCATATGATCCCATGGTTACATCAAATGTTGAGTTTCTGTTCGTTTTCTTGATCCAGGTTTCATTTTGCTGTACAGTAGCATTTTCTTGGTGTGGAATATGATTTCCATTTCTGACCCTGTTATGTCTGTATGGTTACTAGCAAATTTCAGAGCTTTGGTGAGCAGTTCCTCATCTATGCATGGGTAAAAATCTACTATGTCGAATGTGATGAATACCGTGTTACTTTGTTTTATCAAGTGTTTTGAACCATTGAATAACTTCATTGTGTTCTTCTGAGGTTGTATTCAGAGTTTGATTTTACGTTCTTTATTGTTTTTTCTAGGATTTTCTTACTTATTTTGCCTAGCTAGTTCAGATTTAGATGGGTTTATTAGTCTACATGTTGGGTTGTTGTGAAAGTTAGGCTTGTGGTCCTTGAGTGTTATGAACGCTTCTTTTGTTGCTGTCGCTTCTACCCTGTCACTTAGGTCCATGCGATGTGCAAGTTCTTTTTCTTGTCCCATCTTCTGTGCCACCTCAGTGGTATTGCACCCACGCCGCTCATCTTGACAACCCGTCCACAGCCACAAGCCCGGCCAGTCTCACCGCAGCCCCAACATCGGCGATCCACAGGGAGCAGTCAATGTCAAGTCGTCAAGAGGCAACCCACCGGAGGAGACACTGCGCTGCTGCCGAGTCACTTCGGTGGTGTTCAGTGGCGCCTGTTCTGATCTAACAATACGCAGGACACCACCTACTAAGCCCCTACTGACGACAATAATCGCTTAGTCATGGAGCCGGCGTGAGTGAGCTCTCCCACAGGAGGGCGCCACCACTTCCGTCCAACGACAGCCCCTACAGATTCGCCGATACTGGTGACCCCGACGAAACTAAACCAAGGCCACAGACGTGGAGAGGACATCCAAACTGAGGTCACCATGAGAGCAGGGCGTGAAGGGCCACAGAATTTGAGACTTTTTTATATGCTGATTGATGAGATTGAGGATGGGAGCCGGAATAGCTCAGTTGGTAGAGTGCCGGACTGGTAATCTTGGTGATCCTGGGGTTTCGGGTTCGAACCTCCGCCGAGGCGTTTCGGTACAGGGGGATTTTTCTTTTCCACTTTTTTTCTTTTTGCTTATGTCTGTCTGAAAAGATTTGATCTCAACACCCCCTTCATTAGGGGCCATGGCCTGTATGAAATAAACATCCGTATCCGTATCTCTCTCTCTCTCTCTCTCTCTCTCTCTCGAATGGGTGTCATGGCGAGATCAGGAGAAAGACGTGTGTGAATCCTGCGGTCTGTTTTGTGAATGTGTGAAGGCTACAGTGACCATTTCTCCAGTATTTCCATCCCGTATCCATCTTGCTGATGGTTCCAATAAATAGAATCATGTGGGGGTATATATGTACATACCATCATTATGTGTTTTGTTGTTGAAACAAATCTTTATGAAGTTTTAAAATTTAAATTTGCATTTTTGCTTTGGGCACTTGTATATGTTCAATGAAACCCGCATACCTTTTCTAATCATAACAACAATTCCACCAGAATGTCTACCCTGACGTGATAATTTAATAGCTTTTAATGTGAATACCACATAATCATCAAACCAGGAGGAATGCAAATCATTAGACAAAAACGTTTCTGTTAAACAAATAAAATCATGCAACAACAAAAAATCAACAAACTCTTTATTTTCTAGTTTTGGAAGTAGCCCGTTAACATTATAATTCAAAAAATTAAGTTGAGACGTAATGACATTATTACAACAGAGCACTTGGTCTGCTTTGTCTCTGGCTCGCTGGAATTAACTGTATCATTGTCTGATATTGGGGCCCCGGGCCCTATTTCCTATTTCTTTTTGCTGCGGGAACAGCTTTTACTGACTTTTCGCATGTCGGATGAAGGACCCTCCCTCTCTTTAGACTGGCCTCGCGCAGGAGTTTGTCTAAGAGCATCCACTATGCTACTCTGACTGCCCGATCTTCGAGCCAATTGTGGGTGTTCTTGTTCCCTGACTGTTTCCGAACAGCGGAACTTCGGGGATGCCGCTCCAGTTCTACAGGCACAGATAGAGGAGAGATGAAAGTCCTCTCCTCTTCTGTCTTACCATGACTGGCCTCTGAATCAACACCTTTTCTTGGGCATTCTCTGAGCAAACAGACTGCCCAACTGCCTGTATGAGGATCGAATTACCTTCTTGACCATCACTGCCTTGTGGTACATTCGTGACACTTAATGATTCAGAGCTAGATAAGCCGCATGCATCAGTGTCCTTGCTCACTGTTTGCGTCTGGGAGTCGAGGTCAGTGTCAGTCAGCTTTTGAGTCAAAGTATCTGTCGTCGTTGTCCGATCCGTCACTGTCGATTCCAGTTCACCCTGAAAGTCATCATCAACAGCAACTGTTAACTCTTCATCACCTGAACAGGCCTTCACCTTCATCCTCACCGACACATCCGTTTTTTCTGTTCTGTCCTGAGAATCGAACAATTTTTATAAATAATTTCAAAGACTGGTTTTCAAATTTTTGATAAGTGTTGCATGATGCATAGTAGTGCACGCTTAGCTCTACTGGCAAGATCCTTGCATGCAAAAGTAAAGTTTTATTTCGTTGAAAATATATTCCTAAATATTTAAATATACGTTGACCACTGGCATAAACACTCCATTATAAGTCCACATTTCTCTAATTCCTAAAAACCCATCCTTCCTAAACACAATTATATTGCTTTTTGACATGTTAATTGTTAACTGAAGTGAAGATGAGATCGTGATAGATTATTTAGTTGAGTTTGTAAGCCAATAATAGTTTCAGACATCAGAACAACATCATCTGCCAAGAGAAGAATAAACAACTCAAGAGCATCGCAAGTAAATTGTGCACCATGTTTTCCATTTTTTAACAACATCTCATGTTAACTCATTAATCAAAAGAGAAAATAAAACAGGACTGCACACATCCCCTTGTTTTACACCAGAGGTACATTGAATATAGTCAGTCATATTTCCTCCACACCGAACCTTAGCTTTAACACAGGAATACATGCTAACTATGCATCTAAACAGTTTTCCATGAACACCAGCTTTTAAGAGAATAGGCCACAGAATAGTTCGATTAACAGAATCAAATGCTTTCTCAAAATCTATAAAAGCGACATACAACTTACGATTTAAAGAAAACAGTTTTTGCACCAGAGCCATCAAAGTAAATAATGATCAACAGTTGAATAATTGCGCTTAAACCTGTCTGATATTCGCCAGTGATATTATTATCTTCAACCCATTCCTGTAATCGGCGATTGATAATAGTGCTGTATAATTTACTACTTGCGTCACTTAAAGAAATTCCTCTATAGTTATTAGGATCATTCACGTTGCCTTTCTTATGCAGTGGTAGAACAATACTTTCCGTCCAGTGTTCAGGATAAATTCCTTATCAAATAGAGAATTGAAGAAGGTTACAAAAAAGTTCATAATCAGGTCAGTTTTACAAGCATACCTCAGCAGCTCTCCAATTATACCGTCTGGTCCAGGAGCTTTACATGTCTTAATTTTTCTAAGAGCAAACATTACTTCCTCTTTTGAAATCGGACGACTTAAATAATCATCCTCTCCTTCATTATGATCCAGTTGTAACCCCCTGTTAGGATCTACGTCTTTCGTTAGAAGTGACTTAAAATATTCGTACCAGGTTTCAATACTGATGCTGT
>CM031618.1:9388237-9393237 GCA_018398815.1 Conus ventricosus | reverse complement strand
AGGAGGAAGAGGAGAAGGAGGAGGAAGTGGAGGAGAAGACAGACTGCTAGCTGAAGACAGAAAACGTATATTCAGAATTGCTGGGATTTTTTTTTTTTCTGTGGCATTTTCACTGCCTTCTTCTGTAACAAGAATTCCAGAAATTTGTGTTTACATATCGTCTTGAACCCCTGCAAAAATGTTGTGCATCAAGATGGTGGCTGGAACATAAATGAATACTGTATCTGGTCTTCTGTATCAAAGAGGTCGCTGGTTTATAGCCAGAGAATGTTGTGAAGTAATGCATAGATGTTGCCTTAAGATTTAGTCCATTTTATGGCAGCTGTGTGGGTGTTGATTTTGGTTTTTCAGGCTTAACTGTCAAAATGATTGTACGTTTAATTGAAAAAAAAAAAGAAGCAAGATTTTTCAATGTGACACATGGAATTCTTACACAGTGACAGACATCCCTAGAATTAAGACTGGAAGGCTGCTCTGAAACTTGTCACCTGTGTCTTGCTGATTGACGCCTGTTGTGTTTTCAAGATGAGGTCCAAATGTGAAAATAAAAAAAGAATTAAAAAAAAAACATTGCAGAAGAGATCTCTAACTTATAGACTTTTACATCCATCAAAATATCACCTTGAAAGGAACACTTGGGAACCACCTTGAAATTATCCACATGCCATGCTCTATGCGAACTGTTGACTTTCCAAGATGGCCCCGTGACGCGTGTCGCTAAAAACGATCAATGATATGACAGATTTTCTATTGTCAGCAGCCAATTATTTCTTGAACAGATTTCCATGAAATAACGTATATAGATATCAGAATAGCCACTGAAGTTGTTCCCGAATTCTTTTTTTTTACTACCATTTTTTTTCTTCGTTTTACATTTCGCTTGTTTTAGCGATGCGTCACCCTAAAAGGAATGTTCATGGGTCACCTTTATGCAGAGAGCATTTCATGCTAGTTGATGAATGTTACCATTTCAAAAATGGCCGTCAGGGTTCGGTTTTCCAATGAATGAGAAAGATTTGCTTTTAAATGTGTCTCACCACATACTTCTGGCAAATGTGTGTGTGTGTGTGTGTGTGTGTGTGTGTGTGTGTGAGCGCGCTTGCGTGCGTATGTACATGCGTGCATGCTTGTCTGCATGCCTGCGCATGTGTGTGTATGTGCGCGCGCGCATGCGTGTGTGTGTGTGTAAAAGAGAGAGAGAGAGAGAGAGAGAGAGAGAGAGAGAGAGAGAGAGAGTCAGCAATAAAACATTCGCAAAAATGTACACACACACACACACACACACACACACACACACACACACACACACACACACATATATATATATATATAAGAGGAGAGAGAGAGAGAGAGAGAGAGAGAGAGAGAGAGAGACACACACACACACACACACACACACACACACACACACACACAAGCAGAGAGAGAGAGAGAGAGAGAGAGTGACAGACAGAGACAGAGAGAGACAGAGACAAAGAGAGAGACAGAGACAGACAGACAGACAAAGATCCTGATAAACCCAATACCCGAGCTCCACCAATGCAGACCGAGTGTTGGTAGATGACTTGGACAGAGTAGTAAAGGGTGATTGTGAGCCAATCGGAGTAGACGTTGTCAGTCATGTCACGAGGTTTAAATGCACGTTACCTTGAAGCAAACACACACACACACACGCACGCATGCACGCACACACACAATCACACCCGCATGCACGCACACACACGCGCAAACACACACACGCACACACACGCGCGCACACACACACACACACACACACACACACACACACACACACACATACATACGCACACACATACACACACGCAGACACAACAGACACGAACACACACAAACACACACACACACACACAGACTCACACACTTATGCACGCATGTAAGCTCACACACACAAACGCGCGCGCGCGCACGCGAGCGCATGCATGCATGCACGCACACACACAAACGCACACACACACACACACACACACACACGCACGCACGCACGCGCGCAAACACACACACACACACACACACACACACACACACACACACACACACACGCACGCACGCACACACAAACACACACGCGCACGCGCGCGCGAACGTCCGCACGTGCACACACGCATACTGCATGAACCACTTCATTTTTTTTTTTTTTTGGGGGGGGGGGGGGGCGGGAGGTTGAGGGGGGGTGCAACTTGATGTTTCATAAAGAGTGCTAACGCGCCATCGCACCTGCCAGTCTCGTCTTGTGGACCAGTGGTGACGAAATCGGTGAAACCGCGAACTCAAACGGTGTTCTGTTATGGAACTGGTCTCGCTCGTTCGGTGCAATAGTAAATGTTTCTAACGGAAGGTGAACACTGGTCTTTTGTCCCTTTTTCCCTAAGCTTTCCGCTGAACCCGTGTACTCAGTGTGTAAATTCGACCGCGTTTCAATTCTTGATGTGCTTACACTTACGGCAAATAATGCCCTCAACCACACATACATACACACATACACACACACGCGCGCGCAAGTCACACACACACACACACACACACACACACACACACACACACATTCAAACACACACACACACACACACACACACACACACACACACACACACACTCACACACACACACACACACACACACACACACACAAACACCCACCCACACACCCACACACACACACACACACACACTGCGCGTGGAGCCGATTGGATGGGGAGGGGGGGGGGGGATTTTGTTAATCACGTAAATCAGTTCTTCAGACTTTCGTTTTCGCTTGGGTCTCTCTACCACCATCTGCCCTCTGGCGTCAAACGAAACAGATGAGTGCTTGTCTTTGTCTTCAAATGACGAGCTCATACTATTGTCGTCAATGCTGGTTGGAGAGCGATTTAGGCGTTGCAAAACTGCCTGGGGGGGGGGGGTTATCGTTCTTTTCTATGTCAACAGAGGATGAAAGGGAAAGAACTCCATCGCCTGCACGCCGCAAGCACAATTTGACGGTCAAAAATGGTTAAATCGAGTTGCAAAGTGAGGCGATTGCAGGCGGAAATCTAAGCAAATTAGAAAAATTATTGCTGAAGCTCCGCTCCCCCCCCCCCCCCACCCACCCCCCCAGAACGAAAATGACAGCCTCGTTTTCATTCAACGCCCATCTAGCGCCGAACTGGATGAAAATAAATGGTGGCTCTTTCGTTTTCGTTGTCCAGAGTGTTGTGTAACTTGCCTCAAGAAGACCTCAAAGGTGGAAACGCGTCGTGTTTTGTCTTGCGCTTCGTTTGTCAGCCTTTTGGGGGGGGGGGGGGGGGGGGGGGGGGGGGGGGGGGGAGCGGAGCTTTAGCAACAATTTTCAAATTTGGTCGAAATTGTTGTTGTTGATATTTTTAACAATTTTGGGGTCACAATTATTGGTAAGGTTAAGTGTCAGATTAGGGTTAAATTAGATTGGGGGGTTCGGTGATGGCGGTTCAAACTGGTAGGGTTTGACTCGTACGTTCCGACTGGTGTCGTGTCTCGCCATGTTTTACATATGCCTATTCTACGTCACAGGTTTTCCGGTAAACTTCGGCATGTTGTCGGCAGTTTCCGTCAACGCAGATAAAAGCGAATGTTCAATGAGGAATTGCGCTCTGTCGGTGGGTCGGATAGGCAAACGTGTCTGTCAATAGTGATTTACCCGACATAACGTACAGTATCCTAAAAATCACTATATAGGGGGTGAGTTACATGAGGATTAGGGTCAGGGTCACGAATTCCGGAGCTGGAGAATATCCTGGTTTCCGACGCAAAGCCGATTTATAGATTTTTGCAATGCACAAGTTACTCACAACCTCTACAGATTGTGAGCTGCAGCAGATCCTGGATGAACACGCAGAAGTGTTTGAGGAAGTACGGGGCACCATTAGAAGGGTTCAGGCCAACATATTCGTCGATCTGAATGCACAGCCATGCTACTTCAAGCCATGCCCATTGCCCTATGCACTCCGTGAAAAGGTCGGCCAAGAACTAGATAGACTGCTGGGATTGTTCAAGGAAAACAGATCCCAGCCATGGCTGCCATGCGTATCCAGAGATGGGCATTGATCCTGGCCTCTTATGAGTACACCATCATATACAAAGAAGGGAAGAGACACAACAATGCTGACGGTCTGAGCAGATTGCCCCTCGAGGTGACTGAAGAAATGCAATCAGATCAGGGAGAAACGGTGCTGCTGATGGAGCAAGTTGAAACCATGCCCATCACGGCTACACAGATTCGGCAGTGGACAAACCAAGACAAAGTATTATCTCGAGTCAAGGAATACACTCTGAAAGGATGGCCTGACAGTTACCATGAGGAGACACTTCAGCCTTACTGGATTAGGTGCAGTGAACTGAGCATCGCAGACGGATGTGTGTTGTGGGGCACACGGGTGGTGATCCCACCGAAAGGCCGTGAGCGTCTGTTGCATGACCTGCATGAGTTACATCCTGGAATGACCCGAATGAAAGCCTTAGCTCGTTCCTACATCTGGTGGCCGAACATGGACAAAGAGATTGAAGACACTGTACGCAGCTGTTCCATCTGCCAAACACAGCGCCACATGCCTAGCCCGGCACCCTTACACCCATGGGAATGGCCAAATCGTCCATGGAGCAGACTGCATGTGGATTACGCAGGACCGTTTCTCAACAAGATGTTTCTGGTCATCATCGATGCACACTCAAAATGGATTGATGCATACCCAATGAATTCATCCACTTCGGCGGCCACTATAGAGAAGCTGCGACAGTCCTTTGCTACTCATGGAGTGCCAGAAATCCTAGTATCTGATAACGGCACATGTTTCACCAGTGCAGAGTTTGAAGATTTTCTGCAGAAGAATGGCATCAAGCATATCAAGTCAGCTCCCTACCATGCATCCACGAAGGGTCTAGCTGAGCGTGCTGTGCAAACTTTGAAGCAGGGGTTGAGAAAAGTTAACCAAGGATCCATCGAGACAAGGGTGTCGCGGTTTTTGTCA
>CM031618.1:9373237-9383237 GCA_018398815.1 Conus ventricosus | reverse complement strand
CTTCTAAAGAACGTGGCAGGCAAAGCGTACACAATGTGTTTTGTACCTTCATCCAGCCCCTGTAGGTTAAAACACGTACACACATTGAAATGCTTCGCCCTGCCTGCCTAGTTCAATCAACTCAACCTTTCACGGTGATGACCCCTTAGGGATTTAACGAACTCGGTTCACTTATAGCTATCGCTCCATCCAATTCACGTGCTGTCAGTTCATCATCGATGCCAGTTTGAACTGGATGTGGATTTCACTTGGTCCAAAATCTGTTCTTGTCTTCCGAATTCCTCTTGTCGCTCCGTTTTATGGGGGGGGGGGGGGGGGAAGGGGGGGGGGGGAAGGGGGGGGGGGAAGTTTCAGTCAGTCCGACCCTTTCTCCTCATTCGTCTCGAACTTTGTGGTCGTCGTCGGCGTTTGGGATGTCTGGGGTGGCGTTAGTGCTGCGTTGGCCTTTCATGCCATGATGAAACTGAGTGAGGGCCGTGTCATAATGAAGTTGTTGTTGTTGTTGTTGTTGTTGTTTTTCTTTTTCTTTTTTTCTTTCTTTTTCTTTTTTTTTTTCCTTTTTTTTTTTTTTGCATACGCAGGCTGACACTCCTGCGGACACTCCCTGTAGAGACAGGCAAGGATTAATCCCATGTACCCAACAAACGGAGTGGAGTTTTGTGTGTATGACCGGGTTTTTTTTTTCATATCCCGCCATTAAGGCAGCCATACTCCATCTTCGGGGAAGGTGCATGCTATGTGTCACGTGTCATCCATACCAACGGCCAAACTGGCCTTCTCTTCCGAAAGTTGCTGATGGGATTTGACGTGTGTGCAAGATGTTATGCGTGCGTTCACACACGGAACCTCGGTTTATAGTCTCATTCGAAGGACTGTATGGGAAATGGAGTCAGAACCAATGTTAACTCCGAGGGAAAAATCCCCTGTACCGAAACGGCCCGGCGGAGATTCGAACCCGCAACCCCAAGATTAAGAGTCCGGCGCTCTACCACTGAGCTGTTCCGGCCCCCGTAATGAAGTGATTTACAGAATGGTTGCCACGTAGTTACTTTTGCTTTTATTTCAGCCACTGTTTTGAATTGTTCGGTCTTTTTGGTTGATGTTTGTTTCAATAGCTGGATCAGGGCAGAGGTTTTCTTCTTTGTTTCTGTCAAATTCTCATAACCTTGTGTTTGTACTCCAAGGCTGTTTCTTTGTTTCTGTCAAATTCTCATAACCTTGTGTTTGTACTCCAAGGCTGTTTCTTTGTTTCTGTCAAATTCTCATAACCTTGTGTTTCTACTCCAAGGCTGTTTCTTTGTTTCTGTCAAATTCTCATAACCTTGTGTTTCTACTCCAAGGCTGTTTCTTTGTTTCTGTCAAATTCTCATAACCTTGTGTTTCTGCTCCAAGGCTGTTTCTTTGTTTCTGTCAAATTCTCATAACCTTGTGTTTGTACTCCAAGGCTGTTTCTTTGTTTCTGTCAAATTCTCATAACCTTGTGTTTGTACTCCAAGGCTGTTTCTTTGTTTCTGTCAAATTCTCATAACCTTGTGTTTGTACTCCAAGGCTGTTTCTTTGTTTCTGTCAAATTCTCATCTCCTTGTGTTTCTACTCCAAGGCTGTTTCTTTGTTTCTGTCAAATTCTCATCACCTTGTGTTTCTACTCCAAGGCTGTTTCTTTGTTTCTGTCAAATTCTCATCACCTTGTGTTTCTACTCCAAGGCTGTTTCTTTGTTTCTGTTCCACCAAAGAGGTTGAACGATTTGTTTAAGGTCAGCATTGTTTGTTTTTTTGTTGTTGCACGTGCTGTTCCTGAACTGTCCTACGACATTCCTGTGATTGTTGTCGTACTGAACAGAGTCCTTGTGTTTCGTGTCTCTTCCTTTTGATGGTTTCTGTAAACTGAGTTAGACAGGGAATTGGTCACTTCCGTGACGGAGAAGCGCTTCCGCACTCATACCCGCTGCGAAGTTTGGTACGACGGGTGCAAAGTCCATGACACTGTCAGCGAAACCCTGCGTTCCTGTCTGTATGGGTTGGAGATCCTGTTGTCAGTGCGCTATGACACTGTCAGCGAAACCCTGCGTTCCTGTCTGTATGGGTTGGAGATCCTGTTGTCAGTGCGCTGAACAAGTGCTTCATCCAGCATTTCTTCCGGGACACTTCCTTGAGGGTGGGAACCATGCTGATCTCACGATTTTGACCATGCATTAAGATGTCCACGTGTTATACCAGTCTCCAACTTCATCTTGTAACCTCCCCCCCCCCCCCCCCCCCAAAAAAGGGGGGTCCTCACTGTTTCTGGGATCCTGGATGCATGTACGCATTGACGAGTACAAAATGTTTCTGACTGCCATCAGGTCCCGTCACACACCCATTAGTCCACGTGTGCTACGCTCAGTAACTTCTCTTTCCCTGGCAAAAGTTGATGGTGTAGGTTACCTGTCTACCTCGACCACTAAGTCTTTTCTTTGTGTGTGTGTGTGTGTGTGTGTGTGTGTGTGTGTGGATGGCAAACGCGTTCATCTTTGTCGTGCACACGAGGTATCACTTATCATCCCTTGACGTCTTCATGGAATGCCCTGTGCGTGCCTGCACCCTATGTGAACACAGCGCAGACTTTCCAAGGGTGGTGCAGGATTGTTGCTCCCAGCTGGGTTGTTGGGCAGTTGAGGACAGTACTTCTCTGGGCCCTACCCGCACCTTCGGGTGTGTCTTTTTTCTTTCTTGTCGATGCCAGAGCCGTTCGTGTTTGTCGTGCGCACAACATTGTATCGCAGCTTAAGGTGGACAGTAGGTTTCGCCCAGGACCCAGCTCTGCGTTGAGGATGTCCTCCAGGATGTGATCACCCGGCGTGCACTGAACACGCTCCAGCCAGTGGGGACTGTGCGTTGTCCGAGCAGGGCGGGCATTGTGTGCACGCCAGCGTGAGAGAGGACCTCGGCTTTGGGCCACTCTTGTCTTTGCCAGGGTATGCCCAGACTTTAGCGATGGCTTTTCAGGTGGAAGGAGTTAGGTCTTCTTTAGTGCCTGGAGTATGTTGTCCATGTAGCTGCTGTAGGTCAGGGTGGTGATGGCACAGGTGATGTACCCTGCCCCATCACTGTCTCCACGTGAACTTGGAGTCCAGCACTTTCAGGTCAGACAGAGACAGGATCCAGCACTTTCAGGTACAGACAGTGACAGGATCCAGCACTTTCAGGTCAGACAAAGATAGGATCCAGCACTTTCAGGTACAGACAGAGACAGGATCCAGCACTTTCAGGTACAGACAGAGATAGGATCCAGCACTTTCAGGTACAGACAGAGATAGGATCCAGCACTTTCAGCTACAGACAGAGACAGGATCCAGCACTTTCAGGTACAGATACAGGATCCAGCACTTTCAGGTACAGACAGAGACAGGATCCAGCACTTTCAGGTACAGACAGTGAAAGGATTCAGCACTTTCAGGTACAGACAGAGATAGGATCCAGCACTTTCAGGTACAGACAGAGACAGGATCCAGCACTTTCAGGTACAGACAGTGACAGGATTCAGCACTTTCAGGTACAGACAGAGATAGGATCCAGCACTTTCAGGTACAGACAGAGAGACAGGATCCAGCACTTTCAGGTACAGACAGAGATAGGATCCAGCACTTTCAGGTACAGACAGAGACAGGATCCAGCACTTTCAGGTACAGACAGAGATAGGATCCAGCACTTTCAGGTACAGAGATAGGATCCAGAACTTTCAGGTACAGACAGAGATAGGATCCAGCACTTTCAGGTACAGACAGAGATAGGATCCAGCACTTTCAGGTAAGACAGAGATAGGATCCAGCACTTTCAGGTAAGACAGAGATAGGATCCAGGACTTTCAGGTACAGACAGAGATAGGATCCAGCACTTTCAGGTAAGACAGAGATAGGATCCAGCACTTTCAGGTACAGACAGAGATAGGATCCAGCACTTTCAGGTCAGATAGAGATATAATCCAGGACTTTCAGGTACAGACAGAGATAGGATCCAGCACTTTCAGGTCAGACAGAGATATAATCCAGGACTTTCAGGTACAGACAGAGATAGGATCCAGCACTTTCAGGTCAGACAGAGATATAATCCAGGACTTTCAGGTACAGACAGAGATAGGATCCAGCACTTTCAGGTCAGACAGAGATATAATCCAGGACTTTCAGGTACAGACAGAGATAGAATCCAGCATTTTTAGGTCAGAGATATAATCCAGGACTTTCAGGAACAGACAGAAATAGGATCCAGCATTTTCAGGCAGGACAAAGATAGGATCCAGCGCTTTCAGGTACAGACAGAGATAGGATCCAACACTTTCAGGTACAGACATAGATAGGATCCAGCACATGCAGGTACAGACAGAGATAGGATCCAGCGCTTTCAGGTGCAGACAGAGATAGGATCCAGCACTTTCAGGTACAGACAGAGACAGGATCCAGCACTTTCAGGTACAGACAGAGACAGGATCCAGCACTTTCAGGTACAGACAGAGATAGGATCCAGCACTTTCAGGTACGGAGATAGGATCCAGAACTTTCAGGTACAGACAGAGATAGGATCCAGCAATTTCAGGTACAGACAGAGATAGGATCCAGCACTTTCAGGTAAGACAGAGATAGGATCCAGC
Organism: Conus ventricosus; assembly: GCA_018398815.1. Lineage (NCBI taxonomy): Eukaryota > Metazoa > Mollusca > Gastropoda > Neogastropoda > Conidae > Conus > Conus ventricosus. Next base: position 9,378,613 of record CM031618.1, on the reverse strand, counting down.
ACTTTCAGGTAAGACAGAGATAGGATCCAGCACTTTCAGGTACAGACAGAGATAGGATCCAGCACTTTCAGGTCAGACAGAGATAGGATCCAGCACTTTCAGGTCAGACAGAGATATAATCCAGGACTTTCAGGTACAGACAGAGATAGGATCCAGCACTTTCAGGTCAGACAGAGATATAATCCAGGTCTTTCAGGTACAGACAGAGATAGGATCCAGCACTTTCAGGTCAGACAGAGATATAATCCAGGACTTTCAGGTACAGAGATAGGATCCAGCACTTTCAGGTCAGACAGAGATATAATCCAGGACTTTCAGGTACAGACAGAGATAGAATCCAGCATTTTTAGGTCAGACAGAGATATAATCCAGGACTTTCAGGAACAGACAGAAATAGAATCCAGCATTTTCAGGTAGGACAAAGATAGGATCCAGCGCTTTCAGGTACAGACAGAGATAGGATCCAGCGCTTTCAGGTACAGACATAGATAGGATCCAGCACTTTCAGGTACAGACATAGATAGGATCCAGCGCTTTCAGGTGCAGACGGCCAGCCTGTTGCATACACCTCTGTGAACTGCCATGAAGCAGACATTGCCCGCCTCTCGCTCTGTACAGTGCTCCCCAACAAGTAAGTAAATTTACGGCACCTAGAGCAGGATAGTGGTGTAAGGTAAGGTAAAGTTATGTTGCTTATAGCCCAGCTGACCGCAAAGGGCCATATCAGGGCTGTCATTGTGTTGAAATCAACTCACAAATTGTTGTTGTTTTTAAGAAAGAAAGAAATTTACACAACCCATTAAAACACCTAAAACACACCGGAAATATTGTTTAACATTCTTTCCTCTGTGAAATCTTAGATCAGCTCAAAAATGTTCATCTCTCTCAGAAATCTATAGATCGCATCAGGTGGGACATCTCTGAACAAGGTTTTCATTGAATCTGCTGTTAACGCGTTTATGTCTCGCATCACGCAAATCCCAACACTCTAAAGGAATAGGTTTTTTTCAGTGAGTGGTGCATGACATGGAATGCACCACAGAGCTTCTTCTTCACCTTTTAAAAGATAAGAATGGGAGTAAAAGGAGTGGCCTGTACGCAAACGACACAAAACTGTTTTCTTCTTTACGGCCGCCTCGGGAACATGGTAAAACCTCTTTCAGGGTTGGACAGATGTTAAACAGTTTGGTATCCATCTGCAAGTTCCATCCCTCTTGAAGGAGGTCTTTAACACAAGCCCGAGTTTGGGGTTTCAGATTAGTATGAGGGACAGACAATCTGCTCAACTCTTTCTTTGTGGCACTCTTGGCGAGTTCATCAACCACTTTGTTGCCTTGAATGCCCACAGGGCTGGGAACCCAAGCACACACACACAAAAAATGTTATGGCCATCTGATTTCAGAGAGGTGTACAGTATGAATAACTTCAGCACTTGAGGGTGCTAGAGGTTACGGCAAGCAATGGCCTCCAAAGCAGAAAGGGAGCCCAACAAAATGAGAAAAAATACTTCACGTTTTGATTTAGAAACCATTTCAAGAGCCAGTGATATGCTAGTAAAATGGTTTGATGATCATGCTGCTGTGCAGAAAGTCAGAAAAAAGAGTCTCTCGTTGTAGAGCTAGCTCTCTCTCTCTGCTGGTCTCTGCGGAAGAATATTCCTTTAGAAGAATTCTGAGGTCACACCCTCACCTGATGATTACTAAAATGTGTGATTTTATGAGCACTTCAGAACGCAGCTTGGACGTGAGCTCAACCAACAAAAGACTCATGCTTCTATATCTTTGCTCTCCATTTAATTCCAGAGAGTTTCTTAATGCCTTGGGTGATCACAACAGGGCTCACTGCTGACAGAGGGAGATTTCCGTCCGTGTCTTCGATGATCCACCAGCTGGCCAAGCATTCTTAAAGTCATATACTTCTTCTTTTGTTTTTTTGGTCTGAGACTGTGTGTATGCATACATGTGTGTTACCTTGTGTCTTTTCCATTTCATGTGTCATATTGTAAACAATTGAACTTATATTGTTTTTTTTTTTTAAACTAGTGCGGTAACTCTCGCTCCCTTGATGAAATGAATACACGGCCATAACTGCAAATGTATGCCGCTTACCACAAGATTAGATACCTACTTGTTCTTTAATTACTGTTCACTGTTCCTGGCTTCATTTCAAATTTGCTTCTGTATTGCTTATAGCCCAGCCCACTGCGAGGAATCGTATCAGGGCTATCGCATCGTCAAAATCAGTTTTAAAAAAAAAACGCTCAATGCACCAGTTCCTTTAGAATATACTCAAAACATCTTAAACTGGATCCGTTGCGACAACGACTTTACACAGTATGGAAAAAAATAACTTCTCTCTGCTGTGTGGGGGTGATGCTTTGAAGCCATGTTTAAGTTTCTGGAATTCGTAACTTCCATTACACAACCAGCATGCGATTCAACTCATCTCAGGAGACAGAGCGAAAATCACATTCACCATGCAGTTCAGCTCATCTCAGGAGCCAGAGCGAAAACCACACTCACCATGCAGTTCAGCTCATCTCAGGAGACAGAGCGAAAATCACATTCACCATGCAGTTCAGCTCATCTCAGGAGCCAGAGCGAAAACCACACTCACCATGCAGTTCAGCTCATCTCAGGAGCCAGCGAGAAAACCACATTCACCATGCATCTCAGGAGCCAGAGCGAAAACCACACTCACCATGCAGTTCAACTCATCTCAGGAGCCAGAGCGAAATTCACATTCACCATGCAGTTCAACTCCTCTCAGGAGCCTGAGTGAAAACCACACTCACCATGCAGTTCAACTCATCTCAGAAGCAAGAGCGAAAACCACATTCCTTGACTCCTTGCAGGTTTCCAGGTAAATGAACAGCAAGCATTCCTCCTCCTGATCATGTCCTGCTCCTGGGAAGAGACAGTTTAACACTGCAGGATTTACCTAGGTAAGGTAAGGTCATGTTGCTTAGAGCCCAGGCGACCGCAAAGGGCCATATCAGGGCTGTCACCGCGTTAAAACCAACTCACAAGTCATCCAAAAAAAAAAAAAAAACCATTCACGCATTTCTTTAAAATACACTTTCTAAAAACGTACCAGAAACTTCGTTAAAAATTCTTTCTTCCGTAAAATCTTAGATCAGATTTTTTTTTTTATAAATGTTGATCTCTTTTAGAAACTCAAAGATCACGTCAGGTGGGACATCTCTGAACAAAGGTTTCACGGAGTCTGCTGTAAAGTCTTTTTATGTCTCACACATGCAAGTCCCAACACTCTAAAAGTATATGTCTCACTGTGAGTGGTACATGACATGGAATGCACCACGGAGCTTCTTCACCTTTTAACAGATAAGGATGGGTGTCAAACGAGTGGTCTGTATGCAAACGGCACCAGATTTTACCTTGGCCAGACGAAAAAAAAGAGCTTTCTTGACCCCCACCCTACATAGGGTGTGTGATTGACGCTCGAGAGCCAATGTGATCCTTCCTCTCTAAGGGGAGGGGAGGTCTGAGCCAAAGAGATGCGTCGAGAGCCCCGAACCTCTCAACCTCCAGGATCTCATTCCTTCGCTTCAAAGAGTCGCACCTTGCGCATGGCAAACATGGGCAAGTCTGAAGAAGAAGACCCACATAGAAAAAGGAAGCACGTGGAACAGAAGACATGATGGGGTGAAGGAAGATAGACACGACCTTAGGAAGCAAGACAGAAGATGAAAAATAAAAGAGGTAGGCCACTGTTTTTTCTAAACCCTCATCCTTACTTAGGTAAGGCAAGGCAAGGCAAGGCAAGGCAAGGCAAGGCAAGGCGAGGCAAGGCAAGGCAAGGCAAGGTCAGGTCAGGTCAGGTCAGGTAAGGCAAGATAATGTAAGGCAAGGCAAGGTAAGATAAGGTAAGGCAAGGCAAGGTAAGGTAAAGTAAGGTAAGGTAAGGTAAGGCAATGTAAGGCAAAATAAGGTAAGGTAAGTCAGGCAAGGTAAGGTAAGATAAGGCAAGGAAAGGTAAGGTAAGGTAAGGCAACGTAAGGCAAGATAAGGTAATGTAAGGTAAGGTCAAGTAAGGCAAGGTAAGGTAAGGTCATGTAAGGTAAGGTAAGGTAAAGTAAGGCAAGGTAAGGTACGGCAATGTAAGGTAAGGTAAGGCAAGGCAATGTAAGGCAAGGCAAGGTAAGGTGAGGTAAGGTAAGGTAAGATAAGGCAAGGTAATGTAAGGCAAGATAAGGTAATGTAAGGTAAGGTCAAGTAAGGCAAGGTAAGGTAAGGTCATGTAAGGTAAGGTAAGGTAAAGTAAGGCAAGGTAAGGTACGGCAATGTAAGGTAAGGTAAGGCAAGGCAATGTAAGGCAAGGTAAGGTAAGGTGAGGTAAGGTAAGGTAAGGCAAGGTAAGGTAAGATAAGGCAAGGTAATGTAAGTTAAGGTAAGGTAAGGTAAGGTAAGGTAAGGTAAGGTAACGTAATTTAAGGTAAGGTAAGGTAGGGTAAGGCCATGTAAGGTAAGGTAAGGTAAGGTAAGGTAACGTAATGTAAGGTAAGGTAAGGTAGGGTAAGGTCATGTAAGGTAAGGTAAGGTAAGGTAACGTAATGTAAGGTAAGGTAAGGTAGGGTAAGGTCATGTAAGGTAAGGTAAGGTAAGGTAAGTAAGGTAAGGTAAGAGGTAAGGTAAGGTAATGTAAGGGAAGGTAAGGTAATGTAAGGGAAGGCAAGGTAAGGTAATGTTGCTTACATTCCAGCCGACCCACATAAAGGGCCATACCAGGCTGTCACCTTGGTCAAGTCAACTCACAAGTCATTAAAAAAATAAAAAAATATGAATAAAACACTACAACTACTTTGCAACTACAGGTTAAAAAAAATAATTAAAAAAGGCACCTCATTTACTCATGACTTTAAACTACACCTTCTACAACACACCAGAAATGTTGTTAAAAAATCTTCTTTTTTCTGTAAATTCTGAGGTCAAATGCAAAATGTGAATCACTTTCAGAAATTCAAAGATCACATCGGGTGGAACATTTCTGAACAAGGTTTTCATGGAGTCTGCTGTAAAATGTTTATTTCTCACATCACGCAAGTCCCAACACTCTCAAAGAATACATTTCACCGTGAGCGGTACATGACACTCAATGCACCACGGAGCTTCTTCACTTTTTAAAAGATAAGAATGGGTGTAAAACGAGTGGCCTGTATGCAAACGGCACCATACTTTATCTTCTTTACGGGTGCCTCGAGAACATGGTAAAAACTCTTCCAGTTTTGGGCGGATTTTGAACAGTTTGGTATCCGTCTGTGAGTTCCATTCCTCTCGCCATACGCCTGGGCCTTGGGTTTAGTGAGGGAGAGACAATCTCTGTCTAACATGGGAAACCCTACCTGGGGTATTAAAC
>CM031618.1:9338237-9368237 GCA_018398815.1 Conus ventricosus | reverse complement strand
GGGTAAAGACGCCAGTCAACCTTTTGGTATCATTTTTCGTCTATTATTATCAAGAGGACTTGCATAGCGCCTATGCCCCGGCCAGGGCCCTGGCTCTGAGCGCTATACTCTCTGTGTTCATGTTTACAGAACGGGGTGCCTACCTGGATAGAGCCGACTGAAGAGCTGCTTGTTGGCGCTTCATTCAGTCCTTTCCTGTGTCATTTAGTCAATATCGATCATTCAATCTAACGACTCTTTCATTCTTTTGATTTTTCACGCGGAGTGCATGCTATATGCAATGTGTTATCCATACCAATGGCCAAACTGGCCTTCTCTTCTGAAGTTGGTGATGGGGTTGCAAAATGTTATGCGTGCGTTCACACACGGAACCTCGGCTTATAGTCTCATTCGAAGGACTGTTTGGGAAATGGAGTCGGAACCAATGTGAACTCCGAGGGAAAATTCCCCCATACCGAAACGGCCCGGCGAAGATTCGAACGCACAACCCCAGGATCACCAAGATTATGAGTCCGGCGCTCTACCACTGAGCCATTCCGGCCCCCTAGTGTTAATCCGTACATTCACTACAAGACTTTTCATTCTCGGCATATACCAAAACAGTAAAGACAGAAACCAACGTTCCCCCCCCCCCCCCCCCCCCCCCCCCTTCCGAGGAGGCTGAGACAAGTGAATGATTCTAGGGCTGCGAAGAGCCTTGTGTTATACGCATGTGACGTCAGTCATGGTACTTTTCTGTTCTTCATGCATGCGAGGCCACACTAAGGTGTCAAACATGGCGACGTCTTGTTTTCCTCAAACCAGGAGGTTAAGATTAGATTTACCACTCTAGCCTTCAGTACTTGGATGATTTGACTGCAAGAGTAAGTTAGCTGTACGATTATCACTTTGTTGTCCAGATGTGGATTTTTAAGGCGCAAGATCCTGTGATTAATTACACATTCGTAATGTCTTCCAGCCGCAATGCTGTTTGGCCATGTGTTCTCTATAAAGACGGGTGAATGCTCATTCTGCAATCGTTACCCCCCCCCCCCCAAAAAAAAGTTAGAAAAAACAAGTAAAAAAACTCACCGACAGTGTGGAGTGCTGCAACGCAAAGACATTGTAATGCCGTTTTATATGCCAACAGATGTGGCCAGACTCTCGTTTATCTGAGACTGAGCTAAAAATAATAATAATAAAAAAAAATTTAAAAAAAAAAGAAAGAAAAAAAAAAAAAAAAAGAAAGAATTTTTTAAGTACTGACCTCTTACGTTCTCAATCATACATGTTCTTCACATCTGTCATCCATAACCTACTGACTGTGAAAGATACGCCATGGCTAAAGAGCGAAACAATTTATGTTTAAAAACAAAATGATTCGGTGATGAACGTTCAGGTTGAAGGGACGTGAGTTTTTGAGTGTTGACCTTGATTTTTACAATGCCGTTCTTCACTCTCGTGTGAGAAGTTTGGAAGAGTAAGAAAATCACTTCGAGCAGGCATCACTATATGACGGTGCCACTCTCAGACAATGTTTTGACAGAGGAGTTTGCACGCTGAAAAAGTTCGTGTGAACATGTGGAAGAGACGCCGGGCTATCTAGTCCAGTAAAATTAGGACAAAAATCGGCTTGAGTGCAAACTAATTCCTTTCTAAGCTTTTGAGTTTTTTTCCATTTTACAAACCCTCGGCAGTCTTGGTCTTTAAACTTCGCACGAGGACCTGTTCAATGATCAGATGTGATGAAGGCCTCCCTAGAAACGGTCACTTCTTCTGATCACATGCCGTCCTTGTGTGAAACTGTGAAAGACATCAGAATTGACCTCCTTGAGGTCAACCATCTGCTGAAGGTACAGCCAGGCCGACTTGGTGTAATGATGGCTACCAGCTGCAGCCAAATATGGCAACATACATCTGACAGATTCCAGATGCATCTTGAAGTTACCTGGCCTTTCAGCTTTGATTGATTTCCGCGGATTGTCAGTCATGTCCATGTACTGCAACCACAATGCTACATTTCTAACGCAGGACAGACGTTTCTTGTGCTCTTCCAGCTGACTAGTAACAGCTGAACACACATTGTCTGTCGTGGCATCTTAGGCTGGTATGCTGCCGTTCAGAACTTTCTCCACAACACTTGAAGCAGCATTCAAAGTATCATTCCCTAGATCTGCTTCTAGATCGCCAGAATCCATCACATCAGAATCTGAAATTGGCGAAAAAACGGATGCCTGGGCTTATAGCTGCGATCATTCCCATTCCATGGAAGGTGTTGTGGCCATCAATTGTCACTGTGTTGTGGTCGACGTTGTCTGCAACGAACTGAATTGTCTCTCTGTCTGTTGTGGGAAGCTCAACTCCAAAGGAGGCTGCAGCATTCAGTTCAAACTTTCTAAGAACCTGGAACCAAAAGTTCTGTGCATCTGTACTGCAAGGTCAATTTGCAGTGGTGCAATGATGGTGTTTGGTCGAAAGTTCTGTACTATAGCTTGGCCTATTGCAGATACCTTTAAATCAACATTTTTTGTGAACGACTTGATTGGAAATTTTCTCAGTGTCCCAGGAATGTAGTTTCCTTGGTTCTCAATAGAGACGGAATCTGGATACTCTTCTTTGCAGCCTAACATTGACTTGATGTCACAATGAATGATGTCTGCAGCAGCATTGATCAGTCGCAGTTTTTCTGCTTGAAGATCAGCATTTCTTGGTTGTTTATAAAACTGACGCAGGATGGTATTAGCTGTCTTCTTCAGTGTGATTATATCTGCTTGGTTGGGGGACTGTGAACAATCGATCTCATTTCCATAGCGTTTTATCAATTTTTTCTTCATGTGCACAGTACTTACTATATGCTTCAATTTCTGAATCCTTAAGACTGTGTGCCATGATGTCAACCAAATCACAAACGGTCACCTGGTCAGAGTCAAAAGAGTCGAGCTGGTCGATGACGTTTTCAAAGGCAGAAAGTCTTTGGAAATCTTCTGGTCTTCCCGAAGACACTTTTTTGGTGATGGGCTCTTCATTTAAAAAACATCTTTGGAATCTGACAATCAGAACGGAAGTTCGATAGACAGGTATTATGGTAAACTGCATCTTGGGCTAAACAGTCCTGTAGAAATTCAAGTCTTCCTTTGACATCTCTTGCCCATGAATCCCCTTGATGCACACATGTTTGCAAAACTGACTTTTGGAATTCTAACGTCTGCATAGCTTTCAGTTGTCCACTTGACGCCCACCTGGGACCTTTTCTTTGCCGCTTTTTCCCTTTCTGACAAAATAAGCACACTGGTTCAGCATCAGGGTCCTGCGATCTTGGTGGTCTTGTCTTTTTGGGGGACATGAGCTTTTTTCTTTTCTTCAGCTTGCTTTCAATGGCCTTAGGATTAGTGTATTGGCTACGACATACACGTTGAACCAAATCACCTTCCTCTGCATGGATATTGTCATACAGTTGTTTACTAACACGATTTATGCTGTCGCTCCCTTTCTCGCCAAGAGTCACCCTGTCTTTGGGATTCTGAAACTCTTGCTTACAGATGATGCAGACTTCTGGATACACTTGTCTTGAAGAAGGGAAAAGTGTGATTAGTGCCATGTTTGAAGGTTAAAAAACAAAACTGTGTCATTGCCAAGTATTCCATACAACAAACTCATTGCATATGTCTATCCTACACACACACGCCCGCGCACACACAAACACACGCACACACATACACACACACTAAACACACACTAATGCATCCAAACTCGCACACACACACACACACACACACACACACACACACACACTCACTCTCTCTCTCTCTCTCTCTCTCTCTCTCCTCTCTCTCTCTCCTCTCTCTCTCTCTCTCTCTCTCTCTCTCTCTCGTCGTGGGGAAGAGAGAGAGAGAGAGAGAGAGAGAGAGAGAGAGAGAGAGAGAGAGAGAGAGAGAGAGCGAACTTATGACATGAATGTTCTACCATACGACTGTCTCCCGGCGCCTTATCGTTTACAGCGCGCGAGCCGCGCTGGAACATGTGTGCCGCACAACCCGGCGCATGCGTGATGCAGCGAAACTACGCCTCCCGGGCCTTCTGGCACAGCCATTTGAACAAAACGAGTCTAGATTATCGTCATGACTCTTTATCTTTAAATGTTTAATTCAGATCATATACGTCATCATGCAAAAAGAACTTCGTAGGATGAACTTGGCGTTGGTGAATGTGTATCTTACCCCTCCATCGCTCTCAGCCTCCGTGTCTACGTGGAATTGTCCAGTAATAGTAATATGGTGATTCGGTCGGATCAGAAGTATCGCGCGGACAAAAACGCGATTTTCAAAATCAATTTTCGATCACTTCCCCCCGGGATATTTTGGTAGACTTTATTGGATGTTAACATACATGCGAAAAACTGTTTTATCATGAAAAAAAATCGTAGAAAGGAATTAGTTTGCACCCTATTATTCTTTTGCCTGGACTAATCAGCCAGTAACCCATGGCTTCCTAGGATCAAGACAAGACCCAGCTTCTGCTTCTGTCCCGTCAGCACGTGAGATCATGACCTGTCTGCCTGTTTGATGGTCAAAAGTGGAATTACCACACGAAAACTATGAATTCCACCGAATTAAAATTCACCGCTCTTTAGCTGCAATGTGCCAAACATCCCACATACATTTTCTTTGCAACTCTTGTCTGGTAAAGGAACAAAAGATGGAAGAATCGTGAGACGTAAGAATCGTTCAGGTGTAAGTGCAACATGGTCTTGTTGATCTTCGTTCTCCATGTACCAAATATGGGTCAGAGAGAACTGAGGTGAACAGGCACCTGACCCAAAGACATCAGCCAGGTGCCAGAATCTGCACAGATGCCGTGGCCAAGAAAACCCAGCCACTGCTCGACCCATGGTCAGTGTGAGAAGTAGGTTCAACTGCTGAGGAGTTTCACGGAAGCGAATATCAAGTATGGACAATCTTAGGAGAAGTCTTAATAATAATAAAAGTATGGAACCAGGAACCAGGCTAAGTCCCGTTTCAAGAAGATGGAGGAAAGACAAAAAAAAAGTTCTTCTTTGTCTTTGAGAACACCTTCTGCAAGGACTACGTCCTGAATGTGTTCTTTATGCCTCCTACCGGAGTGTAATTATTCGCACTGTGACAGGCTGTTTTCATGTAGTAGACACTGTGACTGATTGTGTTCATGCAAGACGGATTGTGTTCATGCAAGACGGATTGTGTTCATGCAAGATACATTGTCATAAGTTCTCTCCATGTGTTAAACAAACTGAGCTGTTGTTGGGTCAGTCTATGGAACCGTATTTTATTTTCGAGAAGCACAGGTGTAAAAAAAATGGACATGTTATCGTATTTTCTTATTGTACACTAGATCTAAAGTGGACAGAGAGGTAGAACCTGAAAAAATCGCACTGTAACCAACCCGGCAACACATATGTGATCTCAACAAAGCGCCGCATGTGTCGGCAAGACATCAATCAATTCACATATGTCGGCAAGACATCAATCAGCTCTGATGGATGAAGCAGACGATGCAAAACTCTCCCAAACCCGAAACTTAAGTGGAAAAAAAAAGTTTTCGAACCATCTGCACGTGCAGAGCATGATGAAACCAAGGATTAACTTTCAGAAGTGGACCTTGACTGCCCCCGAAAACCCATGGGAGATCCACTCTACCTCTGTCCATCTGCCGTGAAAAAGCTGCCACGTGAAAGAGCCTCCTCAATGTGTCACCAGTCTGTGAAACAAAGACTCACTTTTAAACCATTGGTGAACTGATGATTCACACGCCCTGTTCACGGTGACACGTGAATGGGGGGGGGGGAGAGATCCTTCCGTCACGTGATTCACGCGGCCTGTTCACGGTGACACGTGAATGGGGGAGATCCTTCCGTCACGTGATTCACACGGCCTGTCCACGGTGACGTGTGACTGAGGGAGATCCTTCCGTCACGTGATTCACACGACCTGTTCACGGTGACGTGTGAATGGGGGAGATCCTTGGTCACGTGATTCACACGACCTGTTCACGGTGACGTGTGAATGAGGGAGATCCTTGGTCACGTGATTCACACGACTTGTTCACGGGGACATGTGGATGTGGGAGATCCTTGGTCACGTGATTCACACGACTTGTTCACGGGGACATGTGGATGTGGGAGATCCTTGGTCACGTGCTTCACACGACTTGTTCACGGGGACATGTGAATGTGGGAAATACTTCGTCACATGAGACGGAATCCCTTGATCTTCCTTCCACGAAATATAAAAGAATTCTCACAAGGCGAAGGATCAAAGGGATTTTCCACAGATGAAATATGTGTGTGCTTACGTTTGTGTGAGTGTGCGAGTGTGTGTGTGTGTGTGTGTGCGTGCGCGCGCGTGTCTTTTCGCATGCGTGTGTGCGTGCGTACGTAGGTCTTTTGATCTGATGAAATCCTTAAAAGGACCAAAAGATGGACAAACCAAATCGCTGGGCTGACCTAACAAAACAAAACCTGATGAGAATGCATGTGTTGACGTAAGCACGACTAAGAAACCGGAGCAGAGCGTATCGTTATCAAACTTGTAGCTGCAGCGAAATCTGACGATGCTAGGGACATATAGTTCCGTCGCTCATTGCTCTATACGCTCTGACTACCAACCATCAGACAGGACATAGGCATCTGGCCAAAAGATGCCAGGCAGCGACCTAAAGATTTACCCAGAACCTGTAGCCAAGAAAACGCAGCTATCGCTCAAGCCAGGGCCAGCATGAACAGTATGTGGAGCTAGTTTGTGGAGGGAGGTGTCCCCAAAAAAATGGACACTTTTATAAACACAAGAAAAGTATCCCTGTAAACGAAAATCATGGGACTGGACAAGAATCAGGATGAGTCGTGTTTGGAGATGATCAGGGAAGCACAAGGAGTGTGTCGTTGTCTTTGAGAACGCCAGCTTCACGTACCATGATGCCCTGGGCAAGATCATGCTCTAATTGGCGTGTGGCTGCCTCTTCCCCCCGATGGCGGCACTGCCATCAAATGTTTTCATGCAATATGCGTTTGGAATGGCTGTTTTCAGATAGGACACATTGTTATTTAGTTCTTACGTGTATGCAGGGACTGGATTGGTATTAGGTTAGTCTGTGTTGTGAATAATTTCAATTTTGAGCTCTGAAGGTGTACAGCTTGGGTTTTAGTCTCATTGTCTTACTGCACACGTGATTCGAATGGACTGATTAAGATTAAGATTCAGATTAAAATAATAGTCCCGTCAACAGCAGAGTTTATCTCAGGACTGTCACCACGTTTCCAACTACCACGTATGTATGTTTAAAAAAAAAGGATTAAAAGCAAAACCTTACCCAACCCATTAAAAAAAGATTAAAAGAACAAATCCTGGGATTAAAAAGCAACAGAAAGGATACGACGATCACCAAACTTAGCCACACATACGCAGAAAACTGTGATCCCAGCAAAACGTCACAGCCACGATGCATCTGAAGACGTTAGTTAACCTGAAAGGGTGGAGCAGGTATAGCACCGATCTTTGCCACGCCAAACTTGAACACAAAAGGCTGGGAAAGGTTGCCACAGATGGAACACACCATTCCAAAGGCTGGAAAGATTGCCACTGAAAGATTGCCACAGATGGAACACATCATTGCAAAGGCTGGGAAAGATTGCCACTGAAAGATTGCCACAGATGGAACACATCATTCCAAAGGCTGGGAAAGATTGCCACAGATGGAACACATCATTCCAAAGGCTGGGAAAGATTGCCACTGAAAGATTGCCACAGATGGAACACATCATTCCAAAGGCTGGGAAAGATTGCCACAGATGGAACACATCATTCCCAAGCTTCAACTTAAGAGATGGGAATGGACTGCCCATAGTCCTTGGAAGATCAAATCCACCACTGTCCACCCACAAATAAAGGGGCCACACCACTGTCCACCCACAAATAAAGGGGCCACACCACTATCCACCCACAAATAAAGGGGGCCACACCACTGTCCACCCACAAATAAAGGGGCCACACCACTGTCCACCCACAAATAAAGGGGCCACACCACTGTCCACCCACAAATAAAGGGGCCACACCACTGTCCACCCACAAATAAAGGGGCCACACCACTGTCCACCCACAAATAAAGGGGCCACACTGAATGAGCGACCCGGACATTCGTCCAGTCTGTATGACGAAGTCTGGGTCATCAGAGACTCTCGCAGGTGTCAGCTGATTCTCACAATCGTTCACATGTGTGACTAGAGGCAGTACAGGAGGCCTAACATCGGAGGGGGTGGATGGGTGGAGGGGGGGGGTGATGGATTCGAGGGAGGACAGTGGTGGGGAAGGGGGAACAAGAGCCCAGAACCGAAGTGACATGTGTCTGCGACACCAACATCCTTAGCATCCCTGGTAACGGCTTTTCCAATTTCAGTTCCAGACGTCTACCAGTCCAGCTGACACATAAGTCCCTCTCTGGGCTATCATCATGTAGAAAAGAAAGCATTGTCATTGGACAAAAAAGGTCCCTCTCTGGGCTATCATCGTGTAGAAAAGAAAGCATTGTCATTGGACAAAAAGGGTCCCTCTGTGGGCTATCATCATGTAGAAAAGAAAGTGTTTTCATTGGTCAAAAAAGGTCCCTTTCTGGGCTATCATCATGTAGAAAAAAAAGCGTTTTCATTGGTCAAAAAAGGTCCCTTTCTAGGCTATCATCGTGTAGAAAAGAACGCGTTTTCATTGGATAAAAAGGTCCCTTTCTGGGCTATCATCATGTAGAAAAGAAAGCGTTTTCATTGGTCAAAAAAGGTCCCTTTCTGGGCTATCATTATGTAGAAAAGAAAGCGTTTTCATTGGACAAAAAAGCAAACAGACACAACACATCTGCAATATGATCTGCACAAATCCATGACATAATTGCTGGTCTATCGACATATTTAAGTCCATTAAAACTAGACCGCACCAGCCATTCAGCTTAATCTATCATCCTCAGTTTTTAAAAGAAATGAGTAAGATTCAAAACTCATAGAAAATGAAATGAGAACAGCAGCCTGTAAACAACGGCAACGCGCAAACACACAACGGGAAAGCCCCCAACCCCTCCCACCCCCCACCCCGACTGTTTTCACTGCAGTGATATCATGACAATGTAACATAGAAACACCCTTCTTCACCCTGTTTCAGTTAGCATGATTCAGAGAGGGTTGATAAACTCAGCCACCCAGACTCCTTCTTCCTCGTTCGCCTCCCGTTAGATGAGCAGCCCGGTGCCCTCGATGAAGGCTGCCGTCCACCGCAGCTCCTCCAGGGTGGCGTACAAGTTGGCTTCCACTGCTGTCGGTGTTGGCTAGTACTTCTTTCTGGATGCTGCATGCGTCGTACTGTCTTGAAGGATGTGGTCGGTTGTCATTGGTCCCTCACCACAAGAGCACTCTCCACTCTGTCCAATGCCTAATTTTGTGTGCATGTGGTGGAGCAGGCGATTGTGTCCAGTCCTCAGGCGGAAGATCTTGACCTGTTCCCGTCATCCCAGCAAATGGTATTTGTCCTCAGGGTTGTGTTTGGGGTGCTGGGGGCGCCACTTTATTCCTTGCTGTGCCTTGATGATTGTCTTGATTTCATCGTATGACACCAGGTTGTTGGCCTGCTCCTTCTGTGCACCGTCTTTTTGCCAGAATGTCCGCTTTTTCGTTGCCTCTGATGCCACAGTGTGCTGGTACCCATCGTATCACAAAGCCACCCAGATGAATGACCTAATTATTGCAGTTGTCAAGATGTCACCAAGTGACTGTCCTTGAAAAAGAAACGAGCCACTGCGCCATTCATGGACAGCATTGAAAGTATGTCAAACAAATGAATAAACGAACCAATGAACACGTTTGTGGAGATGGAGAACAAATATCAACACTCCCTGATGAAGTAGCCAAACAACCACAGCGAACATGGAAGTGGGAACCAGGATGATTCTTGTTTCTAGAGGACGGATGATAGGGATAGGCGTTTTTAGATCAAAATAAAGGATCCTTAAAAAGAATGACTGAAATGAAGGATGACGAGACGTTAACAGAAATAACGACGGATTAAAACGGTCGGTATAAGACGAGGAGTAGGGAAGCTTTTTGTTCAGATGAAAATGAATGAAAGGAATTTGGTCTCACAGAATATGAAAGACATTTTTTTTGCAAAATGACGGATGAAATGAATTTTGGAGATGAATTAAAGGAATTTGGTCCCATAGAATATGAACGATGTTTTTGTCTTTTGTTTTTTGTTTTTGTTGTTGTTGTTGTTGTTTTGTTTTGCAAAATGACGGATGAAATGAATTTTTAAAATGAATTAAAGGAATTTGGTCCCATAGAATATGAAAGACATTTTTTACGCAAAATGACGGATGAAAAGAATTTTGGAAATGAGTTAAAGGAATCTGATCCCATAGAACATGAAAGGCATTTTTTTCTCTTTTGCAAAATGACGGATGAAATGAAAATGATTCCAAACCTCATGAGCTTGTCTGTTTGTTTGCTTGTTGTCAAGATGAACTCTGCAAAACTATTCAGATATGGACGAATCGTCGGGTAGGCATGACCTACGGTAAAGAAAACTGTGCCGAAGATATATCTTGACACGTGCACAACCACAGGAACAGGTGCAGAAAAGAGCCAGCATCATGAAGGTTTAGCTGCAGTAATATCGTGATCATGTCAAAGAGAAACAGCCTCGTTCTCCCTGTTCCCATTAGTAAGGTTCAGAGAGGAGAGGTGAAAACAGACACCCATAATAATGACACCGTCCACTTGCCAAGTTCTACCGAGTGATTGTCCCCAGAAAATCCTGTCACTGCACTGCTCAGGATGAGAGTGAAACATGTCGAACAAAGGAGCATGTTTTTGGAGATTATTATTATGATGAATACTTGTATAGCGCCTATCCTCAGCTAGAGACCAAGCTCTAAGCGCTGTACAAACCACATTCTACACAAACGGGCTGCCTACCTGGGCAGTGCCGACAGAAGAGCTGCTACTGGCACTTCATTCAGTCGTTTCCCATGTCATCCAGTCAATCTCGTTCAATATCGTTCACTCAGTGTCCTTACTTCCTTCATTCTTTCCATTTCTCACGCAGGGTGCATGCTATGTGTAACGTGTCATCCATACCAACGGCCAAATTGGCCTTCTCTTCCGAAAGTTGGTGATGGGATTTTACGTGTGTGCAAGATGTTATGCGTGCATTTACACACGAAACCTCGGTTTATAGTCTCATTCGAAGGACTATTTGGGAAATGGAGTCAGAACCAATGCTTACTCCGAGGGAAAAATCCGAAACGGCTTGGCGGAGATTCGAACCCGCAGCCCCAGGATCACCAAGATTACGTGTCCGGAGCTCTACCACTGAGCTATTCCAGCCCCCAGAGGAGATGGAAAACAAAGATCAACACTCCTTGAGGAAGTATCCAGGCAACCACGGCAAACACGGAAGTGGGAACCAGGATGATTCTTGTTTCAAGATGATCAAGAACGAACGATAAATTCTACCTGGTCTTTAAGAACGGTTTCTGCAATGAGACAAGGTTAGAGACGAGTGGACTTCTTGGTTTAGTTCTCTGTGTCGCAGTTAGTATGGCTTAGGGAGGACAGATGCGTGCAGCAATCTGCATTAATGACACTGGCTAGTTGCCAAGATCTACCAACAGATTGGGGCCCCCAAACCCCAGGCATTCTTCAACTCAGCATGATAGGTATATTAAACAAAGGACAAGGGGAGAGAATATCATAGAAGGAATATCGGCGGAACCATGATACCCATGGAATTTGGGAACCACAAAGATTCAGGCTTCAGGATGCCCAAGGAAGAACAGCAAGTTCTTCTTTGCCTTTGAGAACGCCTTCTGCAAGGACTAGGTCCCGGACACGCTCATATTTGACAGGGTAAGGTAAGGTAATGTTTCTTAAAGCCCAGCCGACCGTAAAGGGCCATATCAGGGCTATCACCGCGTTCAAGTCAACTCACAAGTCATCAACAACAAATATATATATACACACAACCCTTTAAAATACACCTTCGAACAACGCACCGGAACCTTCGTTAAAAAATCTTACTTCCGTAAAATCTTAAATCAGATGAAAAATGTTAATCTCTTTCAGAAATTCAAAGATCACATCAGGTGGGACATCTCTGAATGGGGCTTTCATGGAGTTTGCTGTTAAATGTGTATGTTTCACATCATGCAAGTCCCAACACTCTAAACGAATATGTTTCACTGTGAGTGGTACATGAAATGGGAAGTACCACGGAGCTTCTTTACCTTTGAATCATGTGTGTGTGTGTGTGTGTGTGTGTGTGTGTGTGTGTGTGTGTGTGCGCGCGCGCGTGTGCGTGCGTGTGTGCATGCATCCATGTGTGTGTGTGTGTGTGTGTGTGTGTGTGTGTGTGTGTGTGTGTGCGTGCGTGCGTGCGTGTGTGCGTGCGTGCGTGCGTCCGTGTGTGCGTGTGTGCGTGTGTGTGTGTATGCGTGTGTGTGTGTGTGTGTTTGTGTGTGTATGTGTCTGTGTGTGTCTGTGTATATATATATACATATATATATATATATATATATATATATATATATATATATATATATATATATATATATATATATATATATATGTGATGCACTCCCACAAAAGGTACATTAAGTGTCATTTTGAAGATTTTGAGATTTTGGCACAGTCAGAAACTAGAGAAATTAAGCTTCACAATGATATGCTTGGTTTTGTTTTAGGTTTATTAAAACCAAAGTTATAGTAGTTTATATCCAGCTAGTAGCAAGGTGGCCATTTTGAGAAAATGCCTGTTAAAGTTGACAGAGCAATCTTGATGAAAACCCTTAGCAACAGGGGTTTTTTTTTAACAGAAATCAATGAAACTTGGAGCAAACAATCTTTACTCCTTCCTGCATCAATCAACGAGACATTTATCACTAATTCGTCCTCTTTCTACCTTATAACCCCCCCCCCCCCCCCCCCCCCCCCCCCCCCACCCCCCCGAGAAAAATTTCTTTCGTCAACACACCTTACAAAAGGGTAAAATAAGTAACTTTATAGGTTGAATTGAGCTATAAGACTTCACAATATGAATTTTAAGGGTTTAAAGTTACCAAAAATGCGAAAAACCCAAAATCCATAAAAATAGATCAAACCACCTTTTCAAGCCCGTAGGCCAAATCGCTCTCAGCGACTTAGTGTACCCTTCGTGGGAGCGCGTCATATATATATATATATATATGTATATACATCAAAGGTTTTTTTGTTTTGTTTGTCAAGATGAAATTCGCAAACAAAACGTCAAAAGACGGATGAATCATCAAGTTCTATGGTGGAGGAATCTCTGTCAAGAACATGTCTGTTGACACGAGCATGTCTCAGGAAGAGGGGCAGAAACTTCCGCATTCCAACATCTCAGCCACAGCCAAAAAGGAGACAAAGTTAGAGACCAGTGGACCTGTTGACTTAGTTCTCTGTGTCGCAGTTAGAACAGCTTTGAGAGGACGGATGCGTGCAGGCATTGATGATGCCAGCTAGTTGCCGAGATCTACCCACAGACTGGGGCCCCTGAAACCCAGTTGTTCTTCAACTTAGCATGATAGGTATGTCAAACAAAGGACGAGCAGTGTGAAGAGGGATGTTAAGTATCAACACTCATAGAAGGAATATCGGTGGAGCCATGATACCCATAGAATTTGTGAACCACAAAGATTCAGGTTTCAGGATGACCAAGGAAGAAACAGCAAGTTCTTCTTTGCCTTTGAGAACGCCTTCTGCAAGGACTAGGTCCCGGACACGCTCTTATTTGACAGGGTAAGGTAAGGTAATGTTGCTTAAAGCCCAGCCAACCGCAAAGGGCCATATCAGGGCTGTCACCGTGTTCAAGTCAACTCACAAGTCATCAAAAAATATATATATATATATATATATATAATATATATATATTCACACAACCCTTTAAAATACACCTTCGAACAATGCACGGGAACCTTCATTAAAAAATCTTTCTTCCGTAAAATCTTAAATCAGATGAAAAATGTTAATCTCTTTCAGAAATTTAAAGATCACATGAGTAGTAGGGTTAGGGACTTCTCATGCCCTAAAAGTGGAGGCGGATGAGGCGGAGGTCACGACCTCCCCATTAAAGCGCCTAAGGGGCGAATCATATGACAGAGGATGATCGGTGATGGCATCGCGAGATCGATGTGAGTTCCCTATTAAAGACCCTACGGGCGATGACAAAGCATGCACGATGTTTGCATCGTGATGGTGCAATCAGCTTTTTAAAAAAAAATAAAGAAATAAATGACAGATTGGTTATAGCGACTCTTTTTTTTTTTTGTTAGGCCGTCTCCCAAGGGCGACAACACACAAACACATGATGAAAAAAAAAAGCAGTCTGCTCCCTTGAAAGGCCCGAAGTGTACCCGCTACACCCTTACCAGCTGAGCATGACTGACTCTTTAGACCGGTTCATTAATAGTTAAAGAATGAGATTTGGGGATTAGTAGGTGTCTTTGTTGTTGTTTTTGTTTTTTAATTATTTATTTCTAGGTTAATGTTGAAGATGGTTAGTTGGCCAAATGGATCCAAGGTGGAAACATCCTTTTACCTGTGTTATTGCTGGTCCTACAGGAAGTGGTAAGACAGTATGGGTCACGCAATTTTTGAACTGTATAAAGGACATGATGACACCATACCCTGAGGAGGTTGTTTGGTGCTATGGTGAATGGCAACCTACCTACTGTCAGTTACCAGCAGTGACCTTTAATGATGGATTACCAAACGTAGACAAACTGGATGGTCTTAAAAGGCGTCTCGTGATTTTGGATGACCTAATGAGTGAGACTGACGACCGAGTGACCAAGTTGTTTACTAAGGGTAGTCATCATCGCGACATGAGTGTCATGTATATTGTTCAAAATTTGTTTGGGAAGAACAAAGAGCAGCGTACCATCAGTTTAAATAGTCATTATCTGGTGGTTTTTAAAAATCCCCGTGATGCTTCCCAGATTACGCATCTAGGCAAGCAGATGTACCCTGGCAAACTGAAGTACGTTCAGGAGGCCTTTAAAGACGCCACCTCCCAACCTCATGGTTATTTGGTCTTTGACCTTTGCCAACAAACGCCGGATCACCTGCGCCTTAGAACGAGCGTGTTTCCTTTTGAACGTCAGGTGGTATATGTTCAAAAGTGATAACAGGGTACCATGTCCGCAAGACTGAAGAGAAACGCACCCATGCTCCGATTGCTGAGTGGTGCCAAACCCGCTGTGGTGAAAGCCGTTATTAAAGGAGCCTCTCCGGACCTGATGGACACTCTAAGCGAATGTTCTCTGAATATTTTAAAAGGTGCTGTTTCATTGACCCCCACCCAGAAGAAAAAACTGTGTCGATACAAGAGTAGCCTTCGTGCTCTGCCCAAGAAGGGGATCTCCGTGAAGAGACGCAAACAGATTGTTCAGAAGGGAGGTTTTTTGGGGTCTTTGTTGGCGCCTATCGTGGGTACTGTGGGTTCCTTGTTAAATAGTCTGTTTTGAAGGAAGATTTCAAAGCTGCTGAAAGTATGGAGCATGTAAAGAAAATGGTGTTAATGGATCCACGATTGCTTGAAAATTTGAAACCTGCCGGAGGACCTCCTGTAACTGATGCAACTGCGGAGAGTGTACGTGAAATCGATGCGGATATGCGTGACATATTGGATCGTACGGATATTGGACCGGATGACAAAGCCAGAATGTACCAACAAGCTTTGATGAAGTACTTAAAGAGAGTAGAACAGTTCAAACAGCGACCTCTGGGAACCATAAAGATGAAGAACACGTCACCTCCTGTAACCACGGAACATCCAGCAGATACCTCTTTTCAAAAGGAGTCAGTGCAAGAGGATGTGATGGAGAGTGTGCCCAAAACATTTAAAAAGAAAGCGGGGCGACTATTGCATCATATCCAAAAAGACCCCAACCTGGGATGGAACGCACGGGTGAGATAGAGTATCAGGGTAAGGTGATTCCCGAAACGAACGTGGTGGACTTAGTAAATGACATATTGAGAAAGAAGCGAAGCTTTGCTCCGAAAGGATGGGAAATCTTCGCCAGAGCTCTCCGAGAATCAAATGTCCCCCAAGATCTTGTTGGTCATCCTGAACGTTGGGAATTTATGGTCAACCGCCGACCAGTTCTTGAAGGAAAGCCACCCTCAGATCCACCAACATCAAGAGCTTCCAGAAAGAGTAAAAAATCAAGACGCACCCACCTAGCATCGCCAAAAGGTTGGGAACCATACTGAAAAAGATGAAACGTAAAGGGGCGCTTCTATCCCAGATCCTGTTCGAGGCATATTACAATCCGTCACATCCCAGCTCATATGGAGGAGTGAATGCGTTAAAAAGGTCCATGAAGAAAAAACGCTCGGTCTTGGAAAATTGGTTGTCCTATGAAGATGCATACACTCTTCACAAACCAGTACGTTACCGCTTTCCTCGACGTCGCATTATTGTGGGTGGTATTGATCACCAATGGCAGGCTGATCTCATTGATTTGCATACTATAAAGAAAGACAATGACGGTTTTGTGTATATTCTTACATGTATTGACGTCTTCAGTAAGTATGCGTGGGTTGTACCCCTGAAAAACAAGACTGCAAACACCTGAATTGCAGCCTTTAGACATAGTTTTGATCAGGGGAGAAAACCAATGAAACTCCAAATGGATAAAGGATCCGAATTTTGTAATAAACTCTTTCAAGCCTTTTTAAAAGAGCAGAAAGTGTACCATTTTAGTACAGAAAATGAAGACATAAAAGCCTCCGTGGTAGAACGGTTCAATCAGACTCTCAAGGATAAGTTGTGGCGTTACTTTACCAAGCACAACACCTTAAGGTTTGTGGATGTCTTACCCCATGTGGTGGATAGTTACAATCACAGCTTTCATCACAGCATTAAACTTGCACCAATCGCCGTAACCAGAGACAACCAAGAGGACGTGTGGAACATCCTCTACAATCATCCATTGAAGGAGCTTAAACCCCCTAAATTGAAGGTGGGTGACCGAGTTCGTGTTAGTAAAGCAAGGAGAATGTTTAAGAAGGGCTACATGCCATCTTGGACAGAAGAACTCTTCACAGTGAGCCGAGTGAAACGCACAGTACCTGTGACCTACGTATTGAAGGATGACCACGGTGATGAACTGACAGGGACCTTTTACAGTCAGGAGCTACAAAAAGTGGGTGACAAAGATGTGTTTCGCATTGAAACCATCTTAAAACATCGAAGAGCTCCCGGTGGGTGAACAGAGTATTTAGTAAAGTGGTACGGCTATGACTCGTCATTTAACTCATGGATCCCGCAGACAGCGCTCACCACATACTCCCACTGAACCACTCGACGAAGGAGGAGGGGGAGGAGGAGGACGATGTGATTAAGAGACCAAAGGACTCTCGTCAATCTTTGTTATGGTGCGTGTTTGGTCATCGAGTACCTCGCAGTGAAATAGTCTTTGGCTGTCAGATTCTGCTGGTGTATGTAGTTGTTGGAGTGTCTCTGTATAATTTGACACGCGGTTACGGCGCAGAAAATTTGTGGGTGGCGCTTTTAGGCAGCTGTCTCGGTTACGTTCTACCCAATCCAAGCATCGACATACGCTCTAGATGATGTTTTACCTTACCCTTCCCAGCAATAGCTCCTTGCAGTATTATCCAGACAATCATCCCAGCCATTTTTTGACCAAATTGCCACAACCCATTGAAGTGAGTGCGGACTACGAGGTAGGATTAAGTGAAATTTTGTTTAGTAACACGTATTTCAATTTAGGAGACGTGGAGGGATGGTTTGAGATTAGATTGGATGGCAACTCCGATCAAAAAACATTACTCATTCCTGGAGGTCTGTACACGTCTATGGAAGAGCTGGTGGAAGAGATGAACAATCAGATACGCCAAGCCAGTGGAAAAAGGAAACAGAATGAAATCAAGGTGGTGTATTCTCGTGTCTCCAGGACCGTTCACATTAAAGTGTACAAACGAGGTGGGGCTGTAAAATTAGGAAAGAAACTACAGGAGATTTTTAGTTTGGAACGTGATAGCATTTTAGGAAGAGGCTGGCTCAAAAGTACTCACCCCGTGCAACTTCATAAAGGACAGGAAGGCATCTATATTTACTGCGATCTCGTCCATTCTAGACCCGTGGGCGATGTGATGGTGCCCTTGTTGAGAATCGTCCCTATTGGAGACCGCAAAAGGGACGTGGTTCACCACATCTTTGACAAACCCAACTACGTCCCCTTAAGCCGATTTCAGTTTAACACAGTGGAGATCCTTTTAACTAACGACACGGGCAATCCATTGTCATTCGGACGAGGGAAGACCATCGTGATGCTTCACTTTCGTCGCCGACGACCTGATGACTATTGAGCAGCTATGATCGTCCATTTTAAGCCCAACTACAAAGCCTACGAACAATATTACATTGATCAGGTGGGTCATGGCTTACCTGTGTTTGTGGGGGGTAAAAATTACCGAGGAAGAGGTCTGGGTAATCTCTTGGGGAGCTTAGCAAGAGGTCTTGTGCCTATGCTCAAATCCGGAGCCAAAAGCGTTCTTAAAGAGGTGGCCAAAACAGGTTTGCAGATTGCGCAGGACGTCATGTCCGGGCAAAAATTAACTTCAGCCCTGAAACAGAGAAGTAAAGAAGCCAGTATGATACGTGATTGTTCTGAAAAGTGACCAGTACATGATTGTTCTGAAAGTCTACTATTTATTTCATCGTAATCATGTAAGCCGTCATACGTGATTGTTCTGAAAGATTAATAGTTTACATTATTGTTCTAAAAATCTACTATTGTTCACCCGTGTGAAATGTTGTCACATATGGAACAATATGTATACCCTACCCAATGAAGTTGGAGGGGGTAGACTAATTCACTTTGTCCGTCTGTCTGTGTGTATGCCTGGCAAGTAATAGACTTGGAAACTGAAACTAAAGAGTCGCTGTTTATGACGTCATCGGTTTCTTGGAAAAAAAATAGTGTCTTGGAAACCGAAAGTACAACTAATTGTCTTTCTCTCGTCTCATAAGTTCGAGAGCAGTTGATTGCAGGCGACAGCCATTCCCCCAAATCGGAACTTTTGTCTTTTGGTAAGTGTTTAATTTTTTATCTTATTTTGTTTGTTTATGGAGATACGAGAAAATAATAGAAGTCTGTTTAAGACTGAAGTTGTCTGTTTTCTTCAGAAATGAGACATCTTGTATTTTGGGTGGACGGTGGATAACAACTGGCTAGATTTGGCGACCTATGTATAGGACATATGTATAGATACCGTCGAACATGTTGGTTGCAGTATTGAATAAAATATGTTATGAAAGAGAGAGAGAGAGAAAAAAAAGATAAATCAATGAATCATTCTTGATAGATCTATATATCACAAGGAACCACCCTTAGTGAATTATCCATTTGCGGGGGCTTATGAGTCTTCTAGAGCTTTGGCAATCAAGCTTTTCCCTTTGGGGACGGGCTTCCGGCTATTGAATAAAAACATCATATTTTTGTATGATTGGTCAATTACATCTTGTGATACAAGGACGAATCTGCAAAACCAACCGATCTTTGGTGCTGGCTTCTGGTACATTGATTTTAAATGCACGCTGTCAGCCTTACACATTGCTAACACAAATGTGTAGTTGGGAGGTCAATAGTAAAGTAAAGTACCTGATTAACGTCTATGCAGTCTTTATAAATACATATACACCCATTACTGTTAAACTTTTTTTGCTTACACAGAATGAACCTAAAGGAAAATGAGGCTCCTGACAAGTATCGCCATCCTTCTGGTGGTGTCTGAGAGCTGTGTTTGTGGACCAGGAGAGCCTGGGGTTGCAAGAAAGGCGAAGCAACGACAAGCGCCAAACTACAGTGCTGAATTTCTACAGCAGCTACTGGAGACAATCCAAAGAAGGTCGCCCATTCCAGTAGCAGAGAGGATCTTAAATGGTAAACGTCTCTACAACCAAATATCCAAACACAATCTCAAAGTGATACACACATACATACCCTTTCTGGAAAAGAATGATGTTCGTGTGGTTGACAAAGATAACCTTATTTTCTTTCTATGGATGAAATTCCAAGAGCTATTGAATATGTTTTTCGGAAACATCACGGTGAAGGTACCAGAAAGATATACCATAGAATGAAAAAGAACTACTTTGGAATAGGCGAATTTCGAATCCAAAAAGCACTCAACAGCATGGAATTACGTCAGCAAACAAGACCAGTTTTCAAAAACAAACCTAAAATGAAGACTGTATTGGCACACTCTATAAATGAGAGACATCAGATCGATTTAGTTGATCTAGACTCTGTAACCACAGGCAACCGTTATGTGGTTGCCATTCTGGACGTATTCAGTAGGTATCTCTGGCTAAGATCATCAGGGCAAAAAAGCGCAAAATCAGTGGCAAGTGCTGTGTTTAAAGTATATGAAGAATGGGGGAGCCCTCGCATCATTCAATGCGACAACGGTGGCGAGTTTAAAGGAGAGTTCGAAGCACAAGCTGTTAAGCATGGAATTCGTATTATTAGAGGCAGTCCTAATCACCCTCAAAGTCAAGGGAAAGTTGAACGGTCCCATCAGTCCTGGAAATCTAAAATGAAGTTCGACTTGATGTCAAAGCATGTCGAGACAAGTAATTTTGACAGGGATTTGTTTCATTATCAAAACGATTACAATACCGCATTTCACGAATCTATACAAATGACTCCACGGGAATGCCACTTTGAGGCAACAAAGAGAACCGCAGCTAATGAACATTCCCTTTCTTCAGCACTGAAATGTATAAAATCACATGCCAAGAAAAACATCTGTAGCGGGTATGATTTAAATGAGGACGTTTTTATTAAACCCAAGCGTAAGGATGAGAGACTAAAACGTGGCAAATCCCTTAAAGATCCACCATGTAAGAGAGCCAAAATTATAAAAAAGAAGGGGGGAGATAAGTTCTTTGTGAGGTGTGAAGACAACGAAATGTGGGTGGGTGTTGAAAATATAACATCTTTAACACTGGCAAGAGAGAAAATGAAAAGAAAAACGTCAGTTTTGTTACAGAGACTTTCTTCACAGTTGATAGAGGAACAGAAACGTGACATTGAATATCCAAGCTTACAAGCTGTTGCGCAGACCTACGGAGTAAGTATTTTAGACACTCCGAAAGATAGCAATTGTCAATTTCATGCCATTGCGCAGCAATTACAAATTCAAACAAATAAGCAGATGTCTGCAGATGAAGTAAGAAAAGCAATTGTCCAATTTCTGAGACAAAACCCTGTGTTAAATGTTGCCGATGGAGTGCTGGATTTACGAGACAGAATAATCAATGAAACATGGGAACAATACTTGGACAGAATGGAGAAGGGTGAGCAATGGGGCGACGATAATACACTACTTGTTGTGCCATTTGTTTTTGACGTTCCTGTCACTGTACTGTCGGATTCCATGGACCACGTTGTTTCTATACCATTGCCAAACGAAAATGTGAATGAAGATGTCCCCACATTGTTGACTGGCCACATCAGTGAGTTACATTACGTTGGATTGATCCCTGTGGATAGTCCATGTATAGAAGTTAATGAAAACTATGCTCATTCTGATGAAACCCTTTGCGAAGCATGTGGCATGTCTGGTGAACATGACTGTCTAGAGGAATCCCTCACAGTTTCCATGGGCAAACCACATGCAATTGATCCTTTGTGCTTCGACTGCGGAATTTTTGGTAAACATACGTGTGAAAAACCCAACATATTCATATCAAACAAAACGATATTTACTCTTCCAGACACTGTGTTATTGTTAATCTTTGCATTGGCTACACGCTTTATTTCATTCGTGTGCAAAAAGTTTAATGATTTAATAAACGATGACACTTCCCACAGTTGCAATACCGAGAATGGGCTAAGACTGTTTTCAATTGGAGAAAATGCTCAGAAGATTTTAAGAAAGCTTTTCTTTCCGATAGAAATCCTGGTGTGGAAAAAATGTTGTGAGTTTTGTGGCAAAAACTACACTACTTGCAGTGGTTTAAACCATGGACCAGATGGAATTCCACGCTGTTATCAAGATGATGATTTCTGTTCTACTTCATGCCAACTGAACTACAACGAACAGGAAGATCAATCACAAAACTGATTACAAAATAGACGTTTTTCCCAAAGCCATTTTACTATACAAAGGCATGTAATTATCTGCTCTTGTTTGTCGGGCAGTATCGTATTTGTGTTATTCCAAAGGTAAGAGACACGACGTACTACTCCACAGTCACTACAGACAAAGAAGATCTGTGGTTACAGTGGGGAAGAAATGAAATGCAAAGGCAAACTATAACTTATACAGGGTGACCCCCCCCCCCAAAAAAAAAAAAAAAAACCGCCCATATTTAAAATGCTAATAACTTTTACCACTTAGTCATGAGCGAAACATCTCCTGGGATAAAGCAGCTGTTGATGATGGGGAGGCCGTTCCATTCGGAGGTAGTGCTTTGGAAAAAGGTGTATCGGATGGTGATTGAGTTTCTTCTCAAGTATATTGTGAGCTTCTTCTGTATAAACACTGTATAAACCTACATACTTTTAGTACAGACATTTTAAAATTTTAAGGAAAATGCATTTCTCTCTCCAGATAGAAACCATTTTCCAAGAGATACAAATTGATACGGGTCCTTGATTAGTCAGGCTGCACTCTATATTAAGCAATTTTTAGTTCAGAACAATAAAGAATTGTTCAATTTATGAAACTTATTATTTATTTCGTTTGTATTAACTTGAATTTTTCGTTCATATAAATTAGGAAGAATAGTCTCATTTGTGAAAATTAATTTTTGTGCCTTTCGTCTTTAAAGGGGCAAAAAGTAACTTCCATTTTCCCTCTTTGCCATGCCTTTCGGTGACCTAGCCACCTAAGCATGGCAAAGAGGAAAAATCAAAAGTTTCTATGTGTCCCTTTAAACATGTAATTTGATTTCTGAGTTGGGAATACTCAAGAAGAATCATTAAATTTTTGAAACTTGTAAATTACTTTTGTCTGAACATTTAATTTCAATTTTGAGTTGAGAACAATAAAGAAGACATGCTGAGTTGAGAACAATACAGAAGACATGTTGAGTTGAGAACAATAAAGAAGACATGTTCAATAAACGTATCACTTGTTTCCTTGGTCTTCATTGGGCGGAGGTATAAATATCAATTTCACTTCAGATTTAGTATATTTGTATAAAAATATTGTTCCATTTACATACAGACATACACACCGACAGACGGACAAAGTGAATCCAGTATACCCCCCCCCCCCCTCCAACTTCATTGGGGTATATTGTTCCATATCTGACAACATTTCACGGGTGAAGCAAGTATACCTTTAGTAGACTTTCCGAACAATCATGTACTGGTCACTTTTCAGAACAATCACGTATGACGGCTTACATGATTACGATGAAATAAATAGTAGACTTTCAGAACAATCATGTACTGGTCACTTTTCAGAACAATCACGTATGACATCTCCCAGGCCTCTCAAAGACTACTAGGAGGTACTGCACCACTACCGCCCCCTGGACAACGCGCCCGTAAGCGTATAAATCCAGAGACATCGAGGGGACCAGGTCAGAGTGGAAGGAAGAAAAAAAGAAGAAAGACTTCACCAGGTGTAAAGGACATTTTTGGATAGTGTTTTTGTTTTCGTCATGTCTCTGATTCATGAAAAGTCCTGTGAAGGTGCTGATAGCGGAATGGATCTGTTTGCCATTCCTTTTACACAAACATCTGTTGAGCAGGGGGCTTTTGTAGAATACCACCCCTTGTCTACGTTGTCTCCCAACGCGCCCATCGATTTTCATATCAGCGGAGGCACAGCTGACTATCTGGATCTGAGCTACACCCTCCTTCATCTCAAAGCCAAAGTAACCAAGTTGGATGGGACTAACCTGGACGCCGATACTAACGTTGCTCCTGTAAATAACTGGTTGCATAGTCTCTTCAGTCAGGTGGATGTGTCTTTGAACAACGTGCTGATCTCACACCCAGTGAAAACACCAATGCCTACAGAGCCTATCTTGAGACGACGCTCAACTACGGGCAGGATGCGAAGCACGGCAGTTCTTACTGCTACATTTAGTCGCTGGAGTCAGTCTTCACAAAGCGTGAGACGGAAAAGCAGAAGAAACAAATTGTGAGCAGTCTTGTATCTGACACCCTAGAGTGTCGAGATAAGGCCCGAAACGGTTCGCTTGAAGGGGCTTCGAGTAAGCGTGGAGAATAGCGAACAACACATTGCTTTGCTGTCTGTATCGCGCCTAGGCACACAACGACTACACACAGGCGCGAGCAGCTTAAACCGCGAGAAAAGCGGAATTGTCTCTGTCCACAACACCCTGTGAGCTATTTTCTGTGCCAAGTGGCGTCAACTGCAAGACAGATCAGGCAGGCCAACGACGCACGCGCGTGCCAGGCTATAGGTTTTGTCGGTCGCAAAGTTCTGTCAGAAAGTTTTAAACACGAACTTAATTATGGTACTCACAGAGAAGAGCGAAATGCCAGCTTTTGTCACACTCTCAAGTACTCACTGCGCTATTGCTCTCGTATAGAAATTATAGTCAAAAAACCTCTGACAGTAAATATAACTTAATGATGTTGCACCAGTCTCGAAGCGTCCAAACACACAAAGCGTGTTCGCTGAGGAAAGAATGCGTGTCTGGTAGTGCGGTGGCTGACTCGTTACGGGCCTAGCTGGGGTCAAAAGGCAAAGCGTTGAGTGAACTAAATGCTGTGGCTCTGAGTGGGCTGGCGCGGCCGTGGAAGTCTGGACCTCTTACCGGTGGCTGCTTTTACCGGGACTCACCAGGGCATATGAACGACACTGACGGAGATGACAATAACGGGTTTAGAATCCGACGCGGGTTGACCGCCAGGAGCGCAGAAATTGACATGATAGGTCGACTGCACACTGACATTATGACCCAGGATCGTTATCTCATCAACGGCGTAGATGTCAAAATTAAACTAACTCTTTCCAAAAGCGCCTTTAACCTAATGGCAGCGGACGGAGGGTTGTCATCCCTTCAAGTCCGTCATCACCCACACGTCTTTGTTTGTGAGGAAAGTGAAACCCAGTCCGTCTGTGGCCCTGGCTCACGAGAAGGCCCTTGACGAGGAACGTGCAAATATCCCATGAAGAAAGTCAAATTAAGACTTTTGCTATCCCAGGGAAATTTAAGCACCATCCAAGACAACCTGTTCCTCAGTCAGACGCCAACCAAAAATCGTCATCGCGCTGGTGGACACAGAAGCGTTCAACGGAATCCAAACCCAAAAAACCCCTTTAACTTTTCCCACTACAACCTGAATTTTTTGTGTCTGTACTGAAGGGAAAAGCAGAGCCCGTCTAAGCCCCTGACTCCTGATTTTGAGCACAGGCAAATTTCGGGGCCTTTTACAGCACCATCTAGCCACTGGAATGACCCACTGAGACGCTGGTATGGATTTCCGCGGGAGGGAGACCAACAGTTTGAACTGATCCACCCGGGAGCCTTGCATCTGGAGATGAATTTTAGTCAGGCTTTGGTGCACCCCGTGCATGTTTTTGGTGTATGCAGAACTAGACTACATGGTGGAGATTGACGCGCCCGCAGTCCTGAAAGACTATTAAAAAAAAAATGAACAGAAGTCAGATCGCCTCTGTATTAGAAAGTACGTCCATGCCAGACGGACGTTCGGGGGTGTTTTTCCCCAAAACAAACTGCCTCTCCTACTCGTTCGCCCTTTTGGCTTTGTGATTAACACGGACCACAGTGAGGGACCTGGTGACATTGGGGGGCCGTGTGTTTGGACAAAAAAGGGACTGCCGAATATTTTGACAGTTTCGGATTTCCACCAAGCCTTTACCCAGATATTGATTATTTTATTTTAAGACATAGTTTGCATTATCATTTCAACCCCCAATGGATTCAAGAATGGACTTCTGCCAACTGTGGTTATTACGTGCTTTATTTCCTGTTAAAAAAAAAAAGCAAGGAGTCATTTACTCGTCTGCTGTCTCGCTTTCACCCATCACCTGAGACAAAACGACCAAAGAGTGATTTGGCAAGTGCTTGGATGACGCGGCGATAGACTGAGCGGTTAAAAACAAAACATCAAGACTTTCCTCCATCATAGTGTTCACCCTCCTTTGACCATGGAAGCGTGTTTGGACGATTGAAGACGTTATCAGCAAACTTAAAAAACTCATTCAGGAAGCATTGGTGGAACTGTTTGCTATCGAAGTGCCCCCCTTTGTACCAAAGCTGGTCACAAAAAAAGATTTGGAAAGGGGGGACTGCACAGCTTGCTACATTCAGACAGTGGGAGAGAGTTTGTGGATTAATCTGGATAGAAGACGCCTTAAAAAAGCTGGAGTGGGGTACAAAAACGTGTCTCCGAACATTTCAAACTCCATCAATTGGCGGGCGTTAAAAGCGGAGGCTGGGAAAACAGGGAAACGCTGCATTTTTAAATGAGCGTCATCCGTTACGTCGTTGACCAGCTGCGACCCCGAGATGATGATGATAAATCTTGAAAACTGATTGGTTTGGAGCTGGTCAAAACCAAACGGATGAGACGGGTGATGGGGTATAAAAAGACATACTTGTATGTAGGTTATCATTTTGGATACAGTCAGTCGAAACATGAAGAGGTCGAAGGACTGTAAATTTTATCCTTTGGGCAAACCTCTTCGCTACAGTGAAAGCACGCGCTGGGCCGTTTAAGATACACATTTTTCAATACACGCTCCTATCAACACTAAGGGTGGCCGCTTGGGGGAAATCACAGAGAGGCGTTTCAATGGACATCAAGCGTTTCAAAGGTGATAAAAGAGTCACAAACGTTTGGAGAGCGCAGTTCCATGACAGACTGTCCTGATTTCGTACCCAAGCCTCCCAGTGGGTTGGGGTCACCCGCTATTGCGCGGCCCGCTATTGCGCGGGCCCGCTATTGCGCGATTATTGCGCGATTGCGTGGGCCGCTATTGCGCGGGCCCGCTATTGCGCGACAGTTAGGGTTAGGGTTAGGGATAGGGTTAGGGGTTAGGGTTAGGGATAGGGTTTTGGGTTAGGGATAGGGTTAGGGTTAGGGTTTTGGGATAGGGTTAGGGGTTTGGGTTAGGGTTAGGGTTAGCCGCGCAATAGCGGGCCCGTGCAATAGCGGGTCCCCGCAATAGCGGGCCGCGCAATAGCGGGCCCGCCCCGTGGTGTTGTACCCTATGAGATGACAGTCGACTCTATGCGGGCCAGGAGGGTTACGTGACCCAGCTTCCTCGCCCCAGTGTTGAATGGTGGGGTGCTACGACAGATGATGCAGCAACAGGCACCTTCCCTGAAAAGAAAAGAAGGCGAGAGACTCGCACCGTCAAGAATAATCCCACTCTGAACGCCTCTCAGGATGGGCCATGACAATGTTGTGTGATTTATTGAAATAATATGTGTGGTGGAATCAGCCAATGTACGAAAAAAAAGTTTGTTTATCAGTATTATGACATGTCACAACCATTGATTTTTTTTTTCCTGATGGATTACTGGTTAATGTCTTTTCATAACCTCGTGTCAATCCGTGTTGTTGTTTTTAAGTGTAACCCCCCCGGGGCTATCATTTTTTTTCCCCTGAGGCTTTACTAGGTTAATGGCCTTTATAACCTCGTGACAATCCAGGGTGTTTTTTTTTTTTTTGTTTGTTTGTTTGGTTGGGGTTGTTTTTTTTTAATCGTTAAGTGTAGCCACCCTAAGCTATCAGGGTTTTTTTGAGGGTTTACTGGGGTAATGCTTCCCATAACCTCGTGACACTTCCTTTTTTTTGCTTTAAAATCGGTTTTTTAAATGTACCCACCCGGGCTATCATTTTTTTCCTGGGGGTTACCTGGGGTTTAAAGTCTTTTAACCTTTTGACACTCCCTTGTTTTTTGCTTTAAAATCGATTAAGTGTACCCACCCGGGGGTATCATTTTTTTTAAAACTGGGGGAATGTCTGTTATTTCACAACCGTGTGGCAATCCCAACATGGAGGTGTTTTTTTTGTTGTTTTTTTTGGGTTACTTCCTCTATGTGTAAAATCGGTTAATGTACGATCTGTCATAACCTTTAAACCAATCCCCAAAAGAGCCTTTTTTTTTTTTAGGTTAAATGGGTTAGAGTGAAGTTCATAACCCCTTTTAAAACCCGGGTTTAATTTGACCCTCAGGGAATACTCGTTTAAGGAACGTGGGGCAGATACCCTCTATGGAAAAGAGTAACATTATCCTGTTTGCCAGTGGTTTCCTAACATCACTACCTGCCCTGAAAAGACCTCTCTCTCTACCCATGTACAACTCTAGCTCTCGCAACAACAAAAAAGGTAACTACCATGGCCCCACAGTTACCCTAGAAACGGTGGAAAACTGCTTCGACTCGGAGGTCGGGGGATTTTGTCTCCTGCTCTAGATGGATGGGGACCCCGGGTTCACATCCCCTCCCCTAAGCAAGAGCCGAAAGTGAGGAGGAAGGGGAAAGAAAAACACCAACGACCTCTTCCCTACCAAGACCGGGATCGCGCTAACTCTTGACGAATGTCGCCAACTATTTTGCCCGAAAAGGACATAAAAGAAATGATAGAAGAAGAGGAAGAACCCCCAAAAAAGAAAAAAAAGAAAAAATGCTAGTGGGAGTTTGAACAATGGGCGCTGACTCTTTTTGTGTGTGTAGGTGATGGTGAATATGTAATCATTGAACAGTGTGCGCTGGTTCTTTTTTTTTTGTTGTTTTGTGTAGGTGATGGTGAAGATGTAATCATTGAACGGTGTGCGCTGATTCTTTTTTTTATTGTTTTGTGTGTAGGTGATGGGCAATATTCAATCGGTCAAAGCCATCGACGGCCAGGCGGGTACCGGAAAAAATAAACTGATTAAGTATGCTAAAGAACATTGTCAACAACCAGAACTGGGTTTCGTCCAATCGAATGTGTCCCGTGAAACGACATATCATTTCATTCGAGGTGAAGATGAGGAAGTGAATGAATGGCCGGTGTGTCCACTGGACACGTGTCAAAGCGGGATTACCCATTCCTACTGGATGAAACTTTTATCCTTTGTAGCGCAATCCGAAAACAAGGACAAACGGCACTTGATAATAGACCGCTCCCACTCAGCCACTTTGTCTACGAGTTTTGGTGGAAGCACCTGTTTCCATTGATCAAAAAAGAACTATTAACCGACCCCCAAATTACACTGTACGATGACGAGGTGGACGCGGGATGGGTGTGGATTAGGCGGTGTATGGTGCGTTCAGAGAGGGTCCGTGAGTCTCTGACTTACTTCAGTTTGTTAACAGGGGATCTTTTCACGGACCTTGATAAACTGCTCGCTGAATACAAAGTGGAGGCCACTATTTTCCTGTCTTATAACAAATTTACTCATCAACAACAGCACCTTTTCGCCGACCAAAGGAGGGAGGCCAAAAACGGTTTCGACCTGTTTCCAGCGTTCCTTTGGAAGGGGACCGCACAGAATGGTGTCAGAAACTGTACGCCACTGGGGAGGCGTTACTATGGGAAAAGAGCTTCGATACCTACCAATCACGACGGTGGTCCCTGTCGACGGGTTGGGTGTGGTACGTTTCCTGTCAACCGACGACGGCCTGGTCGACCTTGGTTCGTCAGTTCCTCTTCTTCTCCAGTGGGGTTGGGGGGGGGGGGGGGTGAAGCGAGACGCCGCAACCGCCCTTGAGGAGGAAGATGACTGAAAAAAAACAAAAAAAAACGTAGCTGAACTGACTGTTGAACATTGGGTTGGGAGGGGGCGGTAGAGTTTTTTCTTGTGTGATTTCACCATTTTGCAAATGTTTGTTTTGATGCGCGCTTGTATACATTTTTTTTGTTGGTCTGATGGGATAAGTAAAAAAAAATCCTTGGTGAAAAGGGATCACATTTGATGCTGGTGTGTGTGTGTTGGGGGACTGATCTAACTGTGTACGC
>CM031618.1:9329526-9338137 GCA_018398815.1 Conus ventricosus | reverse complement strand
GGCCCTCTTGCGTTTTTCAGTTTCTTCAAATCGCGAGAGGACTTGTCCTCGTCCTAGTGTGGCCCACAGCACTTCGACATCCTGAAGCCAGGCAGCAATCCCTGGGCTGGCATGAGACCCTGACTGTGTTTAACTTCAGAGGTTTTTCAAACAGTAAGAAGACAGACAGACCGACAGACAGACAGAGCGAAGGGGTGGGGAGAGGACTGGGGTTGTGGTATGTATGAGAACGAATGAGCAAAACCCGCCCCCCTAGTTCATGTAGTATAGTTTTTATAACTTAACAGCGAATAATGTGACGGTTAGTTGTGCCTTGCCATTCTATGGCAATCTATTGCATGGCAATGTTCACAGTAAAAACAGGTCCATATTTGGCCGCAGAAAAACAGACTAATATGTCAGAGCCCCAAGTAATGTTATATACCGGCGAGGTCACGTCCTAGAGTATCAGAAAAGTGTAATTCTTTTACACGTATCTAGAAGGATTAAAGAGTTAGGGATAGCATTTGAGACAGGGAAGACAGGGATTAGGGTTAGTAATAGAGGGTTGGGGTTAGCTTTCCGCAGATGCGCAGAAGGTAGAATTTCAAGTCCAATTCATTAGTGATCAGACAAACTTGCACGTTTTTACATCACTCTTGGTGCCAGGCGTGTGATAACTTAGTAATCTACGCCAAAAAAAACAAACAAAAAAAAAAAAATGCCACGTTGATTCGCGCAGGTTGTGTGAACGTGCACCCTCTAATCTTCAGATAGACGTGCTATTTAATTTTGACGCAGGCTAATATGACGTGCGATGTTACCATCAGAGAAATCTGTTGACTGCAGTATTATGTTGTTTTATTTTTGTACGCTGGTGGTGTGACTACTGGACTGTAATGTCATAAACTGATGTGACAGATACGAACACAAATTAGATTACAATGCATGATGATCTTCATGTAAAACACGTCACTTCTTCTTTTTCTTTGGCTCAAGGTTTGTGTGACGTCATCAGGTTAATGACCCAGCAAGTTATGGGGGACGTCATCGGGTTTAATGTGACTGGACTGTATGTGAAGTCGGGCATTTAGAAGACCTGGCACTGCTACTTTCATTCCTCTTTTTTCCCCTAAGATTTTCTTATCCACGACTTGGGTTTTTGTTGTCATTACTTCTTTAATTAATTCATTATCTTAAAGATTTGTCCTCTTGTAAATTAATCTAAATTATGAAAAGTATACAGTACATAAGCAGAAATTTTAAGTTTTTAAAAATAAAGTGGTTGCTTTAACCATCTGACGTGCCCAAGGCACATTGTAAGATTAATTCATTAATTAAGCTGAATGATTGGAAACACTAATATTCCGTGGTATTACTTGTGTCTGCAGAGAAAAACATTTCTGTGCGTCATCTTTGGTTTGAATGCTCAGCGTTGAGCTCGCTCTGGCCGCTCTGGTCAGAAGTATAAGTATTGAGATGAATAACTTCGATAATGTCTTAAACCGTCTTGTATGGTTCATATGTTGCCTGAAATTGCTATGGTTGTTTCGCATCACAGGTTGCAAAATTTTTTATACATATAAACAACTTTGCATACCACTAGGTAATTCACTTATGTAAATATGCATAATTAATATCAGATTGGGTTTTGAAAGTAGTAGATAAGCAGAATGGTGATGGGTTTTTTTTTTTTTGTTTTTTTCCTTTTCTCCTCTTTTTTTTTTTTTTTTTTTTCTTTCTAAACACGACTCTGATTACATATGGCGTTGAAGAAGACATCAAAAAAGCCACTGAATCATTGTGATGAATGCTGTCATTCCAACAAATACGTCCTTTTAAACGTCATGAGGCAGTGACAAAAACGTTTCTGCAGGCAGAACGTGAATATAGCTCGAAAGGTCAACATTGTATTTTGATTTAACCTCAGATAACAAAGTATGTGTCTTTTTTTCACTAAAATAACAAAATTTCAAAATGATTGACTGAGGGGCGTCGAAACGAAGCAAAAGTAGGAATAGAGTTTTGTTTATGAACTTCCGCCACTGACATTGACAAAACAAAGCACATGACAAGACAAACGATGCAATTCAACAACCACTTGGGTCTTCTCAGAGGAGAGGCGAAAAAATAAACTCCACATTTAACATGGTGGGACAGTACAAACAAAGAACGGGAAAAAGAAGAAAGAAAAATGACTCATTCCGTTTTCGTCATGTGGCGGTGGGCGGGAAATGTCATGGGGCCCAGGGGAATCTTGAGAGGAACAGGGGGGAGGGGGGGGGGGGGGGGGGGGGGGGGGGGGGGGAGGGGGGGGGGGGGGGGGGGGGGGGGGGGGGGGGGGGGGGGGGGGGGGGGGGGGGGGGGGGGGGGGGGGGGGTTGCGTCGGGGGAGGTGTGTGTGTGTGATATGATAGGGTTGGTGTTCTCAGTCTATTGGGATGGTGGTGGTAATCTTTTGTGATGAGTAGAGGTAATGTGGATTGATAATAAATGGTAAGGGGAAAGAAGGGGGGGGGGGGAGAAACTGAGTGGCACAAAAAAGAAACAAAAAGGTTGGGGGGGGGGGGGGGGGGGGATTTTAAGGGAAGATAAAACAAAATTAAGATTAAGTAGATGGAGGGGTTTGCTGTCAACTACTGTAATGAAGTGAGTGAAGGGGAAGTGGTGTGTGGTATGTAATGTGTGTGTGTAGTTGTGTGTATGTGTGTGTGTTGGTAGGATATTGCCAACTGAAGTGGAAGTGTGGGTATGTGTGTTTGGTTATTGTTGGATATTGATGCCTTAGGGTGTGTAGTGTGCCCCATTTTGGCAATGAGATTGGATTCTTGAGTTGGTGCGTTCACAGCTGTCACCTTCTGTACTGCCAGAGTGCCATAACTTTGATGAACATGGGTCGATTTGTGTAGGGTGTGGTGAAGTGTAGGGAGGGCGACGGGTTGGGTCGTGGTGGCGGATATCAGCCCAGGTGTACAGGGAGAATGAGTGTTTCAAAAAGGTGTGCGTGACGTTTTCCCCTATGTAGACAATCTTCACAAAACAGCGGCAGTGATGGCATATAAATGTTTCGGCTCTGACATGAGAATGTGCGGTTGACTGGTGAAGGAGTCTTGGGTGCTGTAGTTCTGTTTACAGAACTACAGCTTACACCCCCAGTACTCTCTCACGCCCTGCTCTAAACCCAACTGCAAAATCGAAATCACTGCCCCCT
The DNA here is from genome assembly GCA_018398815.1 of Conus ventricosus. Classification (NCBI taxonomy): domain Eukaryota; kingdom Metazoa; phylum Mollusca; class Gastropoda; order Neogastropoda; family Conidae; genus Conus; species Conus ventricosus. Next base: position 9,334,948 of record CM031618.1, on the reverse strand, counting down.
CACCAAACCAGACATAACCCATCATTACAGGCCCCCCAAAGAAGCCCCTCCTTCACATCAAAAACCGCACATTCTCATATCATATCACACACACACACAACAACAGCTCACACACACCTCCCCCGACCGACGCAACCCCCCCCCCCGCAAACCCCCCCACCCCCCCTCCTTTTCCTCTCCCATAATCCCCCTGGCCCCATGTCATTCGCCCAACCGACCACATGGACAAAACGGATGAGTCATTTTTCTTTTCTTTCTTCTTTTTTCGTTCTGTTTGTTTGTACTGTCCCACATGTTAAATGTGATTTATTTTTTTCCAACGCGCTGGAAGGAAGACCCAAGTGATTGAAATGCATCGTGCTTGTCAAGTGCTTTGTGTTTGTCAATGTCATTGGCGGTAAGTCTAAAACCAACTCTATTCCTAATTTTAAAATAACAAAGTAAGGAGCAATTTTTTCGTTTAAAACAACAAAAGTAGGCGTACTTTCTAAACAACAAAGTAGGTGTATTTTTCTTTTATGTAACAAAGTCGGTTCATTTTTTTTCCACTTAGATAATGAAAGTAAGGGTGTTTTATTTTTCTCACCTAACTAGACGAAATAGTTTTTGTTTTTTTAAATTTAAAAATAACAAAGTAAGAGTGTCTTTTTCCACTGAAATAACAAAAATAGGTGTATTTTTTTTCAAATCAGCTCCAAAGTAAGGTAAACTCTCGCCCTCCTGTTTTGAGACAAGTACAAAACCCTTGATTCTGAACGAAATGCTTTTGGGGCTGACAGTACCAAGACACCTAGCACATATCCAGACACAATGAGCACAGATCAAAGAAGCAAGGAGACAGCCTCGAATAAAAACTGGTCAAACGTTTTGACCATATATATTCAGCGTCTAACAATAAGCCCGCCTCAACCCGCTGCTGAAGAAGTGATGAAACACAAAATTACCACCCTTTACTCAGAACCGTGCCGGGCTTTTAGTAATCAAATCATGGCCAAAGGACGAGAAACAAACCGTAGAACACGGACACAAATACTCTATAACCCCGGACGCTAACAATATACAGAAAACCTTACTTGAAACGGAGAACCGTGAAACAGATCGTATCGACCAAGAAGGATAACTCTGCTACCCAAAATGAGACAATTACAAAGGCCCATAACTTTCCGAATAATGTGGCGTGCGGCAGCAGCAATTCGCCAAGACAAAAATGCAAAACGCCTCACAGAACAAGATGTCCTCCTCGACTCGTTTCCCTTCTCTCCACTAACTCTCATCACGAACTTTTTTTTTCTTCTTTTCCTATTTCTCTACGATTCGCAGCTTGTTTTGAATATGCACACGCAGGTAAGTGAGTGGGTGGATTCCAGAGTAATGCTCTCATGGAGTCATCGATCAAGCACAGATTCTCCTCGTTCTTCAGATGGTCGTCGGTATAATTTGCATGGACTTTTGGATGCGTGTTCATTTTCATTTGGCACACTGTGATACTCAACAGACACTGATGAGGCTTTGTTCCCGACTCAGGTTATGACTGTAAATTGCTATCATCACACATACAATCACCACCAATTGCACACCCCACGCTAAGTGACTGTAAATTGCTTAATCATCACATACATCACCATCGGCGACCCCACGTTATGACTGTAAATTGTTCCTCGTCACAACATCACCATGTCACTCACCATGGCGACCCCCCAGTTATGACTGTAAATACTCTCGTCCACATACATCACCATGCGACCCCCCCACGTTATGACTGTAAATTTGTTGCTCTCGTTCACATAACTTCACCATGCGAAGAACCCACGCTATGGGACTGTAAATATTGCGCTCGTCACATACATCACCATGCACCCCACGAACCCACCCTTTTTCATGGCCGGCAGGTTGTGTGCCTAGACCGGCACGACATCGGTGAAGAAGAAATGGCTGCAGTGCTTCGAGGTGTCGCGGGGGGCGGTCATCTTCAATCTTCACGTCGGGGCTTGACACGTATGACGGTCACTTCCCTAGAGAAGGGAATTGAAGAGGGTGAGCAATGAATATCTGGTGATCCCTGCCTTAACTGTTTTGGGTGAAATGAATAAAGATAAGGGGAGCGAGAGAGAGAGAGAGAGAGAGAGAGAGACAGACAGACAGACAGACAGAGAGAGAGACAGAGAGAGAGACAGAGAGAGAGATGGGGACGAACAGAGAGAGGGGCGCATAAAAAGTGAACTGATTATTAAACCAGTGACCCGAAATATTAACAAACGAATCGAAAAAATAAAATTACATTAAAAAAGAAAACAGGAACAAGACAAAGAAAGAAGAAACTCCCCCCCCCCCCCCCCTAACTACTTTAAACTCCCCCCCCCCCCCCCAACTTCCCCCCCCACTTTCTCCCCCCCTCCCCCCTTCCCCCACTTATAAAACTCTAAAACCCCTTATTTTTCCTCTCGTCATTCATCACAATGCACCAGGCACACACACACCACACCACACACACACACACACACACACACCAGCTACACACACACACACACACACACAACATACACCACACACACAAGACACTCTCAAAGTTACGACTCACACACAAACACAAAAACACACACCACACACATGCGCCACCGCACTGACGCACACGAGTAACACCACAACGCACAGACACACATACACACACGCACACGACCACACACACACACCGCAGCAGCTGCTGCGCGTTTAAAATTGAGTAGTTGATTTTCTGTGGCCAGTAAGCCTGTCGATTTCACAGTTGCAAATAAAAGTCCACGCTAGCTTAAGATAGTGCATAAACATCTGGGCTGCCTGTTTGTCTGTCTGCCTGCCTGCCTTTCTTCTGACTGTCTGTCTGGCCTCTCATCTCCCTGTCTGCCTCTCTCTCTCTCTCTTCTCTCTCTCGTCTCTTCTCGTCTCGTCTCACGCTCTCTCATCGTCTCTTCATCCATCTCCCCTCATACTTCTCTTCTCTCTCTCGTCTCTCTCCATCTCTCTCCTCACCTCTCTCTCTCTATCCCTCTCAGCTCCGGTGCCGCCTCTCTCCTCCAATGAGTAGTTCTCCTTCATCTCGGTCTCTCTTCTGCCGACTACTCTTCTCGCATGGCAATAAACTCTCAGAAGCGCAGGGAAAAAACGAAATAACTATCGCGAGTTATATCACTTCCAAACAAAATCCAAAACTGGTTGGCAAGCAATAAACCAGCTTAACAACAACTGTTCTTCTTCAAAATCCAAACAGTTATCAAAGGTATTTCTGCTGAACAACTTAACACTCACTTCTCTCACCAATCAGTTACGTTGTTACTAACCCCCTTACTATCATGTCAAGCTCTAATGAACCTTTAAAACCCCAAGCATTTTGTCACGACAAAAAATCACGTCTGGGAACTACACATTCCATCATAACTGTGCACGAGGTGTATCAGTACCTACTTCATCTCCAACAGTCAGGAACAGTGGACTAGATGGCCATAGATGGCAAAATTCTGAAACTCCTCGCTCCAGTTATAACTGACAAACTGAACAAACTATGGACACGTTAACGTATATCTTTAATCTGTGCATTGATTATAAGTTATTTTCCCGATTGCGTTCAAAAAAGCAAAAGGTTATATCTAACCCATTCATAAATCTGGGTGATAATACCCTGATCCTTCCCTTCAAACTAACAGACCAATATCACTCTTAGTACTATCCTTTCGCAAAAAACCTCCTAGAAAAGCATTTTAAAATAAACACATCCTTCAATCTCTTCCAACAAGTACGATTTTGCTTCCATCCCGGACAGTCTGGTTTTCAGACAGAAACATTCTCCATTCTGCATAATCAATCCTTGTAGATGTGTGGCTTAAATAATATTTAATAACAACAGAATATTGTCGGTGTCTTAATTCGTTGAATTGTAAAAAAGCCTTCGATGTCCATTGACCACATCTCCTTATTCGAAAAACTGAGATATACGGTCTTTCAAAACCGGCGTTCCGCCGCAAATCCGCCCTATCCTTCTAACATCAGACATCACAACACGACAACAATGCGTCTTATCGGGGACGGCTGTCTCGTCCCTATAACAACTCTTAAGGATGGCGTTCCACAAGGCTTCCATTTTAATTTTAAGGCCCGCCACTCTTCTCAATCTACATTAATGACCTATCCCTACCTGGAGATCGACCATCTACTTGCACCGGTCTTGACCACCTTCATTTGCAGAGAACACCCAATTCACACCAGCCATAAATTGATCCTTCCAGTCTTTCAAAACATTTGCAAGAGAGTACCAACGACCTGTAAAATGGACCGAACTAAATCATAGGTCACTTTCACCCTCAAAAAACAAAACTCCTGTACATTACAACAGGCAAAAAAACAAAAGCTCACCAATGATTTCCTCCTATATAAAACACCTCACAATAAATGGTACTTGTGGAACAAGTCACTCATCATAAAAGTATTAGGAGGGACTAATAATTGACAATAGGCTCAAGCTGGAAATCCCCACATAACGTTACTAATCAAAAAAGCTCCTCCAGAAAGTCTAATCGAGCGTCACCAAAATCACAACTTTCTTGACCTTCAATGATCACGAAAACTTTTTTCCATGCTCATATTCAGTCACATGTTATTATGCAAATCGACGATATGGATTCTGCAAGTGCAAACACACTAACACCATTGTGCAGGTTCAGAGCCTACAATAACGAGCGCTCAAACTAATCCTTCTGAAGAAAACAGCCTCGAAAGCTCTGATTAGTAACCATCTTCCACACATTCTTCCATTCAGCCAGAGACCAAAACAACAAAGGCTAATGATGCAACAAGATTCTGACCGGGAATGCTCCAACAACTTAAATGAGACGATTTCTCCAAAAGTCCTCGTCGAGAACTCCCCACAAACTACAAACCCCTCCATTCCCAATAACCCAGAATTGACCTATATAAATCAAGGTCTAACGTACTCGGGAAACCTCTTTGTGGAACTTCCCTTCTTCCAGAATACATCAAGACAAATCCATTGTACCGACACACACATAACTTTCAAAAACACCTTATTACCTTACCCACACCCAATCTTTTTCTTTCTGCGGTAAAAAAATAATATATAAAAACAATAAAACATAAATAAAATTAAATAAAAAAAAACCATAAGTAATACAAGTCTTGCTCAAAAAAGCATAAATCCTCCCCATTTTTCATGTACTAACCAATGTGTCTTTTCTATTTTTTTTTTCTTTCTTCATTTCTCTTCTTTTTTTTTTTTCATGTTAACAAGTATCTTATATATATATATATATATATATATAATATATTATATATATATATATATTATATCTAAGTATATATATATATATATTTAGATATATAATTATATTCACCAGTGTGTGTGTATGTAATGTAGTATGTTTGGTATGTAATGTAT
>CM031618.1:9217026-9324526 GCA_018398815.1 Conus ventricosus | reverse complement strand
CCCATAATGAATGTACCTACAAATATTCAGAAAGATCGGCCCAGAAGTTTTGTCTGGAGCGAGTGGAACACATTTTAACCACGGAGAGACAGGACACACAGACAGCATTTCTTCGTTTTCATTGTAAACTACTCCCTGTTCTATAAGAACTGCGAATACAAAAACGTAAAGATGATCAAAGTATATATATATAGTTTTGAAAAAAAATCTTTTTGGGGGGGGGGGGACCGGTACATCGGCTCATACCGCGCGGCGCATTGACGTCTGTGTTGCCGTGATGTTGTGAAACAGACTGCAGTTTTACCGAAAACAAGGCCAAATACAAATAAACACACCAAACAAGGCAAATGATCACAAAAGACAAGACGAATTACCACTCAACACATAAAACAAGGCAAATAATCACACAAGACAAGACAAATCACAACTAAAGACACAAAACAAGGCACAAAATATAGCCAGACACAAAGAAGTTCAAAAGACAAGACCAAATGTAAATAATATCACTTTTCTTTCTTTCTTTCAGTGTGCGCAGGTTGATACTCTTGCAGACACTCCCTGTATAGATAGGCAAGGATAAATCCCATCTACCCAACATAGGGAGTGGAATTTTGTGTGTAAGACCGTTTTTTTTTTATCCCGCCATTAAGGCAGCCATACTCCAGCTTCGGGAAGGTGCATGCTATGTGCAACGTGTCATCCATACCAACGGCCAAACTGACCTTCTCTTCCGAAAGTTGGTGATGGGATTTGACGTGTGTGCAAGATGTTATGCGTACGTTCACACACGGAACCTCGGTTCACAGTCTCATATGAAGGACTGTATGGAAAATGGAGTCAGAACCAATGTTAACTCCGAGGGAACACACAAAGCAAGACTACACATAGATAAACACACAAGCAAGACTACATACAGATAAACACACAAAGCAAGACTTCATACAGATAAACACACAAAGCAAGACTTCATACAGATAAACACACAAAGCAAGGCTACATACAGATAAACACACAAAGCAAGGCTACATACAGATAAACACACACAGCAAGACTTCATACAGATAAACACACACAGTAAGACTACATACAGATAAACACACACAGCAAGACTTCATACAGATAAACACACACAGCAAGACTACATACAGATAAACACACAAAGCAAGACTACATACAGATAAACACACACAGCAAGACTACATACAGATAAACACACAAAGCAAGACTACATACAGATAAACACACACAGCAAGACTACATACAGATAAACACACAAAGCAAGACTACATACAGATAAACACACACAGCAAGACTACATACAGATAAACACACAAAGCAAGACTACATACCACAAAGCAAGACTGCACACAAATAAACACACAAAGCAAGGCCGAAAGCAAATCAATTCGCAAATCAAGTCAAAATTCAAATAAACATGTAAGGCAAGGTACACAGTCACGTTTATTCGATAAACAGTATCAAATAAGCGTTATTTTATGCTTTGCTTCGTGTTTTTTTTTAAAATAATTTATTTTTATTTGCCGATGTCATCAACACCACATTTGCCCTCTCGAAGTTTCCGCCGTTTACTTCGAGGTTTTGAAAAAAAACAAACAAACAAACAACAAAAAAACGAAAACAAACACAAAAATCAAACCGTGTTCTCGTTGCTGTTTCTTGACATGACGGAGCAGGAAAAATATTCGCTAAGGAAAAGGGGGAAAAGGGAGGGGGGAGGGGGGGGGAATGGGGGTGGGGAGGGAATACGGGAGCAAGGGGGAAGGAGGAGGAGGGGGGGAGAGGGGGGATGATATCTGGTATCATCATACGGAGCAAGACTACATGATGAGACCAGCTAGTCTTCCTGAAACCAAAGTCTGCTGCGGCGAAAGTGGTGTGAACAGCTAGTCCTTTTTAAGAAACCAAAGTCTCTTGCGGCGAAAATGGTGTGAACAGATAGTCCTCTTTAAGAAACCAAAGTCTCTTGCGGCGAAAAATGGTGTGAACAGCTAGTCCTCTTTAAGAAACCAAAGTCTGCTGCGGCGAAAATGGTGTGAACAGATAGTCCTCTTTAAGAAACCAAAGTCTCTTGCGGCGAAAATGGTGTGAACAGCTAGTCCTCTTTAAGAAACCAAAGTCTCTTGCGGTGAAAATGGTGTGAACAGCTAGTCCTCTTTAAGAAACCAAAGTCTCTTGCGGCGAAAATGGTGTGAAGAGATAGTCCTCTTTAAGAAACCAAAGTCTCTTGCGGCGAAAATGGTGTGAAGAGCTAGTCCTGTTTAAGAAACCAAAGTCTCTTGCGGCGAAAAAAGGGGTGAAGAGCTAGTCCTCTTTTAAAAAACCAAAATCTCTGCAGCGAAAATGGGGTGAAGAATAGCCTCTTTTAAAAACCAAAAATCCCTTTCGGCGAAAAATGGGGTGAAAACTATTTCCCCCTTTAAGAAAAACCCAAAAATTTTTCTTGCGGGGAAAAAGGTGTGAAAACTAGTCCCCTTTAAAAAAACCAAAGGCTCTTTCCGAAAAAAGGTGTGAACAGCTAATTTTTACTTTTAAGAAACCAAATCTCTTGCGGCAAAGTGGGGTGAAGAACTAGTTTCCCCCCCTTTTAAAAACCCAAATCCTCTTTCGGCGAAAATGGGTGAAAGCTAATCCCTTTAAAAAACCCAAAATCTCTTGCGCAAAATGGGGTGAACCCCTAGCCTCTTAAGAAAACCCAAAGTCCTTTCGGGGAAAAAGTTTCGACAACTATTTTTCTTTCAGAAAAAAAAGTTTGTTTCGGCGAAAAATGGTGGAAAACCAAACACCTTTCAGAAAACCAAAGGGCTGTTGCGGGGAAATGGTTGAACATCTAGCAAAATCTTTCAGAAACCAAGTCTGTTGGGGGGGCGAAAATTTGGGGTAGACCCAAAAACTGTCGATAAACCTTTTTCTTTAGAGGTACCACGCAAAACATTTAAAGCATAGACCCAGTACAGTTTGACCCTTTTCTTCAAAACAATTTTTTTATTAATTTTGAAAAAAAGGATAATTGTTTCATGTTATTTTTTATCTAATGTTTTCTTTTTACTAGATAAAAAACAAGACACAATTTAAAGGGAGAAATGTGGGGGCCCCAATTCAGTTGGTTGGGGCGTCAGATTTGTGATCTTGGGATACTTGGGAGGGTTTTTGGGGGTTTGACCTTCTCCGCCAGACCGTTTTTGTTACAGTTTTTTTTCCCCCCCCCCCCCCCCCCTCCCGGGGTTTCCCTTAGCCTGACTTTAAATTTCCCCCCAAAAATCATTTTAAAGAGATTTTAAAACCCAGGGTTTTCCCTGTGGGGTAAAATACGCATAACATCTGCACACACTCAAAATTTAAACAGTCCCTAAAAAATGAGACTATAAACCGAGGGTTTCCGTGTTGGGAAAGCACGCAAAAAAACTTGCACACACGTCAAATCCCATCCATCTTCCAACGTTTGGAAGAGACGGCCGTTGGGAAGGACACACGTGACACATAGATGCACCCTGCGTGAAAAAAATAAAAAAAAGGGAAGGGAAAGGGAATAAATGATAGTGAAAAAAAGGGGAAACGAAAAACGCTGAAGGAAACTCTTCAGTCCTCTATATCCCAGGCAGACAGTTTTGGGGGAAACCAACGTGGTTGTAAAAAGCCTTGAGTTGGGCCTTCCGAGGGAAAGGTGTAATACAAGTCTCTTTTAAATTTGGGAAAAAAAAAAAAAAAAAAAAGGCGTTTTGAGCTTTTTCCCAGGAGGTTTGACGCAACATAAGTACTCTTAAACTGCGGGAAAAAAAAAAAAAAAAAAACCTTAGAGCTTTTTCTCAGCCAAGGATAGACGCAGTAGGGCTTATCTTTCAAAAAAGGAAAAAAAAAAAAGTGGGATTTTTTTTTTTTTGCGTAAAAATAGGAATTTGGGTGACCCCCCCCCCCCCCAAAAAAAAAAAAAAAAAAATTAGCTTATTGGGTTTTTTTTTTATTCTTATCTCCGTCATTTTTTTCCGTGAAAAAAACAAACAAACAAAAAAAAATTTTTTTTTTTTTTTTTTCTTTTTTTTTTTTTAAGGGGGCAGCGACTGTACGGGAAACACCCTCGCAGAACTTTTCCCCCGGAAGGGGCAGGCAAGCGGAAATTCTTTGTGCACGTGATCTGCGCCCTTGAAACGGGCTCCGTTCGCTCCGTCTTCGACTCTGTGCTGGCTTCGGTCGTACAGGCCGGCGCCTGTTCAACGTCGGCACCGCACTGAAAGAGACTCCCAGGCCGTACTGAAAGAGTAGGAGAGTGAGAAATAAAAGCCGCACAAAATCCCTACGAACGAGATCTGTGCATCTAACAGTTCACGTTGAAGTATTTTTTTTTTTCTATTTTAAGATTGGAGTGTTTTTTTTGGTGTGTTTTTTTCTTCTCTCTTTTCTCCCAGAAAACTGATGTACTTGTAGACTATGTAAAGCATTTCCTCAACCATGATGAATTTCAAATGTAATCAACAGCGAACACGCCAAACGAATCACAAGAGAATACACGACGCGTTTCGACCTCTTAGGTCTCCTTCAGGCAAGATACAAAAAACACTCAGGACAACGACATTGCTCGTTCATTGACGTTGTCCCGAGTGTTTTGTATCTTACCAGAAGAAGACCTAAGAGGTCGAAACGCGTCGTGTTTGGTCTTGTGATTCGTTTGTCTGCGTTTTCTTGGCGGTTGGTTCGCTATGAATTACATTTGAAATTTGTTTTTTTCTAGATTTCCGCCTGCAGTCGCCTCACTTTGCAACTATATAGATTCAACCTTGATATTTTCAATACTGAGAGCTTCACGCCTCCCATCAAAGATCTTTCGTATTTCAGCATGATTAGAACCCATTTCAAGTGCATGTTGTTGTGGACACTTTCAAGGGCAAATCCTGCTCTTGTGTCAGCTTGATCTCACACTGCAGTACTCTGTGGGTATTAATCTTTGTCACAAAGATTGACTGTCAGTATCTCACATACATATCTATATAAGGGAGATACTGGGTTCTAGCAAGCAACCCTCGAAATGTTGGTAAACAGAGAGAGAAACTAGCTTTCAGGTTACCTGTGAATAGTCTTGCATCGCTTTTTGTTGTTGTTGTTGTTGTTGTTTATTGTTGTAGTTGTTTGTTTTGTTTGCTTTATTGGTAGGAAAGTTCTAGGAAGACTGGCCAGGGGCTGGCCAGAAGGTCTTTAAGAGAAGAAGCAGCAGCATCCCTGAAGCAACTGTTTCGGCCCCTGATTCTCCACGCTCTAAGAGGACCGGGCTTCATCGTGATCACTGATCAGGACTCCGCTTGCCTTCGTTGCCCTTTCTTTCTTTTTTTTTTTCTACCGGGATATGAAACGTGTACCTTAAGGGTTATTGGGCCCGTTAACCCTTAGCTTGTCAGACACCTGATGTGAATTGTAAAAAAAAAAAAAATAAGCCTTTGTTCTTTCTTTCTTTCATTACTTCTTTTCCTTTTTGTTGTTGTTGTTGTTTTGTTTGTTTTGTTTGCTGCTGCTTGGATTTCAAACGTGTATCGTCAAGATGGTCGGGGCACTTAAACACTATCAGACACCTGTTGGGAGCTGGGACATGTAAAACGAAGTAAGCCTTTCTTCTTCTTCTTGTTTTTTAAATTTTTTTTAATTTAATTTTTTTCTTTCTGCTTGAATTTCAAATGTGTACCAGCAAGATGGTCGGGTCATTTATACTATTTGCTTCTCAGACTCCTGTTGTAAACTGGAAGATGTAAATAAGCCTTTCTTTTCTCGCTCTCTTTCTTCTTTCCGCACCGGCAATCCACAGGGAGCAGTCAATGTCAAGTCGTCAAGAGGCAAACCCACCGGAGGAACACTGCGCTGCTGCCGAGTCACTTCGGTGGTGTTCAGTGGCGCCTGTTCTGATCTAACATACGCAGGACACCACCTACTAAGCCCCCTACTGACGACAATAATGCTTAGTCGCGGAGCCGACGTGAGTGAGCTCTCCCTCCGAGGGCGCCACCACGTCCGTCCAGCGACAGCCCCCATGGACTCGCCGATACCGGTGACCCCGACGGAACCAAGACATGGAGAGGACATCGAAACTGAGGTCACCATGAGAGCAGGGCATGAGGGGCCACAGAATTTGAGACTTAAAATTTTTTTTTTTAATGCTGATCGATGAGAATGAGGATGATTAAGATGATGCTATGGATTTCCATTTCGGTCTGAGACTACATGACAGGGCTGTACTCACGCTTCCCTTCATAATATATCCCGGCGTCAACCAGGCCCGAGAGATACAGCTAGCGCGGCACCTGCAGTGTTGGTCATGAAATTTGAGCAACACTCTCAGAAACGCATCCATTAAGTGGATGAAACTCGACTGTGTGGTCCCAGTCTTCCCAACTGAGTCCGCAGCAAACTCAACTCTGGTAGGAGCCGGTCGGGCAGAAAACCCCACATGACTCTGATGGGATTCGAACCCACGACCTCCCAGCCGGGAGTCCGCGACGCTAACCACTTCGCCACGGCGGCTGGTGGGATACGAAACGTTATTTTGCGTTTGTAACACACGCGCGCGCGCGCACACACACACACAAACACACACACACAGGCACGCACGCACGCACGCACGCACACACGCACGCACGCTCACACACACACACACACACACACACACACACACACACACACACACACATATATATATATATAATATATATATATAATATATATATAGGCCTATAATTATTCAAAGTGGGTGGATGCATAGACCTTCCTGACCAATCAGAACATGTTACTTTTTGTGGTGTGTTACAATTAAAAAAAATTTTAAAAAAAAGAAAGAAGAAGAAAAGAGCAAGAGCGTTAGATAATTCAAACGAATGTTCTCTCTGACCTTCCACATGAAAACGCGATACTTCTCTCGTCCGTATTAAAAAAATAAACGGCTATCATTGAAAGAGGATGAATTCCGTAACTTTTAAAAACTCTTTTATGGCTTGTTCTTGTTTCGTTCATGTCTGTCTTTTTTAAATTTTTTTTTTTAATTTTTAATTTTTTAAAATTATTATTATTATAATAAACGTGTCTGCGTGTATATTAGGGTCCAAACCCTGTTCACTTTTACGCGATTGGTAGAGACGTGGTGAGGTGTTGTTGACATGTTGTGTGCAGCCCGATTGTGCCCCGGACACTTGAATCACTCTGTGGGTTAGATCACCCTAGCTTTCGTCCATCAAGTTGTAAGTTCGAATCCCGGGAGACGCAATAATTATGACAAGCTGACTGTGTTTTGTTCGTTTGCTTGGTTTTTTTTTATTTATTTTTTTATTTTTTATTTTTATTCTTTTTATAATCTGTTTTGTTTTCTTTTCTTTTTGCCACTATTGTGGACATGTTTCCGTTTGCTTGTGTCGGTCAAATGTCGTGTAAGCCTACTTTCTTCCACCATTCGGGACTCTTTCAAAATACACTTAATTTGTCCTCACCATTCTTGAACATTCTGCGCTTAGAATAACTTCCCCTTTTCTACCACTCTCTCTCTCTCTCTGTCTCTCTCTGTTGGGCCCTTATGTGATGGCTGGGTAATGACAAAATTGCCTTCCACACCACCCACACCCTCTCTCCAACACCCTCCCTCTTCCATCAGCAACTTTCCTGCATGGTTATCTCCCTTTATTCTCTCCCCCTCTGGTAGGAAGGCGACGTGAAATCGGAGCGCGCATCACCCAAGATTCATCCTGCACGCAGCAGAAGCACGGCGGTGCAGGGTAATGTTTTAGGGGTCCTGTCGGTTTGTGTTCTTGTCTGCCTGGGAGGAAGGATCTTCACGACATTTGACAAGAGAGATCGTAGGCCAGAGTCCATAGGGATTTTCAGTCTTCTGTCTTCTCGAGCACCCGAAGGTCTGCAGGTCTCCGTAAGCTTGGCCCTCAGAGCCCCTGGCTTCGGCCAGATTTCAGTCTGAAAATGTGGTCTCCAGACACAAACCGGGCAGACAGACACTTTAAAAAAAAAAAAATAAAAAAAAGAGAAGAAATTAATGGTTATAATAACCTTTCCATCCCTGTGAGTTCAAAAGTGCAGGGCATGCGACAGAGCGCGCAGGATCGTCAAGAAATCTCCCCCCCCCCCCTACCTCTCCATCCCTCTATCAGTGACCCCCTCTCTCTCTCTCTCTCTCTCTCTCTCTCTCTCTCTCTCTCTCTCCCGTAGTCCCGCGACAAGTCCAGTGAGGAGTGACGTCAGTACAGAGAAGACATTGTCCCATAAGGCAGTAGAAACTGAAGCAGAGATGAATTAAATCTGTGAATACGAGAATGCTACAAAAGGACTTAAAAACAAACAAACAAACAAAAAAAACCCCAAAATGCGGAAGGCTCGTAGTCAACCAGTTTTCAACAGAATTTTTTTGAATAATTTTTTTCTTTAATTTTTTTTTTTTTTTTTTTTTACAGTAACGGTTTGAAATAAAATAGGTTGATGTAACAGTATAGTAAGTTGTACCTTCGACAATAATGCTTGATTCGTAGTACGTTACCCATATAAACTTCCCTGTATTACTTTTTTTATTCACATAATTATGTCCACAACTCATTTGACTGTTGTTGTCGATGTTGTTGTTGCTGTTGTTGTTGTTGTTGTTGCCTGTGTGTCCGTGCTCCTGCTCCCCCCCCCTCTCTCTCTCTTCATTATCCACGTATGTCCACTATTCGTTTGACTGTTGTTGTTGCTCTTGTTGTTGTTGCCTGTGTGTCCGTGTACCTGCTCTCTCTCTCTCTCTCTCTCTCGCTCTCTCTGTTCCTAGGTTGATGTAAACATGTATTGTTGTATCGTTGGTGATATCGCTCCATTTGTACCCTCACTTTTTATATACGTATGTATAAACTCCCATGTTTCATTTTTAAAACGCGTTTCTGCCTCTCATTTGGCTTTTTTTTTCTTCTTAATTTAATTTGGATATCTCTGTCCGTCTGTCTGTCTCTCACTCTCCCTCCCTCGTCGTGGTCATTTTTGTGTACGTATTTAGTGTGTGTGCGTGTGCGTGTGTGCGCGCGCGCCCCTGCGCGTGCGCGCCCCTGCGTGTGTGTGTGTGTGTGTGTGTGTGTGTGTGTGTATGTGTGCAAGTGTGTGTATATGTGCGTGTGTGTATACGCGCGTTTGTGTGCGTTTGCGCGCGCGTGTGTGCGTGCCTGTGTGTGTGTGTGTGTGTGTGTGTGTGCGTGCACGTGCGTGCGTGCGCGCGTGCGTGCGTGCGTGCGTGCGTGTGTGTGTGTGTGCGCGCGCGCGTGCGCGAAAGACAGAAGTGTGTTTTTTCTCTCCTTTTTTTTTTTTTCTCAAGAAAATGTTCATCCGTTGAGAGAGATGGAGCATGGTGTGAGATCGATCGTTATGTATCTGTAGATGTCTTTTGGTGCATGTATTTTCCGCTTGCTGCCTGCTTTCATGTTTCCCCCAGAAACTGGACAAAGACTGGATAAAACACACACACACACACGCACACGCACACACACACACGCACTCACACACGCACGCTCACGCACGCACGCACGAACACACACGCACACACACACACACACACCACACACACACACACACACACACACACACACACACAATCATAACCACCACCACCACCACCACCACCAACAACAAGAAGAACAACAAGAACAACAACAACCAGCAAACAAACATGAAAATGTTCATGTTCACCCTTGATGACAATTCTTTTCCTTCTCCCCTGTTTCTCCCCCCCCCCCCCCCCCCCCTCTTTCACACTCTCTTCCTCTCGTCTAAACGCTGCCTTTGAAAAGCCGGCGCACCGTTGCAGACGTAATTACATACACACACAAAGAATAAGATGACAAAACGACAATAAATAAATAAATATATATATATATATATATTATATTATATAAAAAAGTCGTGTTTCATTATTATATTATATAAAAAGTTCATCAATAATTGGCATTCTTTCATCGTTCATCGTACCTTTCGTGTGGTTGCTTTCTTTTTTTCTTTTTTCTTTTTTCATTTCCCCCCCCCCCCCCCCCCCCCTTCGCCTCAAATGACGATTGTTGCAGAGCACATGCTATAAGTTCTGTTCGTTATAACCAACTATAATGATATTCCCGACTGGCTGTTCTGATGTTCTGAATCTTGTTAGTTGGATTGTTGGAAGTGGGTACTTGAGGAGCACGAACATTCTCTTCGTCGTTCGTTTCATTTCTTCAAAGATCCACAACAACAACAAACAGAAAACTGGTGTTCTGTTACCATGGATATGTGTGTCTATGTCAATTATTAAAGTTTATTGGAAACAAATGATTGCTGTCGCTCTGTTTGTTTGTCAGTGGTCGTGCGTGTCTTCATTCTGCGCGTGAACATGCGCGTTGGCATACTGTACCTCTGTGTGCGTGAGCGTGCGCGTTGGTATACTGTACCTCTGTGTGCGTGAACGTGCGCGTTGGCATACTGTACCTCTGTGTGCGTGAGCGCGCGCATAGGTATACTGTACCTCTGTGTGCGTGAACGCGCGCGTTGGTATACTGTACCTCTGTGTGCGGGCGCGTAGGTATACTGTACCTCTGTGTGCGTGAACGCGCGCGTTGGTATACTCTATCACTGTGTGCGTGAGCGCACGCGTTGGCATACTTTACCTCTGTGTGCGTGAGCGTGCGTTGGCATACTCTACTTCTGTGTACGTGAGCGTGCCCGTTGGTATACCCTACCTCTGTGTGCGTGAGCGTGTGCTGGCATATGTGTTCATTTCTTCACTTTTCCCTCTCCTCGGTTGAAATTCAACAGTAGTATTTCTTACTTGAGCAAATCGTGTACATTTTTTTTTTCGTTTTCTGTTTGTTTGCTTTTTTTTTTTCCTGTCCCATCTCATTGTCGTTGCACCCACCTCGCTCATTCCAACCCTCCCGTCCACAGCCACAGCCCGGCCCATCCCGCAGCAGCCCCGGCACCGGCAATCCACAGGGAGCAGACAGTGTCAAGTCTGTATGTTCTATTACCGATGGACATTTTCTGGTGGGCTTCAGTGTTCGGGCGTTTGAACCAAAGCGTCAGGGTGCTATCTAGGCTCCATTGTTTGGTGTGGTGACAAGCAAAAGGCACACCCGAAGGTGCGGGTGGGACCCAGAGAAGTACTGCCCTCAACTGCCCAACAAACCAGCTGGGAGCAATCCTGCACTACCCTTGGAAGCCCGCGCTGTGTTCACCACATAAGGTGCGGGCACGCACATGGGAATTCCACTAAGATGTCAAAGGACATAATTGTTCCTCCCTGGAGATGCCATTATGTAATGGCCACTGGATGTGACTCGACAGAACTTCCATCGGAGCGTTCCCATGGGTGTACCAGCCCCTGTTTCATGACTGCAGAGAAAAAGAAGAAAAAAAACAAAAACAACAACAACAACAAAAAAACAAAAAAAAAAACGCCACTGTCCACAATGACCATGTACACCCCACAGCCTCACTCATAGCTGTTCCGCTGATAGGTGAAGACAGTACAACTCCAGCCACGACCACGCTTTCGCCATGAGGTCTTACGTGCCCTCTGAAGACAATCCCAGATAACAATCTTTTCCCGCTGTCAACAGGACTTTCCCTGTGGTTCTCTTATTTTGTGTAGTGATACATCATTCACTCTGTGTATGGCAAAAAAAAAGAAGAAAAAAAAAGAAAAAGAAAAAAGAAGAAATACAAGAGAATGGCAGAGAAGAAGAAAAAAAAAGAAAAGAAAAAGAGAAAGAATGGAAGACAGACCTCCCGGACTGAGAAAGCTGAAAAGAAAATGAAGAAAGCGAGGATGTGGAGGGGCCAGGCCCATTACTACCGATTCTGACTGGCCACATGTTTTTGTTTTTAGGCTTCTGGGCTTGGCGCCTTTGAGTTTGACCATTGTGAAATTCAAGGGCGACAACTGAGACATCTATTTCTGGCAGCTTGTTCTCAGTCTCTGATGGTAGTGGGAAGAAACGAGACTTTCTGGCATTTTGTACGGCACCGGATCTGTTGCAGCTGACGTGTGTGTGTGTGCGTGTGTGTGTGTGCGCGCGCGTGTGTGTGCGCATATGTGTGTGTGTGCGTGTGTACGCGTGCATACGTGTGTGTGTGTGTGTGTGTGAGTGTGTGTGTGTGTGTGTGTGTGTGTGTGTAGTAGTAGTAGTTTGTGGTACTCTTTAAGTTTTACGTCTGTTCACATCTGTGATATTAGACGGAGAGAGAGAGAGAGAGAGAGATAGAGAGAGAGAGAAGGAGGGGGTAGAGAGTGAGAGAGATGCATGAATGTCTATGACTATGCAAGTGTACGCATAATGTGGTTATGTCTGTGTGTGTGCGTGTGTGTGTGCATGCGTGCGTGCATGTATGTGTGTGTTGCAACAATGGTGGTGGAGGACTTGGGTATTGGTTGGTCGCACGAAGTTCTTTTGGCACGATTCAACGTGAATATTGATCAGTACATTGCAGTGAAAAAAGAAAGAAAAATAACCATTACCTGCTTGTATACAATTCGGCATCTGCAGCCGTAGTTTGTTGCGGTTTTTGTGGCAAGAAATGGTGTCAAAATTCCACAAACTCTTCTTGCCAACCAGGGGACATATTAGCTAGTCACAACGAGCAATCACTTCTCCTCTCAGAGTCCACGCAAGATGGGCGTTGATCGCTCGTTCTTTGTTTTCATTGTCCTCAATGTTGTTTCTCTTGCCTGTAAAGAGGTCGAAACGCGTCGCGTTTAGTTTTTGTAATTCGTTTGTCCCTGATAACTGATGGATTTACTTCTTTGAATTTTTTGTACAATTTCCACCTCAAGTTGAAACCGATGCTTTGATTTTCGCCATACCAAATTTTTTTCCGCGCTTTTCTCTCAATTATCTTTTTTTTTTTTACATACAAAGCCATAAAGCAGCAGGGTGATCAATATGTTGATTGTGAAATTTAGAAAGAGAGGGGGTTAGTTGCCGCCAAGGACAAAGACAAACAAAGCACAGGACAAAACACAATGCATTTCGACCTCTTGGGTCTTCTTCAGGCAAAAACAAACAAAACATTTAGGACAGTGATAACAAAGAACGAGAAACCATATTGATTGTGGCCATCAAATGGATTAAAATGAACAATCGTGAATGAAAGAAAGGCTGGTGTTCATTCGCTACTGTGGGCTTATTGTTGGATACCCAGTGCATGTGGAGAGCTAATCTACACTTTTTGCCCATAGTTGTCATGTTTGGAGACTTTGTCACGGTAGAGGATTTCATTTCTGTATTCGCGTTAATCGCCTTAAGGCAACCTTGTCAGAACAGCTCAATGTTAATTGTCATTAAGCTAATGCGCGGCAAGTTCCTTGGATCGATTTGCTCCATGTATTAGGCTCGTACAGTGACTGTCCACATTTTGTGAGGATCATCCACTGTTAGCTAAGAAGACAGGATCATTTATGGACGGAAAGAAGCTTTTTGAATTATTCGTTATCTTCTTTCCGTCAATAGATTATCTTCTACTGCGAGGATAATTTGATGTAGCCGTTTTCTTACAGTATTTTATTTAAAAGTGTGTAGTTATTGACACAGGAGGATCGGAAAGGGCATGTGAAAGGACAGTTGTTGTTGTTGTGTGTGAATGCGTGTGTGTGTGTGTGTGTGTGTGTGAGTGAGTGTGCGTGTGCAAGTGCATGCATGCATCCGGTCGAACAGGTCACAATTGGAAAGGGTATACCTGATATGCCTTGTCATGACGTTTGATTGATTAAATCATAACTGACTATGCCAGTGTGCAAAGTTTTCTTCAACACACATACGCACACGTACACACAAACACATGCATGCACACACACACACAATGTGTGTGTAGTATCAAAAGCTCGAAAACATATCATAGTCACGAAAATCAGTATGTCGAGGGAAGAGCCATTTTGCAATGAATGTATTGCAATAACCATATGAAATTATTAGCTTTTAGGTAAAAGATTTGTTGGGAGATATTTGAGTTGAAATGAATGACCCTCTCCGTTCTGAAGATCAGTCCAAACTTATCTGGAAGGAGAGGCTGCACACAAGGCAGGACTGAAAGGGTTAAGCTGTAATACACCTGGTCTTGTGAGCACTTGCTTGTGTCTGGTGTCGGTCATGTAACAACTTCACATGGAAGCTTGCACCCAGTGTCTGATGATGCTGGGTATGCAGTCAGAATGGGAAGGGAAGGGACCACCCCTTCATGGTCAAAACATTCGCTTCATTCCTAGGTCCCAGCATGCTGAGGGCAGATAAGAGTCGTGTCCGACCGACACATCCACCACTACTTGTCCCCAAGCGTTCAATGCTGGGTGCAGCTGCCCTCTGAAGTTGAAATCCGTGGACTTCTGCTTCATCAAGACAAGTGCCTTGGCATGCCGCTCTTTCCCATCAGACTCCCGGACTCTTTTTTTTTTCCTTTTCTTTTCTGCGTATGCAGGCTGATACTCCTGCAGACACTCCCAAATATATATATATAATATATATAAAATATATATATATATATAGAGAGAGAGAGAGAGAGAGAGAGAGACAGAGAGAGAGAGAGGCAAGGATTAATCTCATCTACCCAACAAAAGGAGTGGAGTTTTGTGTGCATGACCCTTTTTTTTTATCCCACCATTAGGCAGCCACAATCTAACTTCAGAGAAGGTGCATCTTATGTGTAACGTGTCAACCATACCAACGGCCAAACTGGTCGTCCCTTCCGATAGTTGGTGATGGCATTTTACCTGTGTGCAAGAATAAAATCATGCATCCCAGGTATCCCTTACGAACCAAAAAAAAGGATTTTAACTTAAAGGACCAATAAAAGGACCGTACCAAAATAAAACAGGACCTGCCGGAATATCTTCTACTGCCCTGTGTTTTTCACATTTGCTTCAGCTCTTCTTGTTTGTTGACAAGTTTCCTTCTCTAAGAGGGTCGCTGTTTCTTGTTTATTTTTGGAAGAACTACACAGTTCATTGGCTTGTCCTAAGAGCCTCAAGCTGCTTTGCTGCTGGCTTTGAGGCATAGTGCATCGGCTTCAAACAGCAACTGTTTGCCATCCTTTCAGTGGCTGTCTTTCTCCTCTTGAGGTGTGGATCTCTTCCTCACACACACACACACTCATGCAAGCACCCACACACCAGACCTGTTTATCCCCCACTTAACCTTTCAGTAGTCAAGGCGACCCAAGTCATAGTTTTGGAGCTCAACTGTCATTACTCACAGCCACTACATATTCTGGATTCACCAATTATCCCTTTCAGTTTCCCCCTTCCCCTTATCTGTTGTCCTATCCCTTACCCTTCCACCACGCAGGCCTTTCACACTTAGTCATGATGGTTGCCTTGCTCTGTAGTGTGTGTGTGTGTGTGTGTGTGCGTGTGCGAGTCAGTGTGTGTGTGTGAAAGGGATGGAACCAGCATGCATGTCTGACAGAAGGGGGAATAATCAGAACAAGCTTATCTTCTCTGTTTATTTCCCCTTTGCTTGGCTGTCGCTATCGACTTTCTTCTTTTTTTTTCTTTTGTCCCCCCCCCCCCCCCCCCCCCGTCCCCCCCATGTTCGAGATTGTATGACTGTAGGACCATAATCCCTCCCCCCCCCCCCCCCCCTCTCCATGGTTCGAGATTGTATGACTGTAGGACCATAATCCCTCCCCCCCCCCCCCCTCTCCATGGTTCGAGATTATATGACTGTAGGACCATCATCCCTCCCCTCCCCCTCTCCATGGTTCGAGATTGTATGACTGTAGGACCATCATCCCCCCCCCCCCCCCCTCTCCATGGTTGAGATTGTATGACTGTAGACCATAATCAACAACTTATTTCCATGGAAACTATTCATGATTCTATAGAGGTACACAGGTCTGACACACCAAACACACACACACAGGTCTGTCATCAGACGTGCTTGGAGTGGACGCTGAAACATGTGTCGGTTTAGGTTTGTCGAGTTGGCTGTGAATCATCATGACTCTGGGCTGCGTTGAACCACCAGCGAAAAAAATCAGCAACACTGCATCTACTGTCACTTTGAAAGCTGTTTCTCTTTCTTCTGAGCTTCACGCCTTTTTGCATGTTGCTTTAGCATGGATTCTCCCATTGAGGCGATGTTTACGGAGGCAATCGCAAAACGCACAGCGCGCTACATGTTTGTCGCTCAGAACTTTCTGCACCCAGTCCTTGTAATCCTTGTCTCTCAGGGAACGATCTTAAAAAGAACATTTGCCCCGGCAAATGTGTACGAAAAACTGGGCTTAAAATTTTCAGCAGGTAAACATGTGTGAACGATGCAAGATGATACCTGGAAGTATCGTCGCAAAACTTGCGAGGAAACTGCTGCACGAGTGACCCGACAGAAATGCCGATCTTTTGATTTCATACCTAAAGTTCTTTTTTCTTTCCGCAACCGAAAATATTCTTTTGTTTTTGCAAAATTAAAAGACTTAACTGACCAAATTGCATTTAAAAAGGGCCCTTGACAAAATATTAAAAAGGGCCTCTTGGTCAAATTAAAGTACTTTAAAGGGCCCTTTTTTGAATAATTCTAAATAAAAGGACTTTAACCCGTTCCCTGCCTGGAACGTGTAACGCACGTCCAGAAAGCCGCAGAAAACAGAAAACCGCTACGCCCCGAACGTGAGTGTCACGTCCTAACTCGTAACAGAAAGCAGAAAAATCTACTTGGAGACGACCCTCTAAAATGTTCTCACCTCTTCTACTGGTGTCAAGGAACAGCCCCTTTCCCCTTCTCGCGAGCACCAGCTGACCACATGTTATCAAATTGCGAGTTGAGAGGTCACAGCTGATAAGCATAGTCAAGATGGCAGCTCAACCTAGCACTTCGTCGACGCGTCCCGTTTCCAAGCGTCACACTGCCCTTGATATTTTAGATGACGTTAAAAGTATCAAGAGAGTGATGAAGAAGACCTTTGAGGATCGGATCCTGATACTAGCGATGAGGAGGAGACGGATGGGAATCAGCACTACCACTTTTATCGAAGATACATGCTGGTGATGACGTGGCTTCACTGTTCTGTACACAACACATCAGTAAAGAAAGCGCCGTCAAGTGGGCGACGAAGCGAAATTGCCGAACGCGTGCCGTGAACGAGCACTGCACCCACTCCTTTCTTGACGAACGGGGTGGTGGACATGGTACGGGTTCAGAACGACGGTGAAGGTCCCGTGGAAGCGGCCGGGGGCGTGGCATGGGCGTGGTCAGCAACAGCTGATCAAAGAATGGCAGTTGTTTTGACTGGGAATTCTGGTCTGCAAGTCAACTGTGCCAATTTTCAGCTGTACAAAGTTCCAGTCTTCAGTTCCTTCATGACCAGAAACTGGTTTCAGGCAAGTAGCTCTATTTTCTTTTGTTGGTTTGTTTGTTTTGTTTTGTTTTACTACATGATTCTTCATTCCTTGACTATTCATTTTCTGTATTTCTCTTCTTCGCCCCATTTCCTACTGAAACTACAATTATGGCAAACAATGACTGCATGGATAGTAGGACTGTGTGTGTGTGAGTGTGTGTGGTGTGTGTGTGTGTGTGTGTGTGTGCACGCACGCACGCGCCTAAGCATTATTTATTTCTGTATGCGAGTTTTCCATATAAGTTTGTTCATTTGTAATAACACAGAAGCACTCATCCACAGCATTTTTGTTTTGTATCATTGTGGTGTTTTTACATTCATGTCTGTGTGATACGGGTTAGTGTGTGTTTGTGCATATGTGTAATGTGTGTGTTGTGTGGGGTGTGTGTGTGTGTGTGGAAGCTGTTTGTGTGTATGCATTGTTGTATGTGTGTGTGTGTGTGTGGTGTGTGTGTGTGTGGTGTGTGCTCAACTGTGGGTCGCTTACTCTGTTGTGTGTGTGTGTGTGTGGTGTGTGTGTGTGTGTGTGTGTGGGGTGTTTTGTGTGTGTGTATGTATGTGTGTGTGTGTGGTGGTGTGTGGAAACTGTTGTATGTATGCGTGTGTTGTGTTGTGTGTTGTGTGTTGTGTGTGTGTGTGTGTGTGTGTGTGTGTGTGTGTGTGTTTCTATCACATTTTATTAGTGTGAACCATCATCATAACAAACAAAACCAATATAGAAGATGTGAAATTGTAGACAAGAGTAAAAGTAAGTAATCCACAAAAAAATCTAACAAATAACTCAACAAATGGGTGAATAAGGGTTACATGTTAGTGAACATAACCGTGAAAAGCATGATTATGCCCTTTCTTACCCAACAAATAGAAACCCCCAATTATGAGCAGATTGTCATCAAAAAACAACATTCCTTGGGATTTAATATGACTGTCATGTGTTAGTACTGATGTTGAAACAATTAGTCCCATCACTTTTTCATTGTTTACACTGATTTTATATGGTGCAATTTGTTTAGTATACCTGAAAACTGTTCTTTTTGTAAAACCACCAATATATGTATCCCTGTCCATCCCCTAATGGCTCACAAAACTACATTATTGTTATAGCATCAAAGTTTGTAGTATAAGGAAAGAGAAGCCATAAAATTTAAGTCATATGTAAAGAAATACATAAGCAGTAATTGAGGTACTGAGCCTACCCCAAATAGTAAAATTATGCCCCTTTCTAGAGAATTTGGTACCCCCAGTAACAGATTGTTACAGAGAGGGAGATTTATTGACAACAATATGAATCCCAGGTGTTTGTAATGTGTTTGAGCTAACACCAAAAGGTATTTTTGTTGTGTTTAGTGGGTTTTTATATGCTCAATTATTCTAAAACTCTCACATTGAAAACAAAACAAAAACTGTTTTATCACATGTTATTAGTGGAACCATCATCATAACCAACAAAACCAATATTGAATGATTGAAATTGTAGACAAGGTATAAGTAAGTAATCCACAAAAAATCTAACAAATAACTCAACAAATAAATGAGTAATGTACATGTTAGTGAAATACCGCGAAAAGCATGATTATGCCCCTTTTTACCTAAAAAATAGTACCCCAATTATGAGCAGATTATCATCAAGAACAACATTCCTTGGGATTTATATGACTTTCATGTGTTAGTGCTGATATTCAATAAGTAGTAAGACCACTTTTTCAGTGTTTTGACTCATTCTGTTTGGCGCAATGTGTTTGTGTACACTCGAAAACTGTTATTTTTGTAATTTTTTATAATTATGTCAATTTCTGCTATACTAATATCAACATAATCAAGCCATTTGATAGAACATTGTAGACAAATGCATAACAACAAAACATGCAAAAATCAAAGAGATCTGTCAAGAAATAAGTGAGCAGTAACCATTTCATTGACCTACCCCAAAAGCTCAATTTTACCACGGCAGACAGATTTTCAAATGTGCCATTATACTGTGGCAGTGATGGGTTTAAAGGATTTTAAAAGGACCCTGAGACCCATGAAGATGTTATGCGAGTGTTCACAAATGGAACCTTGATTTATAGTCTCATTCGAAGGACTGTAGGGAAATGGAGTCAGAACCAATGTTAACTCTGAGGGAAAAATCACCCTATACTGAAACGTCCCGGCAGACATTCGAACCCGCAACCCCAGGATCACCAAGATTAAAGAGTTTGATGCTCTACCACCGAGCTATTCCAGCCCCCCCCCCCCCCCCCCCCCCCCCGGCTTCCGAGGGAGTGCTGCTGACGTCTCATCCCGAGTCTTCTCCAAACTTCTCTTCCTGCGACTTCGTCCTGCTCTTCATATCGACATGCAGCTACCAGAATATGGTTTGAAAGCCTCAAAGCAAGTCAGGGATCACATGGGTAGCCGAGTGTGCCGAGGATGTACAGGCAGCATAGACATGAATGCACTGGTCTGAACAGGTGCAGAGGGTTGTTCTAAACGAGGCTGTTTTCATTCATTCAATTCCTGCCTACCTTGCGCTGAAGAGATCTAAGCTAAGTGAAAAATTCGTTCATGTCATTGTCCTATTAGTTTGTGTCTTGCCTGAAGAAGACCTAAGAGGTGGAAAGGTGTCGTGATTTGTCTTGTGACTCGTTTGTCCATGTTTCTCTTGGCAGTTCGCTAACATTTATTTCAGATTTTTTTTTTTCCAGCCAAATGATGAACGGACACTTCCCCACCATGCTGGCTTCTCAGTTTCAACATGGCAGATCATTCTATCACGTACGCAGGCTTCATGAAGGCCAGTAACTCCGGTGTTTTTACCTGTAGTAGACAATTGATCGGCAAGGTTTTACACAGACTTTATTCAAAATAATTGGCAGTGACAAAAGTTTACGCACTTTTTAAGGCCCTATGAGCAAAAGCTTGATTTTTAAGGACTTTCAGGGCCTTGAAAAGAGGGCCCCCCAAATTAAGGGTTTTCAAGGAGTGTGCAAACCCTTTGCCTTAACAGCTTCTTTGAAAACCTAATATATTTTGTGTAACTTGTGTGCCGTCTGGGAATGGAAATCCCTTATCAATTCTGCAGTGGGTAATATCAAAGTTCTTGAAATGACCAAGTCATTTCATTAGATGACAAGCACGTTCTTAAGCAAATCTTCACAGGAAAACTGATGCAATGAAGAAGAAAGCAAGGCCATTCTAACTTATTTACTAGCAGTGTAAGGGGCAATACTTATTTACTAGCAGTGTAAGGGGCAATACTTATTTACTAGCAGTGTAAGGGGCAATACTTATTTACTAGCAGTGTAAGGGGCAATACTTATTTACTAGCAGTGTAAGGGCAATACTTATTTACTAGCAGTGTAAGGGGCAATACTTATTTACTAGCAGTGTAAGGGGCAATACTTATTTACTAGCAGTGTAAGGGGCAATACTTATTTACTAGCAGTGTAAGGGGCAATCCCAAGGAGAAACCAAAAGTGGTGTAGAGCTAAAACCATCACAGCGTCCGACAGTCGCGCAAGACCGACCTGAGACCCTGACGGATTACCTTCGCTCTAAACAGATCAGCCTCAGTGGAGAGAAGGCCCCAGCCAAGAGCAGTGTGTGGGTGTGGAGTCGGACTAACCTCAGTTCCTGGGTCAGTCGCACAGGTCCATGACCTCCCCTTCCTCCCCCTCAGCCTCCGCAGTCAGGCCTGCGGAGCCATCTCAGCGTCCTGATACCATTCCTGCAATCATGACTCAACCAACATGGTTCAGGAGGCCGTGGTGCTAAGCGTGGATCCATCCTCGCCGCGTCCAGTCATTCCCCCCGAAAAACACACACTGCATGACATCACCCACGCTCAGACTGTGGCTCCCGTTTGTCCTTTATTGCAGCAGATACATTTCATGTGCACTTTGCTCATCCAACACGCGCCAGGCAAGGCAGAACGCGTACCCGTCAACTTCTTCGGTTTACCACACAGTGTCAGAAATAGTATGTCGACCAGCACTGCAACGCCTGAAATGACTGCTGAGTGTTTCTCACTGGCAGCAGGCAGCATGGTGGGTCGACAGGTATGCGGCCTTCCCACATGAACGTACATGCAATGAGAGATGCCTGCCACATCTCCAGCTCCCTCTTCTGGCATCGTAAAAATTAAACCAGCAGAAAAAAGAAAAAAAATTAATAAACAGCAAAAAAAAAAAAAAAAAAAAAGATCCCTGCGAAATAAAGAAAAAGAGGACAGATTAGACATCAGCAAAAAATAGTTTTACCCTGATGTCTGATAAAGATACCTGCTTCCAGAGATACGGCCACATTAATGCTTGCACACCCCTCACTCGGCGCCACAGCGAAAATCATCCGATTCGCTGACGACTCTGAGAAACACTGCCAGTGATGAGACAACACACAAAAAGGCATCCAGACTTCAGTGAGCGAGGAGAAAGAGTGTCTGCCGGCTGTGCGACGGATGCAAACGTGTGTGTTCGTCTAGTAATGTGATGGCTGTATGTTTGATTTGAGTTTGCGGTATTAATTATACCAGTGATGACATTATGAGCATGCAAAAGAAAACCCACGAATTATATACATATAGGTGTATATATATATATATATATATCTCCTCCCTAACCCCCCCACCCCGGCCCCATACGAACAATGGACAAATGTTTGAAATGCAGCTGGGACAGTGAAATAAACTGACTGCTTCCTTCTGACCGAGCTCTGTGGAAAACCCCGCAACTCAAAACAAAAACTGCTCATGGCACCAATTCGCCTAGCTAACATTCAGACCCCAAGCATGCAGAACACACAAGGGGACACATCCTTTGAAATGCATAGACCCGAAGCGTCCAGAACAAACAAAAAGACACTCTCAAAGGATGTTTGCTAGTTTGCTCGGTGTGCTTTGTCTCTGCATGTCTAGTGGGTGAATTGGAGCCACATGTGGCAATCGTCTGGAGTTACCAGTAAGTGTCTCACCATGCAAGCAAGATTCACCCTTTCTGTTTCTCTATTTACTATTCACTTCCTTACTTCAAATTTTCAGATACAGTTTCCATATTTCAAACTTCCTTTTTGTGGAAATGGTTTGTGGGAGCTGTTTGCCCACCTCTGGCTCTGCAAGAACCGTTTTCCAGTAATTTATCATCCGCTTGTGTCATTTTCATTTTTGATGGCAAAAACACTTTTAACCAAAATCTCCACTCAATGTACGGGAACAAAATGGTGACAGAAAAAGAAGCTGTTAGAAAATTCTTAGAACGTTCATCCCTAAACAGCCATTTACAATCCCCCCCCCCCCCCCCTCCCCCCTCCAAAATCCTAAAACAGGAGGTCATCCTCAAGAAGCGGCCGGGGTGGCGAGGGTTTCTCCCAGGGCTTCCAGCAGTTCTCGGCGATAATCGTCGAAGTCGCCGTCGACCTCGTTGATGGTGCGGTCCTCCACCACCCACAACTGGCAGTTGGTGTCCCTGATGAGGCGTTCGTCGTGACTCACGATGATCACCCCTGTAGACACACACACACACACACATATACAAATACACACACATACATATGCACACACATACATAATTATACACATTCACACACATATATAAATACACACACATACATATGCACACACATACATATAGAAACACATACTTACACACACACACACATACTTACACACACACACACATATACATACACACACACACGTATGTACATACACACGCACACACATATACATACATACACACGCAAACACACATTATGCAAAGAGATATGTATACTAAATGTCTTACCTGTTTCCCCAACCATCCCATCCCCCTCTTGCCCACAATCATCTCTGTCCTCTTTCTCCACCCCCTTCCCTTCTCACCTTCCTCTTCCTCTCCCTGTCTTTCTTTCTCTCCTCTCCTCTCTGTCCTCTCACCATTGTCTCTGTCCACCCCCGCCCCCTCCCCAATCCTATCCAACCCCCTCCACTCTTACCTGTGTCATGGGAGAACGATTACCTTTTCTTTTGTCATGGGTCTGATCACAGTTATTTCCCTTTGAAGCACTTCGAATCCTGATATGTGATGCGCTCCCACAAAAGGTACATTAAGTGTCATTTTGAAGATTTTGAGATTTTGGCACAGTCAGAAACTAGAGAAATTAAGCTTCACAATGATATGCTTGGTTTTGTTTTAGGTTTATTAAAACCAAAGTTATAGTAGTTTATATCCAGCTAGTAGCAAGGCGGCCATTTTGAGAAAATGCCTGTTAAAGTTGACAGAGCAATCTTGATGAAAAACCCTTAGCAACAGGGGTTATTTTTTAACAGAAATCAATGAAACTTGGAGCAAACAATCTTTACTCCTTCCTGCATCAATCAACGAGACATTTATCACTAATTCGTCCTCTTTTTCTTTTTTTCAAGTGATTTCCTTTTAGAAAAAAAAAGAGCATGAAACTGCAGATCACAGAAAGTGTCTCGCTCATTTGGATTTCATTTACAAACAGTTTTGCTGATTTTGTGGATGCCCCATCATCTTGTGAAGATTTGAGATCACATCTTTTAAAAGTTTTATTCCCAAACTGCAACAGTTGCATAACTATTTTCTAAATCTCATTAATTTTTAACAGCCAAAATTTTTCTGATCTTCTGAGAGCGGCGCATTTTTCTTTCTTTTTCTGTTCAATGGGTTACTTGGTATCTGGTGAATGGCAGCTCTTTGAAGCATAAAGCTGGAAGAACATGTTAAAAAAAGAGTAAATTACCTCTTTCTACCTTATACCCCCCCCCTCCCCTCGAGAAAAAAAAATAGAAAAAAAGAAAATAAAAAAAGACCACCTTCATTAGTCACAAGATGCATGCAATAATAAAAGCAAAATTTGCTGCCCGGTCGTGTGCCTGATGCATTCTATTGTCCGCACAATCTCCCATTTCTCCGTGGCCAAAAGTGTCATCAACGTGGACAAGTGGTGCGTCTTCTTTGTCATCGCACTCTGACAGATCCACTTCAGTTTGCAAGTCGGATTCTTCGTCAGCTGGTGCGTTGAGTTGTGGCAGCAAAGGTTCCACATGTGTCAGTTCGTTCACATCTTGCTCATCTTCACTTGCAACATTGTCGCTGTTGTCGTCACTGTCGATCGTAGTTTCCGCGTCATCAAGAAAATAATCATTAATCAGATCTGTGATTTCTTCCATTTCGGCATGCCAGCTGCCAAACTTTGACTTAGAAGATCGGCGAGGCGTTTCTCTTTTCGCTTCTCCATGATCGTCGTTCCGACATTCGCCCATCCCGACCGGTGTAAACAACTTGCACAGTTATTGCCCTTGAGATGAAATTGACCAATCGGAGGGTTGTTGCTACAGGGGGTTCATGAGTCCCTCGTTCTCATTGGCTAAACTGCTAGCGTTTGTTTACTATATTTGGAAGAAAATTACGCACACATCTTAAAATATCCACTGTAGTGAATGAGCGAGCCGTTTGCGCGGGACTTTGCTGAGTCGAACGATAGGTCATATGCGTAGGTTGCCTGTATGGTTGTGTAGTAACAAAGCCGCGAAGTCGACCAAAATTTCGATGCTTTTGTGTTGATTTTTCGTCAACACACCTTACAAAAGGGTAAAATAAGTAACTTTATAGGTCGAATTGAGCTATAAGACTTCACAACATGAATTTTAAGGGTTTAAAGTTGCCAAAAATGCGAAAAAACACAAAATCCATAAAAATAGATCAAACCACCTTTTCAAGCCCGTAGGCCAAATCGCTCTCAGCGACTTTGTGTACCCTTCGTGGGAGCGCGTCACATATGGCTTTGCTTCGCAACCTCATCCCACTTGAAAAAAAAATATCGCCAGTGCAATTATTTAGCATCAAAGTGATTTGCTCTTGATCTGCCTAGTGTGCTGGCGAGACATCTTCCAAATCAGGAGAAAATCAGATGTTAAAAGTGTGGACTGTTACAGGGGGCAAGTGGACAAACACAACTTAGACAGGACGGGGCATTATGTAGCTGATGGCATTACTGAACCACCAATCGCTGGGCAATTTCAAATGTCGAAGGTGAAAAGTCTAATCTGGCCTTCACTACATGTGTGTGTGCCTCAGTGTACGGTCCGTCAAAAACAAAGAGTGACTTTTTCAAAACACTCCAGCAGTGGTAAGATATGAGAAAACAAACACACACACACACAAAAACACATATAAAAACAAGATGAGGAAAACACAAACAATTCAATCAAGAAATAGACACACACATACACGGCAGACAGACAGACACAGACATACGAACACACACACACACACACTCGCACGCACACACATACACTCGCGCACACACGCACATACGCACACCCTAACACACACTCACACATACACACTCGCAGACAGACAGAGAGACACAAGCTGGCTCATCCTCACCTCCAGTGTAATCTTTGATGGCATCAGCAAGAGCGTCAATGGACTCAATGTCAAGGTTGTTGGTCGGCTCGTCCTGTTCCATCACCAAGACAGGAAGTGAACTGTTAGATGACCTCTTACGACACGTTCCTCATCAATCAGAGGCAAACCTTACACCCCTACCCGCCTCCATCCTTGAATCGTCTTTGAATATTTCAATTTTTTTCATATAAACTCTACCGTTAGTACAATCATCAGTGAAAAACAATTCCCTCTCCCCCCTGTGAATAAATGAGTCATAATTATGACAGTCATTCGAGTCTGTCACAAAACTACTGAGTTACCCGGCTCTGATCACACATACAATTCTTTCCCCCTCCCCTAACCCCGCCCACACACACACACACACTAACAAAGCCCTATGTTGTCAACGTTTTTTCGCATTTAATGATTTCAAACCGATCTCATTATAACTGTTTTCACTTAAAAAACAAACAAACTGTCACTTTTGCAGCAAAGATGCACCTTACAGCAGCGACGTAACACTGAGTGCAATATAAATTCAACATCCAGAGCTCCCACTGAGAAAAACTGGAAATCTCTGAAACCCTCGGGTGTTTCAGAGCATGTACCCCCCCCCCCCCCCCCCCCCCCCACCCACACAGAAACAAATTTGAAAATGGTGTTCACACAACGCTGCAATTTTGACGCAAATCTGAGCATCCACTCAACACTGTGGTCCGACCATGACCCGGATCCCTTGCTCTCACAGCTTATGTCAATCTCTTTCATTTTCCCTGATGTTGCCAACGCATCAAATCAGAATCTGACATTATTCTGCCTTCGAACGGGCAGACATGGAAACTGCCCACTCTAATGCGGAACTTCGCATGAGATCTCACGATGTGAAGCGTCGTCTGCTAAGAAGGAAGAAAACCAACAGTATGAAAACATGACCACATACCCTGCAGATTCTACCCTCCCCTTTTTCCTGTCCACCACCACCCCCCCCCCAACCCTCCCTCTATCCCCACAATTTTCCCCCCTTGATATATACATTTCTCTTTTGTGATTTTCATTTTCACATTCAACTGAAATCCCCAAGCTTGATGGAAAAGTGAGAGCGTGCTGCTCCCATTCCTATAATCTTTGTCCGCTTAACACGACAGCTCACCGACCGACATGCGCAGCCCTCTCACACCCTTCACCCCAGCACTGTATTCTAAAGGTGACGTGCTGCCCACACCCAGTCCGGCTGACTCACCAGGATGAGCACATCCGGAGCGCGACAGGACAGCTCCGCCAGGGCGACCCTCGCCCTCTGACCCCCAGAGAGGTCACGGTTGAGGATGGTGTGTGCGTGGCCGGCCAGGCCCACTCGCCCCAGCATCTTGCGGGCGTCTTGGTATTGAAGGTCGAATAACCTCTGAACACACACACACACACACAAACTGTGTGATTACAACGTGTTGATCAAACCCTTGGTGTTACAGATTCAACGTCGATCACCAACAAACACACACACAGACGCACACAAACATCAACACATTAATGACTACATTCATTTAGCCCTTGATATGCAGGTTAAACATCCTGACGCACACACACACACACATGCATACACCATACAAGGACACACATGTACCGCACACAAAGAAACACACTTGCCACGTACAATGATGCTAATGAGTCTCACACAGACTCTGACAAACACTTAATCATGGTTTGATGGTAGGCACTGAATGGTTTAACTGAGGTTTCCAAACATCGTTTTCTCCGCTCTTCTACAAAAGTAAATTTACTTACAATGTGAAAAGTACCTAAACAAAAGAACTTAGAAATAAACAAAAAACAAAAAAAATGCACGCTCACAATCAAAACCAATAACAAAAGACCCCCTCAAAAAAAACATTTCATAACAATCAACACACACACATATACACAAAATCATTAAATGTGTCAGAGCTGACAGCTGAACAATTATTCAGATGTTCTTCTTTGTAGATAATCCATGGAGATATTCTCCAGATTTACACAAAGGAGTGTCTACAAATGTTCGACAGAAAACTCTTCCATGGTCACACAAATGAGCGCTCTGTACTACTACAGATATTTCAAGGAGAACTGTTCCATGTTCATACAGGTGGGTGCTCGTTATTACCTATATCCTTCCATGTTCACATAGTAAAGTGCTCTATATTTCCCACAGCTATTCCACTGAAACCCTTCCTTGTTCACCCAGGTGTGTGCACATTATTACCAACAGGTATTGCAGAGAAAACTCTTCCATGTTCACACAGTAAAGTGCTATATATTTTCCACAGCTATTCCACAGGAAATCCTTTCATGTTCACACAGACAAGGGCTCTATACTACCTCCAGATATTCCACAGAAAACTCTTCCGTGTGACACAGAAAGGCTGCAGTAAATCACCAACAGATATTCCACAGAAAACTCTTCCCGTTTCACAGGAGGGCAGCATGCTCTTACATTTCCTACAGTTCTTTTACAGATTACTCTCTCTGGTTCACGACGAGGAATGCTGTATATTAAGTACAGGTATTCCAGTGATGGAAGGGCCCCGTAGTCAAATAGTTCGAGGGTTTGCCCATGGAGCGGACCGTCCCGAGTTTCAAACACTTGTGAGGTCAGATTCTCTCAAGCTTGAAAACCCTCTCCATCCACCCAGCAATGGGTACCTGGTTCGGTTCAGGGAGGTCAAAGGTGGTGGATGCAGAGGGATGGGCTACACTATGCCTTCCATCATGCCATGCTGTACACACAGTGCACAGGACAGTTCACTGCCCCTATGGCCAATACACTATGCCTTCCACCATGCCATGCTGTACACACTGCCCCTATGGCCAATACACTATGCCTTCCACCATGCCATGCTGTACACACTGCCCCTATGGCCAATACACTATGCCTTCCATCATGCCATGCTGTACACACAGTGCACAGGGCAGTTCACTGCCCCTATGGCCAATACACTATGTAACCTCTGACTTCTATTTCTAAACCTTGTTCATTCTCTTCAAGTCTCACAGACAGGTGTGCTGTATTTCGCCAACGAATATTCTACAGAGAGCTCTTCCAGTTTACGAGAGAGAGAGAGAGAGAGAGAGACACAGAGAGAGAGAGAGAGAGAGAGAGAGAGAGAGAGAGAGAGAGAGAGAGAGAAAGAGAGAGAGAGAGTGTGTGTGTGTGTCCATGTGTGTGTAAGAGAGAGAAAGACAGACAGAGAGAGTATGGCTGGTGTCACAGGAAGTCAGTGTGTGTGTGTGTGTGTGTGTGTGTGTGTGTGTGGTGTGTGTGTGTGTGTGTGTGTGTCTGTGTGTGTGTCTCTGTGTGTGCATGTGAGGTGTGTGTGTGTGTGTGCGTGTGTGGTGCGGTGTGTGCATGCATGCGTGCATGTGTGTGCATGCATGCATGCGTGCGTGCATGTGTGTGTGTGGTTTTTCACATTACCCGCAGGTACTCCACAGGGGATTCCTCCAGGTTCAGCTGGTCAGCCGAGTGCTGGTCGTACTTGCCCACCCTCTGAAACAACGCACATCAAGTCATCACCAAACCTGATTGGTCGTCGTGTGACACACCCCTCGGCTGTGGCCTTTGGAACAACGTGGTTACGGCACTGCCAACATGCTCAGAGTACGACACTTACAGCCTGCGCGTTCAATCCTACGCTTATAACATTAATGCTCTTCAAACGGTAGAAGTATACATCCATATCAGGATACTCCTATCCCTTTACCACCTAAAAAAATTCCATGCTTACATCATCTTAGAAATCATATCTTACAACACCTTTTACTTCCCGATGCGTACAACATGATTACACTCCTGTGTTTACAACATACTTAAAACCTTACACCAAGGACACGTGAACACAATTACACTCCTGTGTCTACAAGTAACATACTTAAAAGTCCACACTCATGACATGCTTACAACCCTATGCTCAGAACTTCCTCACAATTTTATGCCTAAAACATGTTTGAAACTCTATGTTTGGACCATGTTTATAACCCACAATTCTACAACCTCGTGCCTAAAACCTACCCTTGTTTAAAGTTCTATGCTTGCACCATTAGTTACATCCTTATGTTTAGAACATACCTACAATCTTATGCCTACAACACACCTAAGAACCTATGACTATATAAAATCCTGTGGTTACACCATCTTCATAAGCCTATCCCTGCAACACACTCTTTGACGCTCATGTTACATCTGCAATCATACACTTATGTTTACAATCATTAGCTAACGAACAGATTGTAGAACCCTATGCTTGAAACCTACACACAATCCTTTTCTTCTATGTTCACGTGCCAAGGTCTGCAATCCTTTACAAACGACACAACCACACTTGCTTGTATTACATACATAATCTTATGCGCTGCTTCTATTCATATCTGCAATCCTGTAGCTTTAACATATATACATAATCCCTCTTAGAACTCTACAAATTTTAGAATTACAGCATACAATAGAAAAAAATCACAACAAAATGATTGCACTAACAACAATAATAATAGCAAGAGTAAAGTCATGGTAATGGCAGGAACAATGGCAACAACACAACAACCACCATCAGCAACTCCAACGATAATTAACTCACCAGACGGTGGTTGATGCGTCTCTCTCCCACACTCTGAAAAAAAAAAAAAGTCATACTCTTTGATACTGTATTGACACAACACACACATTCACCATACTCAGCCCTGATGTGGCCCTTTGCGGTGGTCGGCTGGGCTATAAGCAACATTATCTTATCTTATTCACCATACTCTTCAATACTGTGCTGACACAACAAAAAACAACAACAAAATGCAAAGCTAAAAAAGCTGTGTGCACAAGGTTTTAATGCTTTAAACGCCAATCTTGCGCCGGATTTGATGAGATGATTGCTGCTTCATCATTCTCGTTGTCCCCAGTGTTGTTTATCTTGTCTGAAGAAGACCTATGAGGTCGAAACGCGTCGTGTTTTGTCCTGTGATTTGTTTGTTCATGTTTGGCGGATATAGTACTTCATCTTTTTAAGATTTGTTTGGATTTTTGCCTGCAGTCGCCTCACTTTGCAGTTATACTGGTGCTGGAAGTGTTAAGAAAAAAAAATTGAAACTTCAGCTTCTAGTACACTCACCAATTCCTATGGTTTATTACATGTTACTATTGCAACATTTCTGTTACAACAGTCACTGTGACAGTCACTGAAATAACTATTATTGCTGCTACAACTTCTATCTTCCCTGTCACAACAACCGCTGCTGTTAGTGCTACTTGTATTACAACTGTTACAACCATTACTGCTACGATCACCATTAGATTTGTAAGTACGATTACTGCAATCACAAAAAGTATGTATGTTCCTCGACTTACAGGTTGCAAGTCTCCCATCAGGAGTTTGAGCAGTGTACTTTTCCCCACGCCGTTCGGGCCCACGATGGCAACTGCAACATATCAACACACACACACTTTACAAAAGACAGAAAGAAACTAGAGAGAAATCAAAAACAAAAAAACCAGATGTTTCAAAAAGCACAACTGAATACGAAATAACTCTACAACTCCTTAAAACTCAACGACACTCATAAGTATACATACGCTTAACATGAACATAATAGATACATGGCGAGACAGACAGGAAGATAGGAAAAATAAAAATAAAAAAGATGTGATGATATATGAACGCAAGCTGACATCCACAATCAATGTCCTAACGGAACACACGGTCTCCGCCCTGTGTACAGGGCTGTGTGAGAGGTCTGGGGGAAAAAAAAAAGCATACTGTTGCACAGGAATCATCCATTCTGAATTCAAAATCATCGTCCAGCCAGGACCCACCACCACATTTGCAGCGACATACTTTTATCAGTTTCTTCAGCCTTAACATGGTACACTGTAAACATCTTCATGATTCTCTGTCCTCACAGACAACAAAATACAGCACTGCCACGCTGGTCAACGCTGACCAACCACAAGGACGCTTACAGAAACCAGCCAAGGGAACGCACTGCACACAACTTGTGATCCCTTCGCTGTAAAAGTCCATACAAAGCAGAAGCACATTTTTTTTTGTTTCTAACTTTTGTCACTGTTGTTATATGTGAAAGCAAATTTACACATTTCTGTTGAAGTTTTTCTATCCCTTTGTGTAATCCTAACCACAAACCATTCAGTCTCTCACCTCGGGAATCCATGTCAATGCCGAAGTCCACGTCCTTGAAGAGGGGTTTCTGACTGGGATACCCAAAGGTCACAGCTGTTCAAACACATTAAAAAAAAAAAGATGAACCCATCAATCATTTACACAACTTCTTTCTACATAAAAAGTTTCTTTCTAAATGGACTCTCCACATCTAACAGTGTTAACATTGTTACAATTGTTTAGCAGATAAAGACCATCATCCTTCAGGTCACTCTTTTCAAAGTATGGACGCGTTATTGACGATCAGATCCTTCCTGACGTTCAGTACCTTTAACTGATACAGCCGCACTGTCATGAGGAAGTGTTGGGAAGATGAACCGAACTCCTGTTTCTATGACTCTTCAGAGTTCACAGAAAACCGAGCAAGATGAGCGGCACATGCTGGTTCTGATTTTCGATTGTAGAAGATCGCAAGTTCGAGTCTAGTACCAAGGTCAAAGTCTTCACGTCCAGAAGAAGTCTCCCACATCAATCTTCATATGACGGTCACAATCACTCCCAAATGGAGACATGGCCTTCCACAATCTGGTGTAGCACAACCAATCAACGAAAATGGAATATTCTACTGTGTTTGAGTACTATGGCATAAGAACAGCAAATCAAAAGCAACCGACAACTTCTATCATTTCTGATTTTAATTCTCCAAACAAATGGCTGAGTTGTATTATTTGTGATTTTCAATTGACCTATCAATTGACTTTTTTTTTATATACTAACCAACTCTAATATTTCTGATTTCCAACTGACTAGCAGTTCCTTGCTTAGCATAACCACTTGTGGTGATTTATTTTCCACTGACCAAAAAAGCGACTTGGTTGCAATTAACTGTGACAATTTGTAACTGGCTCAGCGCAGGATTGCTTGATCAGTCTATAACTGTGGCCATTCTATAGTGGATATTCTTTAGCATCGCCACCTGGGGTCATTTTTTTCAGGCCTCAACCCACTTTTTTCTTATTTAAAGTTAAACAATTCTCTCTCTCTCTCTCTCTCACACAAACTCACTCACACACACACATGCACACTCATCTCACTCACACACATACAGACACACACACATACAGACACACACACATACAGACTCACACACATACAGACACACACACATACAGACACACACACATACAGACACACACACACACATACAGACACACACACACAGACACTAAAGACCATTAAATTAAAGAACGAACACACAGACACACACGCACACACACACGCTCACACTCACACACACACACACACACACACACACACAGACTCACAGTGAAGGCCCAGGATGGGAGGGTTGAGTGGGGTGGGCTTGGGGAAGGAGAACTTGACGATGTAATCTTTGGTTTGGTCAGCAGCTCCTGCGGCTTCTCCTCCTCCTGAAACGTCGGCTGCTTGCTGCGGTTTTTCTGCTGTTTTCTCGTCAGCGCTTCTTTCTGCTTGGCTTCCTGTTCGCAAACAGCAGCATGACTCTTCACTGACACGAGTGTCCACAATTACCTTCCTATCATTTTGGACTACACAAACACACACACACGCGCATACACACAGGCACACGCACACACAGTCCCATCCACCCCACACACATATACAAGAAAAAAAAATCTTGGAATTTAAAAAGGAAAGCAAAGAAAGGAGCCAGGATGGCAATACACACCTATACCTAACAGGTTGCATGAATGATCCCCACTGCACAACAGTGTCCATTGCAAATTCCTTTCTTTAACAAGAGTGTTCACGTCCATGCTAATCAGCACAAAATGAGGCTGATGCCATGGAGTTGTGTTTTGGTCTGAAACTACATGACAGGGCTGTAGTCTGCACTCAACGTTCATCTTACACTGTGGTATCAACCAGGCCAGACACACACAGACACCTGCTGTGGTGTTGGTCAGAAAATTCGAACCGCACTCTCAGGTACGCATCCAGGAAGCGGACCCAACACAACCGTGTACCTCAGTCATCCCACCTGAACCCCTGGTAAACTCAACTCTGGGTTGGAGCTTCTCAGCGCTGGAAAATCTGGCCAATAAACGTCCATGATGGGAATCAAACCTATGACCTTCAAGGCTCCATGATGCTAACAACGGCGCCACAGACGCTGAAGCAAAAACCTGATGAAAGAGGGCGCTCCACGACTGTGGTAAATAAGGAAGAAGCTGAAGCAAAAACCTGATGAAAGAGGGCACTCCACGACTGTGGTAAATAAGGAAGAAGCCGAAGAAGAAGAAGAAGACAAAGAAGAAGGAAAGGGAAGATGAAGAGAGTGCTGTTGTGCCACTGCAGCTTGAAGCCGAAAGCGTTGTTCAACACTGTCAACACAGACCCTCGTCCTGCTCTATGTGCCCAGTGAACACTGCAGTCACAGCACTCAAATTCCCTCAGGACACCTGATTCTGACCACTTTTGATTCAACTTTCCTTAAAAGCCTAAATCCAACAGTGACTATAATTTTTGTACAGTGAAACAGAGCAATCTTTCATCTCCTTGATGATAAATGTTTTACAAGTCAAAAGGATTATTTTGTTTGATCGAGTTGAAAATGACATACTTCAAACAAGGAGCACTTATTCAGTGCCTGAAGACACTTCAAATTGACAAATGAAATCGACTGTTAGTAGCCTGCTAACTGGTATGGTATGATGTAGGAAGGACTGTATCTGTACAGCAATGCCACTGGTTAAACAATTCTCCAGAAAATTCGGTCATGTTCATTTTTAGAAGACCGTCATCATCATTCTCGCGACATGTCCTGTGTGGCAGATCGCTTGAAGTGAGTATTTTTGCCCCACGTCGCTGAGCGGTAAGTCGGGTACTGCCATCATTCTTGCGGCATGTTACGAAAGAGTTAACCGTCTTTAGTATGCACTTACCCGAGCTTAGTTACGCCGAAAACCCATCGGCAAGGTAAGTAACTCCGTAATTTGAACATGGTTACCCATTTAAAAATTAATTTAAAAGAGAGGAAAGGAAATAGTGAAATGAAAATAATTTAAAAAATTCCTACGAATATATATGTTGCTATATCATAAGTTTGAAGAATATCATATGAGCCATTTACTCGGGGGAAAAAATAAATCTTCTTCAGAACGTTCTTCCGAATCATACCTGGAACATCATCCCAGTCGAAATCTGGGTCACTCTAAGCTTCATTACCCAGCACTTTCACTAAGTCTTATGCCGTAAATCCTACAAATCACAGTATCTTCATCACTAGATCTCGTTATAGAACGGCAGAAATCAAGGTTAGCGATGGCGAAAAACAGCATTTCGACCACAAAACTTTAAAAATTCGTAACTCGAGAACTACGGCACGTATCGACTCGCGATTTTTTGCAAACGGATGTAAATGGCCACAGGAAGAAGGAAGTCACGTTCTCGCGAGACTTCGTTTTCTACGAGAAATATGGCGGCGCCCATTGTTGCCACGTGTTTTACCGGGCGCTGGCAGGTGCTCAGCGTTTTGGCCGTGTGATTCCCGGTTGGGCGCTAGCAGGCTCTCGCCTGTCAAGAGGGTTAAGCAACTGAGCACAGCAAACTCAATCGAGACACAACTGGTAGGTGCTGACTGAAGCCATCTCTCCTTTCTCTCGTTCCTCTTCAGAACGCCAGTGCGCATGTTTTGTGCATAAGTGAGTGTGTGTTCCTTTGTGTGTATCCATGTGTGATCGATTCCACTGGCATGATAGAGTACACTTCTATGATTTAATTTAAGTGCAGCCTTGTTTTCATGTTATACATTCGAACGTATACATATCTCCCGCCCCTCCCAGCTAATCCGCCCCTTTCCTACATCCTTAAACCCCTTTGCCAAATCATTTCTCTCTCTCTCTGGATGTATGTGAGAGGGGTGTGTGAAAGGGTATGTGAGCATGGTGTATTCCATCTTAAGCTCCATACCGTGTTTGCAGAAAATCAATTTACTCAACAAATTTGTTGTTGTTGTTGTTGTATGGAGGACATTTGCTACTGGAACAAAAAGATCTTCTATGAGTGGGGGGAACCTGGGCCACAAGGAGCAGCACTCACCGCCTGCTTGGTGGACTTCCCCGAGGCCTTCATCTCCTTTAGCCTCTTCTCCTGCTTCTCGTACTCCTTGTTCTGCTCCTTGCGCTTCTGGATAAACATCTTCTTGAAGGTGGCTGTCACACACACAGAAACCGCCAGCATCGTTACCGTTCGTTACAAAAGTGAACACACAAAACTATACTGTATGACTATCCAGAATGTGGCTGTTGCACAAAAACCTCTCGCATCGTCACCATTCGTTACAAAAGTGAACACACAAAACTATTACTGTATGACTATCTTGAGTGTGGCTGCTGCATATACACCATAATGTAATCATCATGATCGGTCATTACATTTCTTTTTTTTAATAAAAAGCACACATAGGAAACACATACTGCAAGAATATGTTCCAGAAACTTTCTGCCTGATTTGAAAAAAAAATTTTTTTTTTGCTGTCCCATCTTCTGTACCACCTCAGTGGGACTGCACCCATGCCGCTCATTCCGACCTCCCCTCCACAGCCACAACCCAGCCTGGCCCATCACAGCCCCGGCACCGGCACTCCACAGGGAGCAGTCAATGTCAAGTCGTCAAGAGGCAACCCACCGGAGGAGACACTGCCCTGCTGCCAGGTTACTTCGGTGGTGTTCAGTGGCGCCTGTTCTAACCCAACATAGGCAAGAACACCACCACCTGAGCCCCCTACTGACCACAATCATTGCTTAACCTCTCTGCCTAAATGGTAGTCACCCTCTTCAACTTGATGATGTTTGTGCCTTCACGGGCATAGTGGTGGGGAGTGTGAGCAAGGCAGACCCTCAATGAAGCACCAGGACACGGAGGAGGCCGGCCCAAAGAGCTGCGACGTGGACGCAGTCCGCTGGAAGGCAGACCCTCAATGAAGCACCAGGACACGGAGGAGGCCGGCCCAAAGAGCTGCGACGTGGACGCAGTCCGCTGGAAGGCAGACCCTCAATGAAGCACCAGGACACGGAGGAGGCCGCCCCAAAGAGCTGCGACGTGGATGCAGTCAGCTGGAAGGCAGACCCTCAATGAAGCACCAGGACACGGAGGAGGCCGCCCCAAAGAGCTGCGACGTGGATGCAGTCAGCTGGAAGGCAGACCCTCAATGAAGCACCAGGACACGGAGGAGGCCGGCCCAAAGAGCTGCGATGTGGACGCAGTCAACTGGGAACATTCTGCCCCCTGACAGATCCCTCCCCACTGGTCTACCATGACAGTAAAAGCTATTATTATTATTATTACGAATACTATCCTCCTTA
Source organism: Conus ventricosus (assembly GCA_018398815.1). NCBI lineage: Eukaryota > Metazoa > Mollusca > Gastropoda > Neogastropoda > Conidae > Conus > Conus ventricosus. The sequence goes on along the minus strand of CM031618.1, from coordinate 9,287,308 downwards.
ATCTAACATACTTACCCTGGCTCACTAATGCAGTAAGCGACAGCGGTTTGCTATACAGCCATCCAAACGCTTCACGTATGTTTTCTCCCTTAAGCGAAAGCATATGCAAGAACAACAGCAGTAACAACCAATCGATTGCAAGAAAAAGTAAAAAATACTTAGCCGCACGGAGTGCACAAGGCTAGCACAGAAATGGCTGCCGAGAACAGAGGAATGATCTGGGCATGCGCAAGACACGAGGCCCCTTCCGGGTTCTTGTCTGTGCAGACTTCATTGGTGCGAGGCAGGGATATTAAACCGCTGTCGCTAATTGCGTAAGGGAGCCACGGTACAGTATGTGTAGTTAAATAAAAGTTTTCTGTGTTGACTTACCATAGTTACCACGGTAATAGAAGAGCTTCTGCTGGTCCAGGTGGATGATGTCGGTGCAGACGTTGTCCAGAAAACTCTGGTCGTGGGACACCACCAGCAGCGTCTTCTTCCACTGCTGCAGGTAACTGACAGCACACACACACCACAGATACATCACACACACACACACACACACAAACACACAGATACACACACACACACACAGATACACACAGACACACACACAGACACACATGACCACTGTTCTGCCAGTACCAGCTGACTGACGTTCTGCCCTACAGCGCCTGTCACAGGTAACTCTGCATTCTGTCCCTTCACAGGTAACTCTGCGTTCTGTCCCTTCACAGGTAACTCTCCGTTCTGTCCCTTCACAGGAAACTCTGCATTCTGTCCCTTCACAGGTAACTTTCCGTTCTGTCCCTTCACAGGTAACTCTGCATTCTGTCCCTTCATAGGTAACTCTCCATTCTGTCCCTTCACAGGTAACTCTCCGTTCTGTCCCTTCATAGGTAACTCTGCATTCTGTCCCTGCACAGGTAAGCTTCGAATGTTGTGCGCTTCGGGATAACAGCTTTTGCTAAACCGGCTATCATAGTTTCAGTTTAAACCTAACAGTACATTAAAAAAAAAACCTAAAACTCGGCTTGTGTCGAGTGTGACTATAAGTGAAAGGGACTGCGATTAATATGGGTGTAGACGACGTGCCAGCTCGCGCCCCTTTGAATCGATAACGATGACACAGACAGCTGTGCTGGCAGTCAAAGTGCATTCTGCAGTCCTACACACTTCAGTACTAGTGAGATGACTTACAAGTGGAAACTCTTCACCAACGTCATGGATGAATTCTAGACTTTCTGTCTATAATTAAGAAAGGGACCAGAACGGTTCGTTAGAAACTGATACATGCACAGGAAAACTACATCCATTACAAGATTTTACACACAAAACTGGGTGTCCTTTACAGCTTCTGTATCTATAAACGAAAAAACAACAACAAAAAACAGCATATGAAAATTTTAAGTTTGATTTCAGTTCACTTGGCACCTTATCAAAAAAAAAAAAAAAAAAAAAAGGAAAAAACCCCCTGAAATGTTACTTTAAAAACAAACACAAAAGTAGTTAAAGAGTTAAAAACAGCATCAGCTGACGTAAGGAAGATAATCAGTAAAAAACAATTAATATTTGATACCAAAATGATCATGAACGTCAAACATTTAACACATCCATGCGAGACATCACTATTTGACAAAGAAATCGTGTGATCTGAATTGAGTTCAGTCAGTCAGCAACAGCATCGCTGAAGAAGATGGCCGGATGGCTGTCAAAAGCTACCAGTGAGTAGTGCATTTTCTGTTGTTGGGAGACTAGGTCTAACTCCAGGTAGCAGTAAATAATAAAATGTTTGACATAAACCCATCAGGAAAGACATGGAGCCAGCAGCATCTTAGCAACATCCCGACTGAAGAGCTGGCATTGTCCAAGCACAGCAGACAGAGTCTGCCACCACTCTCTGAGGCCCTGAGGCACTTCACCAATGACAGCAAGACAGCACCGCCCACTGTCTCCATGACCCATGATGGACAGCATAGCCACACTCTGTTCCACTGAGGGACAAGCTCTGTGGACACTTGGAAGGACCTCTAGAGCTCTGCTACAGATGTGAGGGAGAACGGCACGGCAGTGGAACACAAGAACTGTAGTGCAACGATTGATGACAACCAGTCTTAGTTTCAAAGGGAGGTGACTGCAGTTAACCATGTTCAAAGGGAGGTGACTGCAGTTAACCATGTTCAAAGGGAGGTGACTGTAGGCAGAAACTGAAACAAACTTTAAAGAAAAAAACCCCACACTATTCCGCCGGACAAAAGGAACAAACCAATGACAAGACGAAACACGACACGTTTCCACCTCTTTGGGCTTTTGACAACCACTCGGGGGGCTGGAATAGCTAAGTGGTAGAGCGACGGACTTGTGATCCTGGATTGCGGGTTCGAATCTCCGCCAGGCCGTTTCGGTACAGGGGGATTTTTCCCTCGGAGTTAACATGGGTTCTGACTCCATTTCCCATACAGTCCTTCAAATTCTTCTTTCTTCTTCTTCCTCGTTTGCTTCCCATTAGATGAGCAGCCCGGTGTCCTCGATGAAGGCTGCCTCCAATTCAGTAGTGGGGCGACCATCCCCAACCCGGTGGGTCCCCAGGTGGCGGATAGGGGAACGGCCCTCAGATATGGGGTTAGCTGCGAATAAGCAGTCCCGGACCAACTGGCGATGTTCCTACCAGGACGGGGTGGGTCAACAGGTGGCACTGTTGTCCTCACTGAAATACCCCATGTGTCCTAAAACGGGCTCATCATGCGGTCAAGAGGTGTGTTATAACCTCTAGCCACGGGGTGGGATCCCCGGAAAAACAATCCCCCCTGTGCTCACAGGGTAGGACGTACGGGCCATGAGCTAAGGGTGAGGCACCCCAAAAGAAAACTCCAGCTGAAGACGGAGGTATCGGGCCACTGGCGCAACTAAAACCACGATACCACGCATCTACGCTTTCATGATGCAGTCCTTCAAATGAGACTATAAACCAAGGTTCTGTGTGTGAACGCTCGCATAATATCTTGCACACACGTCAAATCCCATCACCAACTTTTGGAAGAGAAGGCCAGTTTGGCTGTTAGTATGGATGACACGTTACACATCGCATGCACTTTCCCCGAAGTTGGAGTGTGGCTGCCTTAATGGCGGGATAAAAAACGGTCATACACACAAAACTCCACTCCCTTTGTTGGGCAGATGGGATTAATACCTGCCTGTCTGCACAGGGAGTGTCTGCAGGAGTATCAGCCTGTGTACGCAGAAGAAGAAGAAGAAGACAACCAATCATGTCAGCTCTGTTCCTTTACATCTCCCTGTCTTTCAGTTATTTTTTTCCTTTTGAAAGTTCTGAAAAGCTGAATATTCAGTTGAATATTTTTGTTATTTAAGTGCGTCCAGTTTCAAAAACTGTTTTCAACTTACATAATAATACAAACCAAACAAACCAAACAAAACAAAACAAAAAAGACTACAGACTTGTCGAGCCAGATGACAGCGTTGAGATCGAGGTGATTGGTCGGTTCGTCCAGCATCAGTAATGTCGGTTCCAGAAACAGTGCCCTGTAACACGCACAGTTCTCTTCAGCACTGACAACATCAGACCTATGGACCCACACTACACTTTACACACCACTCTACATACATTAGACCTATAGATACATACCACACTTTACACACACCACTCTATATACATCAGACCTATAGATCCACACTACACTTTACACACCACTCTACATACATCAGACCTATAGATCCACACTACACTTTACACACCACTCTACATACAACATCAGACCTATAGATCCACACTACACTTTACACACCACTCTACATACAACATCAGACCTATAGATACATACCACACTTTACACACACCACTCTATACACAACATCAGACCTACAGATCCACACTACACTTTACACACCACTCTACATACAACATCAGACCTATAGATCCATACTACACTTTACACACCACTCTACATACAACATCAGACCTATAGATCCATACTACACTTTACACACCACTCTACATACAACATCAGACCTATAGATCCACACTACACTTTACACACCACTCTACATACAACATCAGACCTATAGATCCATACTACACTTTACACACCACTCTACATACAACATCAGACCTATAGATCCATACTACACTTTACACACCACTCTACATACAACATCAGACCTATAGATCCACACTACAAGCTTTACACACACCACTCTACATACACCACTTTATAAACACCACTCAACATACAACACTTTACAAACACTAACAACCACACACACTTTACACTCTAAACATACTTTACACATACTGCTTTATACATCACTTCACACACACCGCTTTACACATAACTCTATATACCACTTTTTATTCCACGCTTTACACACACACACACCACTGCGCACATCCACATCACACTTTGAACACATCATTCTACACACTACATACTATACTTTACACACACCACTCTACACACCAAACACACATCACTCTACACACCCATACAACACCCTATACACCACTCTCTGCACCCATACAAAGCTTTCCATACCACTCCAAACCACCCACCAGACAGTATTTTACACACATCGCTCAAAAACACCCATCCAAAAATTTTCACATTTTTCTACACACCCACGTAACACATCCAGATAGCACTCTACAAACCCTCTACACACCATACACCACTCATCACACACCCACACAGCACTCGATAACTCAGCAAGCACTCTACACACCCACACAGCACCCTACACCCCCCCACATTCATTCTTGTCTTTCTCTGCCCCCATCCCAAAACCATCCATGTTCGGTCGCTCGTGCCCCCCCCCCCCCCCCCCCCCCCCCCCCGACACCACACCCCAGCAGACAAAATCTTGAGTCTCTCCCCCCCCCCCCTCCCAAACTCCCTACCATGTGCTCTCTCATTACCTCCCATTTCCCTCCAGACCCTCCCTCACCCCTCCTTTGCCTCCCCCCTCCCCCTTCTTCCCACCTGGCCAGAGACACTCTCATTCTCCAGCCTCCGGAGAGATCTTTCGTGGCTCTCTCCGTCATCTCGCGGGTGAAGCCCAGACCAGCCAGGATCCTCCGGGCTCGCGACTCGGCGGCGTCCGCCCCGATGGCGTTCAGCTCCTCGTACACCTGTTGGAACGAGTTGTGACTGCATGAAAAGGCACACGCGCACAGTGGGGAAAGCACACACCTGCCTTCAAATCACATGTCAACCATACAACACTGGGGTTCAAGTAGTTCTGACTTCCGTATAGCAGAAAAAAAAAAAAAGCTGGCTTTGAACTGTTTTCCGTCACGGCAGATTTTCACCCTTCAGTTTCACTGGTCTGAGGCTTTTCGCAGTTCTGTATGCGAGACATCCATCCAACCGCTGCAGTACTTGCCGCTCGCAGTTGGTGACTAGACAAACACCACGAATTGAGCACACACGCATGTCTAGCGCTGTGGTTGTGAAGATCTCACACAAAAATGACTGCGTGATTTTGTGGGAAGGATGTGATCATGATAATCATGTTTCTGCTTTCCTTTCACTACAAAGTCACAGATTCACTCCTGACGTAGCATCTGAACTTTACTGATTCAGCGGAGTGCAGTAGAAGCCCCTCTTCCATCAATGACATTTCCCACACATCTTTATCACTATCCAATGCCTATCCAGACGAAGCCTACCTGTCACTACCTAGGAGTTCCTGATTTTGGTGCCTTGCACCTGTACCTGCTACTCACCCCCCCCCCCTCACCCCCTTCCTTTCTCTCATTCTGAGTTGAAAACATTATCCATCATATGGTTAATCTTTGTAAGTTTCCATCAAGCTTTTCTTTTCACTAGTAGATCCAGAGAATTTTCTGTTTTTTAAATCTCCGCAACGGCACTTCTGCACAAGAAATGTAGTAGTACAAGAACACATAACTGTATTTTCATGTGAACAACAGTACAGACATGTACTCAACACATGCGTACAACCACTTGCCAGCTTTCCATTTTGAACTCTGAGTAATTACTTTCAAACCTTCGAATGAGACTATAAACCAAGGTTCCGTGTGTGAACGCACGCATAACATCTTGCACACAGGTAAAATCCCATCACCAACTTTCAGAAGAGAAGGCCAGTTTGGCCGTTGGTATGGATGACACGTTGCACACAGCATGCACCCTGCGTGAGAAATGGAAAGAATGGAGGAAGTAAGGAACGTGAGTGAACGATATTGACTGGATGACACAGGCAACGACTGAATGAAGTGCCAGCTCCTCAGTCGGCACTACCCTGGTAGGCAGCCCGTTGTGTAAATGAGTGTGGATTGTAAAGCGCTTAGAGCTTGGTCTCTAGCTGAGGATAAGATAAGATAATGTTGCTTATAGCCCAGCCGACCGCAAAGGGCCACATCAGGGCTGTAGCTGAGGATAGGCGCCATATAAGCATTCATAATGAAAATAATAAACACACCGTGACTAACCCCCACCTAGCATCTACCGCATCGACAGTATGACTGCATGACCTGTTGTCGGTTACACATCACATATATGGCTTTCAAACTGGAAATGTTACGCACAGTTCTCAACATCCGGAAATGAACAAACAAACTTTCATTTGATTTAAAAAGAAAGACCGACATTAGGGTATTTCTCTCTCTCTCTTCTTCCTTGCAGTAACAGGAGTGCAGATAAAGGTGATGAACAATCACACCCACCTTAATTTCTTTGGTATGACTTTCAATCACCATGCATTAATTTCCTTTTGATCTTGCGCTTTATCGACTCCAGGCTTTCAAGTAAAAATTTTGACATCATTTTCTGAGTATTTTTGTTGATGATCTTATGTACTACTGACCCATCAATCTGGTGGCAAAACTAACGAATAGTTTCACTTCACACTGAGGATGGAGAACCACTGGAGCGAGTCACTGGAACTTACAGAGTTTGATGGAGGGATGCAGCAACAATTTATCTGTACATTTCAAATGTCTGAGCTATACATATATCTATTGATCTTGTTTGTTTTTCTCAGTATGCATACAGCATGCCTTGTATGCAGAGGAATATCATGTGAGAAAATCCTCAGCGAGAAAAGAGTTCAGTGGAAAAAAAAACTTGTCTGTGTGGTCTCTATCTTCTCATTTCCACACACAATGGAAGTCAGTATTTGTGGCCATTGTAATTATCCCACAGCTTACAACCAACCCTGTAAACCTAAAGACAAACACTGGAATGCACACACACAGACCCCCTGTACACTCATACACAGAGACTGATCTCATCTGTCACTTAAGATGGATGAAGTGTTTCTTTATAGACAAATCAAGTCTGTGTTTTTTTTTCCCTCTCACACGTTAACATGCGCACTCACATACACACACACAAACACACAGAGAAACATTCACAGAAACACACAGAGAAAAACAAAAAAACACACACACAAACATACACAGAAACACACACACTGAACCAGAAACGCACACATACATATACACCAGACCTGCCTACCTCATGTTATGCTCATCAGTAATAACCACAGAGATTTTCAGTAATTTTGCATTTTCCTTCAGTAATTCCACGGACGCGTAATACACGGCGTTTTTGAACAAATAATGTGTACAAAACTCCAACTACATTTTTAACATTTTAACAAAAAATATAAACAGTAAAAAAGGAACAAAAACAACAAAGCAGAATTAAAATACCTTGGGATGATGGCTGATGACAGACTCAGGACAGGAGTTTCAGGTCAATTCAAAGGTGATATACTTGACAGTTTGTAACTTACACAGCAGTCACCACAGATGACACCACTGATGAAGAACCTAATGTACAACCCCCCCTCCCCCCCCCAAAAAAAAAAAAACTACAAAAATGTGTGTGTGTGTGTGTGTGTGTTGCACTAAGCCTTGTATTGTGCCTGAGAGATTGCTGAGTCTGGAAACATCCTTTTCATTTTCGCCACTATCTTGTCAGCACAGCTCAGGGACAAGTTGTTTCCGCAGATCAGCTCACACAACAGTCTTTCTGCGTTGGTGATCTTCCGTGTGTGGGTCTGACGGCTGCTCTCGCTGGATTTCGTAAACAACGATGTGATCTTCTGACTGGAGGCACTGGCAGCTGTCTCTTTGTGCATTTTCCCCGAGATATGGCGCTTGCAGTCATTTGCTCCCCCATGTCCGATGGAGAAGTCTGAATTGCACACCGAGCAGTATACAAATCCAGGTCCATGTTTTTTGGATGGCAAAAGACAAGGCCAAGTCCGCGTGTATTTACTTCGGAACACTTGCTTCTTCCGTTGTGGCACAGTGGTTTTCGAACCCTCGTCGTCGGTTTCATGCAAACGTTTAGAAGATTTCTCCGCCATTTTCACAATCGCCGGCAAAAAATCGGTTGAAACTTTGTCTTACAATGGCTGAACAAAAGGCTTCGAATGGCGCGCACAGATGTGATGGCGCGTCGTGTTGGCCCACAGCACCACATTGACCAATCGCAAGTTCCGAACCGTCTGTGGTTTCGGCTTGAGTCAAGGGAAGTTACTCTGTGGTCTCGGAAAGGTCTAGCAGTCGACAATTTTTCGAGTCTGGAATTTGCGTAGTTTTTCAATTTTCTTTTCCGTAATTTCGCACGGAAAATCGTACCTCCGTAATGGGGGGTTAATTTCCGTAAGATTACGGACGATTACGGAAGGGTAGGCAGGTCTGCATACACACACAACTACACACATAGAAACACACACACTCACATATAAAACACACACACACACACAGAAACACACACACTCACACAGAAACACACACACACAATTTCTGGTAATGAGTGGGCTAATCGGGCTGCCAGAAAAGGAGCACGAAAGTCCGATGAATCTATAGAAATCAACATTCCTCTGTGCTTATACGAAGGATATGGTCTCTTAAAAAAGACGTGTATTGAAAAGGTTTATGAAACCTACAAAAACTTGGTTCTTATCAAAATACATCTACCTCACTCCAAACTGCTCTGCTGTGACAAATCCCAGTCAGCTACTTTTTCTTCTAGCAATGCGGCTAAAAGTGGAAAGATTACATATCAATTGGCCAACACAAACGTACTTGAAAAAAATAACCGAAAACTTGAATCCCTGTTTTACAGGCTTAAGCTAAACGCTTTCTGTACAAAATTTCGCAAAAATTTAAATTGCATCTGCGGAGCAGTTGAAAGTTTCACAACCCAGCATCTTCTTTTCCACTGCGCATATTTCAAAAATGAAAATCCTGACTGCCTGCGACTTGATGGCACGTGTATTTTCCAGAACTTACAAGGTCTTGTTTCTTTTGTTAATTCCTTGATGATTAGTCCTTTTTCTTTTTTTCTTTCTGCGTACGCAGGCTGATACTCCTGCGGACACTCCCTGTATAGCCAGGCAGTGGAGTTTTATGTGTATGACCCTTTTTTATCCCGCCATTAAGGCAGCCATACTCCATCTTCGGGGAAGGTGCATGCTATGTGTCACGTGTCATCCATACCAACGGCCAAACTGGCCTTCTCTTCCGAAAGTTGGTGATGGGATTTTACGTGTGTGCAAGATGTTATGCGTGCGTTCACACACGGAACCTCGGTTTATAGTCTCATTCGAAGGACTATATGGGGAATGGAGTCAGAACCAATGTTAACTCCGAGGGAAAAATCCCCCTATACCGAAATTCGAACCCACAACCCCAGGATCACGAGTCCGGCGCTCTACCAACTGAGCTATCCGGCCCCCTGATGATTAGTCCAATGGGCTCTTTCTTGTAACAAGTGTTCCTATAGATATGAGTGCTGAACATTTTGGTTATACCAGATATCCTGTACTCCTTTATGTTTTAACCCAATGCCTACCAGATCGACCGAGATCGACCGCGAGATTTCATCTTTCTGAATACCGGATCGACCGAGATCGACCGCTGAATACTCGGTCAACGACTTTCGCTTTCACCATCGCATATCCCAGAATGCAATTGCGACAGAAGAGTCTTCCGGTACTTCCATTTCTGGACGCCATTTTGGTTTTTGTTGCATGAGTTTTGGTGGAGTAGTTTCACTGCTGTGAATTTTCAAAGTTCGGCTTTTTTTTCGCGAAGATATTTCTGGGAAAATGGCGGATCAAGTAACTATGCAACTCGCAGAATTCATTTTCTGAAGTGATATTGATGAAGAGAGCGTATTTGCGGGCTACACTCTTGAAGAAGATTTGAAGCAAGACGATTCGGACGTCAATCTTGACCTAGTTATGAATAAAGATCGACTGCTGACTGATTTTGAGGCCGGAATCAATAATGATTCAGGCGATGATAATGACGACGTCGAATAACCCATTGCTGCTCGGCCCAGACCCCCAAAAAAAGAAAATTTGAAAAACAAAACTTGCTAGAGATTCTTTAATTCTTGACTGGAGTGGTTGGCTACAAGAAGTGAAGCCCCCCAAAAGTTTCCCTTGTTTTGATAGCCAGGAAACCGGGTCAGTCAGTGGGTGTGTCCCACGATTTGCCTGTAGGAGCATCACCTTTAGCCTTTTGATTTCAGAAGAATTTTGGCAGACTTTTAACGAGAAACAAATTTATTTGCTGCACAAAAGCAAGCAGAAAAGGATGAACATAAACTCTGGCCTGAAATAAAAACTGCCTGTTTAACAAAAAGCAAAGAGGAGCCGGACAAGAGGTACATCATCACCACAGTGTGTGTGTGTGTGTGTGTGTGTTTGGGGGAAGGGGGGGGGGGGGGGTGCTCAGTGCACTTGTGCAAAAGCACATTTTTGTTGAATTCCATCACAATCTAAAGCCCAGTATTCAGTAATCTGTTCTTGTTATTTTTTCCCCTCAGTAGTTAGAAGACAAATCTTCTTGTATGTGATGCCTTCAGTTCAACAAAATTGTTGAAGTTTGGGTTGTTGTTTTTTGCTTCACAACAAAAGTTGATTATTTAGTGTGCATACCATACAGAATGACTTTATTTTGTTCCTGAAGGTTTCAGTACTTTGTTTAGACTTGGAAAATCACTCTGTGCTCCTAATCCATGATGTTCTGTGGGTACAGTGAATTTAGGGAAAATTGTTTTAGCACTGAGAACACCGAAGTACAGTTAGTCTGTTCGTTTGTTTTTTTTCTCCTCGTGTACCAGTTCACTATATGTGGGGGAAATGGCTCTTTTGGATGGAGTGATGTCTTTGAATTTTTTTCATTACCTTTACAGAATAGATAAGTTAAAAACAAATTTTCTATTGAGGTTTCTTTATGGCAAGTGTGTATGTGTTGCGGAGTTACCTCTCTTGGCATGGTATTCTCATAGTCATATAGCACAAAGTCATGCGGTAGGCAGAGGGTTAATACTTGCTTTGTGCTAATGTTTAGCCTAGTTGTAAAGAATTTTAGTATGAATCACTATATATAGCTAACTGCTCGTAACAAATATCTTATCGGTCCATCAACACACACACACACACACACACGCGCACACACACGCACGCACACGCACACACACACACACACACACACACACACAAACACACACATGCACGCATGCATACACACGCTATTTCCCTAACTCTGTCTAAAATCACTATATGTGAATAGACGTTAAATTGAAGAACGAACGAACACACACACAAACACTCACACACACACAAACACTCACACATTGACCTTCCCCAAAGATGGAGTATGGCTGCCTTAATGAAGGGATACACACAAAACTCCACTCCCTTCGTAAGGGTAGATGGGATTAATACTTGCCTGTCCATATAGGGAGTGCCTGCAGGAGTATCATCCTGCGTACGCAGAAAAAGAAGAAGAAGAAGAAGACACACACACTGACCTCTTTCAACCTGTCGCTGACTTCTGAGGAAGTGTTCCCCTCATTGACCAGTGTGGTCAGTTTCTTTTCCTCTTCCAGCAGCTGCAGTCGCTTGGTGTCGGCCTTCAGCACCGAGTCGATGGCCTTGGTGTCATCCGCTACCACCTCTGTCACACCACGCCATCATACCCAGCAGTGAGTTTACTGTACTGAATGCCCCGCAACGTGGAAAGTGGCTTAAAGGATGACAAGGTAGAAAGGGAATTTCAGGCTAGAAGTTCAAATCCCACATATGCATTTCCTTTCCAACGTTCCCAGCAGACTTTCTTAACTGGTGGTCCGAATGCTTGTTTTTCGGACCAGATGATAAAACATGCTACCACATGCATTAAGCACATGCAGAAGAACCCATATGGACAAAACAGCTGTGTCTGACAAACTGTACGGAAATTCAACTTGCTTCTGTGAACTAAAACATTCACACACACACCACATCCAACCCCCCCCCCCCCCCCCCCCCCCCAAAAAAAAAACCAACAACAAAAAACAAAGAAAACAACAAAAACAAAAAACTAACAAATGCACATACACACAGAGACATTTAAAAAAAACAACACACACATTTATGCCCCCCCCACACACACACCGACATACACACACCGGCCCCTTTTACATGTGTTTTTCTGTTTTGTCTTTGTTTGTATGCCTGGTCGTTTGTCTCTTGTTTTTGTCTAAGATCACTGTAAAGTGGATGGACATTAAATTAAAGAACAAGGGGGCCGGATAGCCCAGTTGGTAGAGCACCGGACTCGTGATCCTGGGGTTGCGGGTTCGAATTTCGGTATAGGGGGATTTTTCCCTCGGAGTTAACATTGGTTCTGACTCCATTCCCCATATAGTCCTTCGAATGAGACTATAAACCGAGGTTCCGTGTGTGAACGCACGCATAACATCTTGCACACACGTAAAATCCCATCACCAACTTTCGGAAGAGAAGGCCAGTTTGGCCGTTGGTATGGATGACACGTGACACATAGCATGCACCTTCCCCGAAGATGGAGTATGGCTGCCTTAATGGCGGGATAAAAAATGGTCATACACACAAAACTCCCCTGCCTGGCTATACAGGGAGTGTCCGCAGGAGTATCAGCCTGAGTACGCAGAAAAAAAAAAAAAAGAATTAAAGAACGAACGAACACAGAGACACACATGCACACACACACACATGCACACACCCAAGCATGCATGCACCTACACACACACACACTATGTTGTACTGTACCATACCAACAAGCTCTCTTTGAGGTGAGCAGCCCAAGAAATGCCCAATCTAAAGTCTCCCCGTCATGAACAGATGAAGTAAAAATCAGGGACAAAATGAAAATATCCATGATTTTCTAGCACACACTATATTCTTACAAATGTGCTGCTGCGCAGAAACAAACGTACGCATGTTCGCACACTCACATCATTCGGTTATGGCCAACATGACTGACTGGTGAGCACAGAATACTCCTTTGCAGATTGTGCACAAACCACAGAATTCTCTTTACTGTCCTTGTTATCTACACGGCTATCATTCATCCCATTATTTCCCGATGATCTGGCGGCACTCATTTATTTTAGCGGCAGGATTCGTTATTTGACATCTTCATCAGTCCCACATATTCTGACCTGCATGCTACATCAGTTATCTGTTCAGCGCTCTCTTTTAACTTTGGCTCAGTATTGTCTCTTCCACAGTTGGTTCTGGATAAATGCATGCCAACAGTGTTTGAGTAACAACTTCATGTCTGCCCTCATGTTTGCCTGCTTTTGAGAAAGATGCTCCCTCTTGTTTTGGAAGCAAGATTTTTTTTCCCAGTACCACGCAATCAGTGAAAGTCACGTCTGGCAGACCCACTGGTTTTTATGTTTTTCACTAACATATACGGCCATTCTAAGACTGTAGGCATTCCTATATATACAACACACACACATACACAACCATAACTGATCAAGAGGACTCACCCTGTTCACAGTACAGAACATCGATGTTGGGGGGGATGTTGAGAGCGCGACAGGCTATATGCTTCAGCAGAGTTGTCTTTCCGTGTCTGCACATCATTGCGATCATTCACCATCATCATCATGACCTCCACACACATCGGAAAACCCCGTAACACATCGGAGCAGTGAAATATGTAGCAATTTCAAAACAAAGACCCACTCTTAATCCTAACACCGGTTCTCTTCGCTCCCTTCTGAGATCTCAAGTGACAACCAAGAAGGCTAACTCTTGCTTCCATGACAAGACAATTACACACCCATAGCTCCAAAACAAATGCTGGTTACGGCACCACTCTCTGGAGCTATGGATGTGTAATCCTCTTAACACGGGAAGCATGACTTACCCTTCTTGTTTGTGCGGGGTTAAGGGCCTTTATTCAGGGCATCGCATTTATAAGACATTGCTCACCTTCACTCTCTCTGCCGTCTTGACCCTTTCTGACCTGAATCAGGTACCCCTTTACTGCTGGGTGGACGCCATAAAAATCCAACTCCCAATGCGGTTCAAACCCGCAACCATCAGCTGTGCATCCAAACTCGCTAAACATTTGACTGCACACCCCTCGGCCAATATGTCCCGCCACATAAAAAAAACCCTTCCCTTTAAAGCATATTTCTCCCCCCCCCCCCCCAAAATGTGTTTATCTACAGACACTTCCTTTATCTTCCAACAGAGATTCCCTGCCCTAAAGACCCAGTATCTCATGACAAGAATACTCAACTCTCTGTCCACACTGGCTTTGTCTCCTGATCATGACGTCAGCAGTGTAAACACCCCAAAGGGCGAGGATTTCCAGAGCTTTTTTTAGTTTTTGTCTGTGCAAGACTGACTCCCTGACTTAAGACATCATTTCTCTAAACAGCCAATGTTTAAGGATTTACGGCCCACTCATGTCTATGTCTGTAGTGCTAACAATGTTAGCAGTAGTCAATTCGCAAAGAAGTGAACCATTAGCCGTACTTGACCAAAAATATACATGTACATCATACGTTTTATTCTACTGTTTTATTTGCAGAACACTATCTCTATCAGTGTAGAACAGAACAGAAATCACCCAGACTACAGTACAAGTATTTCTCAATAAGCTAAAATACAGGAATATAACTGAAGAATATACTGCTCGAAAATGTTTTGTATGTAACGATTTTCTTTCTAGGTGGCACCAATATATGCTGGCGTTAGCAGACCTAGAATGAATTATGAATGATTATGACACTGTACATTATATTAGTATCAATATGACTGTAGCTCCCTAGAACTGTTACATCCCTAAAACAGCCCCATTGGACATTGTACAGGACCTTACAAAACCAAAATATGTCAATTTGACAAAACCAAAATATGTCAATTTGCATAATACACTTGGCTTGCCTCATGTGTTCTCTATCTCTCTCTCTGTGTCTTTCCCTCTCTGTCTCGCTCTCTCTCGGTCTGTCTGTCTCTCTGTTTCACTCTCTCTTGACCATGTAAAGATGTAGCAACCTTTTGCCTTCAAAATGTAAAATGGTATTACCATTATGTTTGATATGTCTGTTTTTTTTTCCTCTCTACTATTTGCTTTGCATTTTGTTGTTTTCTTTCATCTTCCGTTATGTTGCACTATATGAACTTATTTGATTTGGAAAAAAAAATGTTAGTAGCAGTAATCTTAACAAATGGTACAGCAAACTCAGCAAAGGCCAACGGGTCACACACACCCACGCCATAGCTGAACACAGATCTCACCCGTTCGGCCCAACCAGTCCGTAACGTCTTTTGTGTGTGATCTGCAGAGAGGCGTTGACAAACAGCTCTTTGCCGCGAGCCGCAATGGAAAAGTTCTCCACCTGCACAAAGTACACCACCACCGATTGAGAAGATGGTCTTTTTGTTGTTTGTTTGTTTGTTTGTTTGTTTGGGTTGTTTGTGCGTCTGCCTTTCTCACACACCCCCCCCGAAATGGGCTGATTTACTCTTTAATCTAGTTTAAATGCATCTTTAACCTGCAGAAAGAAGCCAGAACCTAACCCCAGCTGCTTTACTGGTAACCCTAAACTGCTAAAGATGTCAAATGATTATTTCTTTTTCATATTTGTTTAAAATCCCCCCCCCCCCCCCTTATTTTTTGTTGTTGTTGAGAGATGTCTGATTGTGAAACACAACTTTTTGTTGTTGAAAGAAATCAAATATATATATAGTAAGAGTAACTTAGTCTAAAAAATGATACCCATTTTCTACTGAAAAGGATGAACACTATTTAGCAGAATGGACAGACACCATCTACTAAAAGTCAGGGAACGATGACAGCACCATTACTGTCACTCAGAGCACAGAGGGTGGACTTACTTTGATGTCCAGCTGGTTCTCCAGCACTGCTCCTTTGGTTGTCTGCTGCGCCTGCGACACACTGACTGGCCCTCTGCCTCCAGTTCACTCAGAAACTGGGCCTGGCAACACACACAGCACCGACCACAGTGAACACACACAGCACCGACCACAGGTGAACACACACAGCACCGACCACAGGTGAACACACACAGCACCGACCACAGGTGAACACACACAGCACCGACCACAGGTGAACACACACACACCGACCACAGTGAACACACACAGCACCGACCAAAGGTGAACACACACACACTCCCTCATACACACACAGCACCGACCAAAGGTGAACACACACACATTCCCTCATACACACACAGCACGGACCAAAGGTGAACACACACAGCACCGACCAAAGGTGAACACACACAGCACCGACCAAAGGTGAACACACACACATTCCCTCATACACACACAGCACCGACCACAGGTGAACACACACAGCACCGACCAAAGGTGAACACACACACACTCCCTCACACACACACAGCACGGACCAAAGGTGAACACACACACACTCCCTCATACACACACAGCACGGACCAAAGGTGAACACACAACACACACTCTCACACACACACAGCACGGAGCAAAGGTGAACACACACAGCACCGACCACAGGTGAACACACACAGCACCGACCAAAGGTGAACACACACACACTCCCTCATACACACACAGCACGGAGCAAAGGTGAACACACACACACTCCCTCACACACACACAGCACCGACCAAAGGTGAACACACACACACTCCCTCATACACACACAGCACCGACCAAAGGTGAACACACACACACTCCCTCATACACACACAGCACGGAGCAAAGGTGAACACACACACACTCCCTCATATACACACAGCACGGACCAAAGGTGAACACACACACACTCCCTCATACACACACAGCACGGACCAAAGGTGAACACACACACAGCACAGACCAAAGGTGAATACACACACAGCACGGACCAAAGGTGAACACACACACACTCCCTCATACACACACAGCACCGACCAAAGGTGAACACACACAGCACGGACCACAGGTGAACACACACACACTCCCTCATACACACACAGCACGGACTGAAGGTGAACACACACACACTCCCTCATACACACACAGCACGGACTGAAGGTGAAAACACACACACTCCCTCATACACACACAGCACGGACCAAAGGTGAACACACACACACTCCCTCATACACACACAGCACGGACCAAAGGTGAACACACACACACTCCCTCATACACACACAGCACGGACCAAAGGTGAACACACACACACTCCCTCATACACACACAGCACCGACCATAGGTGAACACACACACACACTCCCTCATACACACACAGCACGGACCAAAGGTGAACACACACCCCACTCCCTCAAACACACACAGCACCGACCACAGGTGAACACACACACACTCCCTCATACACACACAGCACGGACCAAAGGGGAACACACACACACTCTCTCAGTCTCATACACACAGAGCATGGACTGAAGGTGAACACACACACACTCCCTCATACACACACAGCACGGACCAAAGGTGAACACACACACACTCCCTCATACACACACAGCACGGACCAAAGGTGAACACACACACACTCTCTCAGTCTCATACACACAGAGCATGGACTGAAGGTGAACACACACACACTCTCTCAGTCTCATACACACAGAGCATGGACTGAAGGTGAACACACACACACACTCTCTCAGTCTCATACACACAGAGCATGGACTGAAGGTGAACACACTCAACGTGGACAGAATGTATGTGACACACACACACACACACACACACACACACATATACACTGTCTGTCTGTCTCTCAATCACACACACACACACACACACACATATGCTCAAACACATGCTCTCTGTCCCTCTCTCTTACACATGCACACACACATACGCTCTCTGTCTCTGTCTCTCTTACACACACACACACTCTCTGTCTCTGTCTCTCTCTCTCACACACACACACACACACACACATACACCGCGCACACACACACACGTTTTGCTCAGCACCAAGCTCTATGAACGGAAGATACTCTGAACATTTGAAAACCAGCAAACATGCACACATAGTTAACTTACAATATGGGCCCTTGAAAACACTGAAAATCAACCAATACACACATGCATGTGCATGCGCACACAAATGTATATATGCAATCCGCTGAAATATGGGTCTGTGAATACAAGTGAGAGAACTGTTCATAGATTTTTGGTACATCATCACTTGTTGGGTCAGAAAATTTACGTTTCAGCAGACGAAACGCAATTCCATTTCCAATGAATGGATATGGACATCTTATTCCTCTTAAACGATGTCATAACAATGATCAGCTGACTTTACTCGCCACGCTGGGATCACTGGGCTGACGACGCTCTGTCCAAGACAGGCAGCAACATGGAGCAGTTCAGCCACCCAGTGACTTTCAGAGACGCTAAACTATCATCCACAACAGTACCAAAACCAGTGGAAAAGAAGGCTGGGTGCAGACAGTGGTGTTGATCCAATCCATCAGCTCCAGCGATACCAGCAAACAATCCTCTTCAGACTGAGAACTGGCCGCTGCCAACTGATGAGCCACCCCAGCTGAATTAAGATTGCCCACACTGATGAACGTCCACTCGGCACTGGATCTCAGACCCCAGAACACATCCTCCAACACTGTCCAGCCCATGATGTTCTATGGCGTCAAACCTGGCCAGAGGGTGCAAAGCTGCAGATACACCTTTGGGGCAGCTGTCAAGACCTCGAGAAGACTGTGGGATTCACTGCGGTGACAGGATTGAAGATGTGACACAACCAACAAAACTGACTGCAGAAGAAGAATTCACCACAAACACACATATTTCCACAAAGAAGAGAGCCTAAATGTCTTCCTTTCCCTCTCACAGTGACATCACATTACCCCCTCTGGTGACAACTGTCTGTGTCTGTAGGAATCCATACACGGCAAAGAGTCTTAAACAAACAAAACAAAACAAAAATGCAAACTTACTCTTTTCTTCATTTTCTTCAGCTCCTTCTTGCTCATCTTGGGTTTGGCTTCTTCAGACTCTTGGGCTGTTGACAAACCATTTTCCCATGACGTAACAAGCAATCTGATTTGTTTTTCTTTTTTTTGGCGCTTCAGATGGTCAAGTACAAGTTTACAGGTATGTGCAGTTCCTGACATTCAGAGAACACCATTTTGGCTCCACTCTCTGACTCTGAATATTGTATCTGCCCTTTCCCAGAAATAGTTCCCAAATCATACTTTTTTTAAAAAACAAATTGTTTTTATTCTGGACTGTTTTCATTAACATTCAGGAATTTGTGGTATGATTTCGATACAGTGCGATTCATGAAAAAAATTGGCAGGGTTGGCAGCAATGCACACACATGCGTGCACAACACACACATGTGCATGCGCACGCACACAGACACACAGAGTAACACAAACAAGAGCACAAACGCATTACATAATTCACACACACACACCAGGGCTCCCAATGACGCACATATGTGCATCCATGACGCACTATGAGCGAAAAGGACGCACTAACAAAACGTGTAGCGAGTCCTGCGGGACGCACTACAAAATCAGGCAAACCCCAAAACGTGCCGCGGTCAGTGATCAAAGCTGAGCACACCACAAGCTTCGCGCGCGATTGTCTGCCGTCAAATTCAGGACAGCGTGTGCCCGCGAAAGTACAGTAAGCTGAGAAGCTGCGTAAACACTGATAGGCTCGCCTTGTGGCCCACGTCACTGAACGGTTACTCAGTCGACCGGCTGACTTATTCAGACTGTGGCGCCCGCCGCCACTAATTAACCAATTCGATGACTCACAAGTTGTAACAATCGCGTGCAAAAGCCTAGGCGAACGAAGCAGAAAGGAAGTTCATGGGACTCTCTATACCCCCCCTGAGACCCTCTATAGCATCAGTGAAGGAGTCCCTGGGACCCCCTGTCTGTCAGTACAAATGGTAGCACTGCACACACACACACACACACACACACACACACACACACACAGATTCATATATACACAATATAAGATTTTTTTTTAAAAGCCATGTGAGGGGTAAGTGTTACAGAACAGGCTGGGAGGTCATGATTTGGTTTCCCCTCAGAGCCATCAACTGATGAGATCTTTTGGTCCTGACCAGTTCCTGTCCACCGCTGAGTTACAGGTCAGACTGGAAGAATGGAAGTGCTGGGACCAGATAAGCACATTTCATCCACTTGATGGACGCCTCCTTTAGACTAAGGGTATCGCTCAAATTTCCATGTCAATACTTGGCACATCTTTCTTCCTTCCTGCGTATGCAGGCTGATACTCCTGCAGACTATACAGGCAGTGGAGTTTTGTGTGTATGACTATGATCGCTTTTTTTTTATCCTTCTATTAAGGCAGCCACACTCCATCTTCGGGAAGGTGCATGCTATGTGTAACGTGTCATTCATACCAACGGCCAAACTGGCCTTCTCTTCCGAAAGTTGGTGATGGGATTTTACGTGTGTGCAAGATGTTGTGCGTGCGTTCACACACAGAACCTCCGTTTATAGTCTCATTCGAAGGACTAATACTTAGCACAGAATACAGCCCTGTGATGTACTGCTGTAGTCTTAATGTGAATGGAACTCAGATATCAAGTTTCGATTTCCTTTTTCATATCTACGCCCTTCATGAAATTGTGTTGAGAAGTTACCTGTATGCCATCTGGTGGGGTTGCTCACTCAGGCTGGCCCTGTGATTAAGCAACTATCATTATAATAATATTAGTAAAGGACTTAGCAGATAGGGTCCTGTGTATGTTGGATCCGAACAGGTGCAACTGGACACCACAGAAGTGACACAGCGGCACTGCAGCATCTCCTCAAACGAGTTGCCTCCAATGCCTTGGCACTGACTTTTCTTTGTGGACTGCAGCGCAGGGGCTGCAGCGGAACAAGCCTGGGTGTGGCTGTGAACAGCGAGCTGGAATGAGCAGCCTGTGAGTCAGCAACGCCACTGAAACTTTATGGGACAGAGAAGAAGAAAGAAAAAAAAAGCCACACCAGCATCACACTTTACCTTGGGCTTCTGCCTCCGCATCGGAGTTGTAGATCTCCCCTTCCTCCTCGTCTTCCTCAGGCGTGGCAGCAGCCTCAACCTTCGGCGGTGGGGGCTTGAAGTCCAGACCGTTCACCTCATCCGCATCTTCCTCCGCCCCATTCTCAGCCTGCTCCTCCGTTTTGGCCATGTCCTCCCTCAACAGGTCCATCTTGCTCTTCTTGGCTTTCTTCTCCTGAAGGCCGTCAAACCATGGTTATTAATACTATTTCACGAACGATAAAAAGTGATAAACCTGGCTTTGCCTGGTCCATAATCGCTCCCTCCCCACCCTCCCTTTTGCAATCCCTTTCCCCCTTCTCAAGTCCATGTTTCCTGCCTGTCCTCATCCACAACACAGCAGCAGCAGCAGCAGCAGCATCATTTCCCTCATAGGGCCAAACTACATATCCAGCTGCACCCCAACAGTGGTCTATACAGTCTTGCAGGAGCATACGATTCTGCTGGCTGGCAAGTTCCATGCGCATGGAAATACTGGAGTGGCTGTCTTCCTGGACAGCACAGCAGTTTGAATAATTCTGATCAACAATGCTAATTTGGACAGTGTTCATGAATGGCCTGGAAAGTTTGAGTCTGCCTTGAGTTTGGTGCAGACAATCATGTGTGCTTAACTGCAGATTGATAAGGGCTGACATTCAGCCTGGTTTCATGTGATGCTGGCATAAAATTCCTATGGAGCTAGTAAAAATGATCTCACTGTTATGATTTTTCACTGTCCAACAAAACTTGGACTGAAGTTCCCACACTTAAAATGCAGATGTGAAAACCCTGGATTCTGGAACAGCTGAGCTGGTCCAGTGGTCCAGATAACAGTATTGTTATCAGGCTGTCATACTGTAGGAGACCCACCCACCACTTGACACTGCACTGCTACTCCTGCTACTGAGCAACATTGATAAGGTAGAGTTCAGTGGTGACTGTCCTGATCCAGCAGGATTATACCACCAACTAAGCTGTCTTATTAAAGAAAAAAAATCACTGCAAGTGTAACGGAGTACTGACATTAGTGACAAACACTTACATTCAGAATAAGAGAATTAAAAGATATTATACATTAACTGACAAAGCAACACATAATTCTTTTGGGTTCCCTAAAGATTTGCTCGAAAAGTTGACTAATTTCATCTCCTTTCTAATCAAACTCACAGATGAGGCATACGCCATTCTTGCATGGGAAAATAATCAAATCAGCATGCCGCTAAAAAAGAGACCCATAAATACACCTATACATGTGCACCCTTTGTTGGCAACTCAAGATGACATAATTCCACTAAGCCATAATGAATTTTGCATAGATCTCCAATGCACATAAGTGGACTACGTGGCTATGACTTGTCAAGAACTTTGTGAGAATTCAGTCAGCTAGTGACTGCTTCATAGCTGATCTTCAAAAATATTTTCAGATCCTTTTGAAATAACTCTAAATGCCTCTAACTTTAGTAAGTTAAGCCCAGTTCATTTAATTACTTTGAATAATAGTTTCATTCAGTCTTCATAATATACTTTGATACTGAAATTTCATAATTCATAGAACTGTCCTAGCTTCCATCGAATCCATGCAAGTTTCAGAGTCACATGTGCCATATTAGTTCAGGCACAATCGAATATGGCCATTGGCATGTACATGAGAAGAATAGCCAATTGATAAGATTCTATAGCTTGTTTTCATCATTGTTTCTGCTTTTAGGCAAAAATCCTTTGTGTTGATCTCCTTGATTTTGTTCTCTCACAAGAGAAGCTATAGTGTTTGGTTGTTTCTGCTTTTAGGCAAATATCCTTTGTGTTGATCTCCTTGATCTTGTTCTCTCACAAGTGAAGCTATAGTGTTTGAGACATTTTCAAACCACAATGTTGTAATGACAGTGTGCTTACTAACTCAGTATTTTTCATCCCTCTTGGTAAATGGAGGAAGAGAAGGAATTCTTCCATGCTGAGTCACGCACTGTGTCAAAACAACATAAAAACATTCAATGTTGTTTAATACAGTATGTGAAATAAAATGACACACTGCGAACTTGGTCATTTTGATCGTTGTTGTAGGCTGGAGATGGGCACTTTGTAAGTTATTTAAACCAGCTTAAATATATCAAACCTTGACCAAAACTGGTTTAAAAGTTGAATATCAGAACAATCTGACCCGGGCGGGGCGACTATCCCCAACCCGGCGGGTCCCCAGGTGGCGGATAGGGGGTCGGCCCCCAGATATGAGGGTTAGCTGCGATATAAGTCAGGCTTGCCTGGTCGAATAAGCAGTCCTGGACCAACTGGCGGTGTTCGTACCAGGACGGGGCAGGGTAACAGGTGGCACTGTTACACCATATCAAATTCCCTATGTGTCCTATGATGGGTTCATCATGCGAGTAAGAGGCGCATAAAAACCTCCAGCCCCGGGGAAGGAAAACCTCGGAGAAACAAACCAGGGTAGGCGATGCTCATTAGCCTTGGTTGGCAAGTCGCCTACGAGAGGGAAACTCGGACAAGAAAACCAACGCCGAAGACGGATGTACTGGGCCCTTGGCGCGTAACGGCAGTACAACGCATCTACGTCATGACGAACGAGACAACAACAACTGAACAATCTGACAAAAAACGAAAAAAACAACAACAACAAAAAAAAAACGATACAGACAAAATGATTTGCTGTTGTTCCAGCCTGTCATTAGTACCGGTCCTCTGAGAAATCCACGTGACACGTTACGAGAGAGCCATGTTTTGGTCATACCATATATGCCAAGTAGGACTAGGATTGGACAGCAAAACTAACATAATGTGAGAAACTGGAGGAATAAATGAGGTAAATGAAAATGAGTGACTGATATTTGAATGGTACGGGAAATGACTGAATGAGTGCCAGTAGGCTGCTCTTCTGCCGGCTCTACCTGGGTAGGCAGCCTGTTGAGTGAGTGAGGTAGTGTGTTTATTGTAAAGCGCTTAGAGCTTGGTCAGTGACCGAGGATAGGCGCTGTATAAATACCCTATATAATAATAATAATAATAAGACTTCTTTTATAATAGAGTAACTGACTACGATAGATACAAATTTTCTGCCAGGTACAAACCAAGCTTGCACAGAATCTTGACCACTTAAGAAACAAACAACCCCCCCCCCCCCCCCCCCAACAAAACAAAACAAAAAAAAACTAACTTAATTGAGGTTTTCAACTTAACTTTATTCATTTGCTGTACCTTAGAATTATCTAAGCCATGTCACTGAAGCCAGCATTAAAACATTTTCGAGTATATAAATTATAATTAAAACGACACATTAAAAGATCATAAGGCCTAGTTATCCTAAAATCTTGTTCCCGAAATAATGGTGCAATTCCTAATATTACAATTTTTCACCTGTAGTGTACACCGTAGAAATAATGGGGTAAAACTAAAAGGTACACAATTTCTTTTTAATGGATATGATAGATTAAATACTGCATAACGTGTCTACCAAATTATAATGCCGACGGTTTCTGCATAATCGCAGAATTTGGTTTTGAAAATGTGATGTTGTCATCATTTTGCTGTTCTGACGCAGAGCAGCCACCGTAGCCTTTTCACAGCCGACCCAAGGTCAACCGCTTTGTTTCAGCGAGCGCCAAAACAAGTCGGTCATAGCAAACGAACTTTTCCTGCAAGCGCGCGTTTTTCGTTTGGAGCCGTTCGCATCAAAATGCTTGGTAAGTACTGTTTATATCATTCCCATTTGCTCTAGTTTGCTTTATAATTTGTTAACACTCATCCAGACGACACTAATAGTGCCGTGTCTTTGTCTTATTGCGATTGATAAGCAAAAAGAAGTAAAAGTCTTTGCTATAAGTATGGTGAATCAAGAGTATCAAAATATCGTAAGTTTTCGCGTGCTTCCTCTTTATGTTGTTTTGTAATAATTATCTTGCTCATCACCATTTTTGTTCTTGATATGATTATTTTGAATGAAATTACTAACTGCATCAATAGTTCAACTCAAAATTATTTTAATAACATTATTTTTATTATTATTATTATTATAAATGGAGATTTGCTGATAGGAATGGAGACAGGCGTGTGCACGTGGGTGGATGGGTTTGTTTGGTGTGTGTGTGTGTGCGCGCGCGTTGTGTGCATGTATCAAAATGAAAAAAGTGAGCCATTTTTTGCATGGACAGAGAAGAATGTAGGTGTACAAACACCCAGTAAATGACATAACAATAAGAATTTCCTGACCTAGATATCTGATACAATTTGTGAAATCTTTACAGGAATGGGCCTGTAGCAGAATATGGAGGTGTGCGTGCTGGTGTGGAGGTGCCCTGGATGCTGGTGGGAAGATTGTTGTGCCAACAGCTAAAGGAAGAGACTCCATTAACAGAGCAAGTGAAGAGCGTGGTGAGACTATTCTTGTGTCTGAAGGACAAGCAGTACATGAAGAATGCCGTCGCAATTTTACTAATAAGCACAACATTCAAAGTTATCAAAGAACAAAACAAGAGTCTTCATCTGCAATAAATATTGCACAGAACCTACGTTCGCAAAACCAACCCTTTGACTTTGCCAAATGTTGTCTTTTTTGTGGGACTCCTGCAGAGCTCAATGCACGCAGTGGCCTGAAGGTGCATCCAGTGAGAACACTTGACTTTCAAAGCTCAATTGCTAAAGTATGTTCACAGCGTGGAGATGAATGGGCAGACACTGTGAAAAGCAGACTAGAGTTTGTTTCTGATATGCCAGCTGCTGATGCAGTTTATCATCAGACATGTAGTGTTCATTTTAGAAGTAGGAAAAGACTTCCTAAGTCTTTTTCTTCAGACAAAGATGAAAAAAGAATAAAGCTTGGACGGCCTAGAGATGAGAAAAAGGCATATATGCCTTTGAAAAGGTCGCTGGTTTTGTTCTTGACAATGATAATGAACAAATTACTGTTGGTGACCTCATCAACAAAATGAAAGAATATAATGACGGCGATTCCTACAGTCATCCAAAGATGAAGGAAGAGCTTAGGAAACATTTTGGTGAAGAACTCATCACAGAACTGAATGGAAAAGCTAATGTTGTTACATTCAGGAAAACAGCATCATCTATCTTGCACACATTTTATTCAAAACAAATGTGTGATGAGGAGGCACAGAAGAAATGCATCATAGAAACAGCAGCAGAACTCATCAAAAGTGACATTAAAGCCTTGCCTACGACTCGTGCACTGTATCCCAACAAAGATGATATTGCGTCACTTTCAGCAAACTTAAACTTTGTTCCCGATTCGTTGCAGCTTTTGCTGAAGACTATTTCAGTGGAAAGGACACGGACTTGAAAGTAGCATCAACAGGCCAAGTAATTATGCAAGCAGCTCGCCCACGTGTTCTCATATGCCCTTTGCAGATTGGATTAGCAGTCCAAATGCACCATTGTTTTAATTCCAAGTTCCTAGTGGACACTTTGTACTCTCTTGGTTTTAGTGTGTCATACAGTGAGGTCATGATCTATGAGATGAATGCTGCTGTGTCTGACCACAATGTTGCATCAGCACCTGAGGGTCATTTTATCCAGTACATGGCAGACAATGTAGATCACAACACGGCTACACTTGATGGATTCAACACTTTCCATGGCATGGGAATTATTGCCTCGGTTACTCCCAGAATGAATAGCACAGTGCAGGTGAGAAGGCAAGCTGATGGCAGGACAGAAGAGATCGTCAACAAGATAAGATAAGATAATGTTGCTTATAGCCCAGCCGACCGCAGAGGGCCACATCAGGGCTGTCACCACGTTAAAATCAACTCACCAGTCATTTAAAAAAAAAAAAAAAAAAAAAACTTTCACACATCTCGTTAAATGACATCGTCTACAAACGAACCAGAAACTTTGTTAAAAATCCTTCTTCCGTAAAATCTCAAATCAGATGAAAAATGTTAATTTCTCTCAAAAACCCAAGGATCACGTCAGGCGGGACATCCCTGAACAGGATCTTCATGGACTCCGCTGTAAAATGTTTGTGTCTCACATCGTGCAAGTCCCAACACTCTAAAAGAACATGTTTCATTGTGAGTGGTGCATGACATGGAATGCACCACGGCGCTTCTTCACTCTTTAAAAGGTAAGAATGGGTAAAATACGAATGGCCGGTGTGCAGCCGGCACAGAATCGTTTCCTCTTTACGACCACCCGACATAGATGGGAGGAAGTCTTTAAGGTTTGGACGGATCTGAAAGAGTTTGTTATTCGTCTGTGTGTTCCAATCCTCCTGCCAGAGGTCTCTCACATAATCGTTAATTTTGGGTTTCACATCTGAGCAGGGATATAAGTGTTGGACAGTTTCTCTCTTGTGGCGTTCTTGGCTAAACGATCAACCATTTCGTTCCCGCCGATGCCAACATGGCCAGGAACCCAAGCAAGAGTAATGTTGTAACCGTCCGCCTTCAACTTGCTAAAAAGTTAAAAAAAAAAGTAAAAGTTCTGGATGCTGAAGGTTGCGGCCAGCTATGGCCTCCAAAGCTGACAGCGAATCCGACAGAACCAGAAAGTCTCACCTCGAAGAATGGGAGATTATCTTCAAAGCCAGTACTAGAGCAGTAAGTTCAGCAGAATAGACAGAAGCATCTGAATGTATATGTTCCAACAATATCTGAGAAGGAGCCCCAGGGCAGTAGGCTGCACAGGCCACTCCATCCTCAGACTTGGAAACCGTCAGTGAAAACTTTTTGATAGGATGGGAATTTGGAACAGAGCTCGGCATACAATGCCTTGTACGCCAGAGAGCTGGTAGACTCCTTACGGAAAGCTGCGAGATCGAAACGAATCTCTGGTGTCAAAAAGGTCCATGGAGGTTGATCCGGAAACTTGGAAAAATCGGAAACTACTCCCAGGTCTATACCTGCATTCGCACGTGAGGCTGCATACGAAGCCCAAACGGCGGAATACATTTCGGGTTATTTTCAAACTTACTTTGGAACGGAGGGTCAAAAACACAGTCATAGGCAGGATTCTGCGGTTCTGAGAACAGTCGGATGTAATAATTCAAAGACAGTTTCAGCCTGCGGTTGGACAGTGAAGGTTCACCTGCCTCTGCGTACAGGCTGTACACAGGGGTGGTGCGGAACGCTCCAAGACAGAGACGAAGCCCTTGATGGTGGATAGGGTCCAAGAGTTTGAGGTAAGACGACCTTGCGGAGCCGTACACAGCACAACCGTAGTCCAGTTTGGAACGGACCAGGGCTCTGTAGAGGTGCAACAAAGTTTTCTTATCAGCGCCCCAGTCGGTGTGTGCTACGACTCGCAGAATATTCAGTGCCTTTTGGCAAGCAGTTTTGAGGTTTTTAATATGGCTGAGAAAGTTAAGTTTTTGGTCAAAAATGACTCCCAGAAATTTGGCCTCTTTAACAGCTGGAATGGGAGATTTCCCTACTTGAAGTTCCGGATCTGGAAAAAAACTGACGGAAATTATGGAAGTGAATACACTGGGTTTTTGTAGCAGAAAAGGTGAAACCGTTTTCATCCGCCCACCGATGGATTTTATCTACGCAAAGCTGGAGCCTGCGCTGGACACTCGGGTACAGGCTTCCAGTTGCGTAGACAGCAAAATCATCCACAAACAATGAGCAGTCTGAACCCTGCTGAACTGATTTCACAATATTGTTGATTTTAATACTAAAGAGGGCAGGAGACAGTATGCTCCCCTGTGGAACACCCAACTCCTGCTCGTGGACATCAGAGAGAGTGGTGCCAACCCGGACCTGAAACTGTCGTTCTGCTAAAAAAGTTGAATAAAAAGCGGAAGATGACCTCGAAAACCCAGATCGTGGAGATCATGAAGTATCCCCGACTTCCAGGTGGTATCGTAGGCCTTCTCCAAGTCGAAGAAAATTGCCACTGCATGCTGTCTGTTTAAAAAAGCGTTCTTAAGTGTAGATTCCAGACGAATCAAATGGTCAACTGTACTACGATGTTTGCGGAAACCACACTGTTCTTTCGCCAAAAGGCCATCGGTTTCGAGTTTCCACATGAGCCTAGCATTGACCATTTTTTCCATCAATTTACAGACACAGCTGGTCAAAGCTATGGGACGGTAGTTAGATGGATTAGAAAGATCTTTTCCAGGTTTGGGGATGGGAATAATGAGGGCTTTCCGCCAAGAGGGTGGAAAGCAACCTGTAGTCCACACGTGGTTGTATACCTGTAACAGGATGTTCAGACCTTCTTGCGGAAGATGTTTCAATAGTTGATAATGTATGTCATCTATACCTGGAGAGGAATCGCTGCAAGAGAGTAAGGCAGATTTCAGCTCGTTTAATGTAAAAGGAAGATTGTAGTCTTCCATGTTGTCGGATGAAAAGTTGCAGGGAGATTTTTCTTTTAGGGCTTTGTGTTTGACAAAAGTGACTGATTTATTAGAAGAGGAGGAATTCTTTTCAATGGTTGAAGCAAGCAGATTAGCAACTGCTTTCTTTTCTGTTATTAAAGAATCCGAAAACTTGAGATGGTTCACAGTGGGACAGGTGTTCTTCCCTTTGATTTTCTTAATGATGTTCCACACTTTTTTCTTAGAAGTTTTTGATGTCAGCCTGGAGCAGAAGCTTCTCCAGGACCGACGTTTACTGATTTTAAAAGTGTGTCTTGATTTAGCACGGAGTTTCTGATGGGCTCGAGCGTTGGGACCCGAAGGTCGTTGGTATACCTGACGCTGAGCCCGTTTTCTAACTTTGGAAATTTGTTGGCATTCTGAATCGAACCAGGGTGTTTTTGGCATTTGAAGTTTATCGGAAGACACTGGAATACAGGCCTTAGCACATTTAATCATAGTGTTAGTCAGTGATTCAGCTGGGTCAGGACTCTGAAAAAAATCAGTGTCCTGGAACTCCTTAGAAACAGTGGCTGCAAATAGATCCCAGTTTGCTTTCTTATAATTTAAATGCTGAGAGACAGAGACGTGTTCAGTTATTACAGGTTGTAGAAGGACAGGGAAATGGTCACTTCCGTGCAGATCGTCATGGACAGACCACTCATAGTCCAGGACCAGCGAGGGGTCACAAACCGACAAATCCAAACACGAAAGTGAACCTGAGGAAGAGTGGAGATAAGTTGCAGATCCGTCATTCAGACAACACAAATCCAAGTCTGAAAGGACATCCTCAATTAGCAGACCTCTGGGTGACGTACCGGCACTACCCCAAAGAGGATTGTGACCGTTAAAGTCACCCAACAGCAAAAAAGGTTGAGGGAGTTCTTCTATCAGACTGACAAGGTCCTGACGACAAACTGGGACAGAAGGTGAGAGATAAAGAGAACAGATTGTCACAGTCTTGTGGAGAGTGACTCTCGCAGCTACAGCCTGAAGGGAGGTAGACAGAGTGACAGGACTATACAACAAAGTTTTGTGTAGGAGAAGGGCAACACCGCCCGACAGTCCCAACGTGGATGGTTGTGCAGGTTTCGAAAGAATATTAAAGCCAGAAAGAGTAAAGGTCTTCTGGCTTTGAATTTGAGTTTCTTGAAGAGCCACGACAGAAGGTTTTAGAGACTGACACAGAAGCTGCAGCTCCTCGAAGTTGGAATTTAGACCACGGATATTCCAATGGAATATTGTATTATCCATGGTGCAGAGGGCGAAAAGGAGAGAGATCAGGTCATCTCCTCCTCAACATCTGCTGCTAAAGCTGTAAATTTGTTGCTTAATTTCACTGGACTATCTGCAGACCTGCTGGCAGACTTGCCAACAGGTGAAGTAGGTCTGGGTTTGGGGGACGGTGGAGGTTTTTTCCTCAACTCCACCATCTCCACACTAGGTTGAACTCCCTTGCCCGCACGGGCACTGGACAGAGGAGTTCGAGGGAGGGGTGCTGGTTTTTTTAATCTGCCCAGCAGCAGATGTTGTAGACTGCTGGGCAGTCTGAGGGGTGGCGGATTTTTTGCCTCCACCAGGGGCAGTCACTTTGGTTTGGAAGGTGGTGGACTGCTTCCACCAGAGCTGACAGTTTTTCCTTGCAATGTCTTCGAAACGTAAAGTCATCAGTCTGACAGCAGACTGACCGAGTTGGAACTGTTGGAACTTTCTTTACGGCCGAAGCATACGAAGAAGCTGTCGGCGACTGACTGCCCACAACCTGCTTGCGGGCTTCGAAAAAGGAGATCTTCTTTTCTGTCTTAACCCTTTGTATTGCAGATTCCTGAATCCACAGAGGACAATTCCGTGAAGAGGAGGGATGGTCGCCACCGCAGTTTGCCCAATGTGCCGGATCTTTACACGGCCCATCATGGGTTGCCTTGCAGCAAATACCACACACCTCCTGCCCAGAACAACGGTCTCTGACATGGCCAAACTTCTGGCATCGGAAGCACCTCAACGGGGACGGAACGTACAACTGAACCCGGACAATCAGGTAGCCGACTTTGATGACCGGAGGCAGCACAGGGTTGCAGAATGTCAGAAAGAGGGTGTTGGTGGCCACTCTTTCTGCACCCTTCTTGACAGTCACCCTGCGCACCTCCGTCACACCCTGGGATGCCAGCTCCGTTTTGATTTCTGCCTCTGAGACTCCTGATAAATCCCGGCAGCGAATCACGCCTTTAGATGAATTTAACTGTTTGTGGGGAGTTACCCTGATCTCCCTGTCCACTAGTTTAGTTGCTTTCAGCAGCTGTTCAGATTGTTTGTGTGACTTGCATTGAATAAGAAATGAACCATTCCTCAACCTCTTGATGGACCGAGGGTCACCTGCTATACCTTGAAAGCCCTTTTGGATAGCAAATGGGCTCAAAGCTGAAAGGGGTCTTTCTTGCTCCGTTCCTTCCATAACGAGCCAGGAAGCCCAGAAACCTGTCTTCTGTCGTATCTCCATATCCGAATCGCTGTCAGAATCGAAATCCCCTGAAATAGGGGATGCTGCCTTCCTCTTTTTTGGGGGGATGTGTTTTGAAAAGCCATGTGTATTTTAGTATATTTCATCCCTCCCTTACCCACCCACCTTGGAGTCCAACTAAGGGGCCAGGGCCAAGAAACCAATGTCTTGACCCCTTCCAGGCTTCGGGAGAGACATACGACAAGCAGAAGCAACCAACCCTATCCCCCCTGATCATGCTCAACTCCCGGGAACAGAGAGCTGAGCACTGCAGGGGTTTACTTGGCCAGCTGGGGAACTGCCCGTCTTGACCCAACCCCAAGAAGGGGAGCCGATTAGTACACCCGGGCCAAAGTGTACTCCCTGTCTAGGAGAGGTCCGAGCCAAAGTGATGTGTTGAGAGCGCTGGCCCTCTCAATCACCAGGATCTCATTCCCCTCCGACACAGGTCGCACCGCACGGCAAACGCGGCGGATCTTAAGGAGACCACAGAGAGAAAAGGAGTGTGGAAAAGAAGACTTGAAGGGAGACGAAGATAGAAAAGGGCCAAATAAGGGAGGTAGAAAACAAGAAAAGGAGAAAGGCGGGTTACTCTTAGTCAGGATCCTCACCCTTAGCCTATCTGACATGGGAAGCCCTACCAGGGGCATCAACTCCTTACCACGTTACGCTTAGGCCAAACAGCATCTGCACCTCTCAGGCCTAGAAGCAGTGTGAAAAAAACAGCCTATCTCCAAGTATTGATGCCCCCGCCAGCAAAGCCTAAGGGATCACTGGACCACGCAAACCCTCCGACCACGACAAGGTCGCAACCCCCCGGAGGGGATCGTCAACAAGGCAAAGATTGACATCAAATACTACAAAGAGGAATGCCTTGGTTTGATGACACTGAAGTTTGAGAGTCTGACAAATGCATTTGTTAAAGATCCGACATCAGAAGTTGACTTGTTGTGGAAAGCTTGCTGGCTGCTACATCCAAACAGACCGTCTTGGTCTGGAGTCATGCAAGCTGTTCACCATGAAAGTTTTCCAGGACAGTCATCAGTCATATTCATGCCGATGATAGACATGAATCCCGGTGACAAAACATGTATATTCTACACTGTGTTTCATTTGTGCTGAAGCAAAGCGCAATAAGTCAACACCAGTGCTGACATTTGATCAGCCTCTATGGTGGAAGGCTCTGAGTATCATCTCTGGTGAACCAGCACACAGTGACCTTCAAGCCATTGTCCTTCGGCTTGGGCCGTTTCATCTTGAAATGAGTTTTCTTGCATGTATTGGGCCTTTGATGGAAGAAACTGGTCTTCATGAAGTGCTGTCGACTGTGTACGCTTCACATTCTGTGAGTGCAATGCTTCAAGGAAAGGGTGTACAACGTGCAGTTCGTGGACACATTCTTCTTGATGCAGCATTAAATGCACTGTTGATGTCAGACACATTTGGTGTGCCTTTGCCACATCCCAAATGCCAGACTGAAATAGATCAAAATGAAATCCAGGAACAGTCCACTTTGCTGCACGTGTCTACAGATGTTCTCCCTGCTTCTCCGATGTCAGTGGAGCATGAGTCACAAGGAACTGATTGTGAAAAAGAGGAAACCTTGCATGCCCAACTGCCATCTGAAACTTCAGAAAACATTCAAGCTGAGGCAGACCTCTCCCAAAATGAGGCACAAAAGAGTGATCTGGAACTGAATGGTGAAACAACTACAACTAGTTCGCACATCTGACGTACCTGAAGATGTGGGTACAGTAATGTCAAATGCCTTGAATGAACTCCATGATAAGGAAGATCTTCAAATGGTGTCTGCCCTCCACAGTCAACTTTTGAAGGGTGCAGTGACACCAGATTCAGTTGAGACAATCAAGAACGATTGTCTCAACTGGATTGCCAGTAAACTTAACAGCAAGAAATTGTCACTCATTGGCAGAACGAGTGAACTCTGGCTCCAATACATGGCTATGGTTGACATACTGAAACGTTTTCTGAAGGCTGAAAGAACTGGAAATTGGCTCCTTCATCTGTCTGTCGTACGAGAAATGCTCCCATACCTTGCTGCAGCTGGACACAACTCTTATACCAAGTCTGCCTATTGTACCTTCAGATGATGAACAAGCTGGGAGGCAAACTGTCAGTAGAACCGACACAATGTGGTTGGAGACTTGAACACGGGAAGTTGGTGCCAGTCACAACGGATCTACCAGCAGCACCAGCAGACTTGCTACAAGTAATCAGGCTGCAGAAAACATGGACTTGAGTGCACACCTAGCTGCGGAGAATGTTCCGGCATTAGCTGTTCCAACTCGCCAGTACGTGCCATAGACTATGACTAAAGTAAGTTCCTTTGTTTCTTGATTTCGTCAAACCTTCTAGTTAATACCCTGGCTGTCTCTGTGTGCTGGGTGTGCATGCATCCCATCCTCGTCTTTTCTGCACCCTCCAAAACTTTACGATGTTCCTATAAAAAAAAAAAGCCTCAACCAAAGTGTCACGGTCAAAAAATAAACTCAACCAAATTCGTGGTCAATCGCCACCAGCCCAGTTGGACTTAAGCTCTAACGCAAATATTCTGGGCGTCAGGCGGACGGCCCCATGGTTCGGATCCAGGCAATTAAGCAAAGGGGGAGGCTAATCCTCATCCTCCACAGAGACGGTCTGTCCAACCAGCCGGACTAAATAGCTGACCGACGCATTCACCTGTCGCCTCAGCCAATTAAAGGCTATTTTTAGCTCTCGTGGAGACAGCACTGTCTGCTAGACGGACTAAGACGTCTGGCCGAATGTCTCGATTGGTCTGCCAGCCAACGTCTTGGAGCCTACCCAGACTCATCTAGCCAATTTAGAGTGACCAGTGTCCACGACTTAAGCCACACGGCGCCAGTTAAGTAGGGAAGGGGGGAAGGTAGTGTGTGGTGGGGGGTGAAATCTAGCTAATCAATTAAATGACCAATTGACCACCACAGAGAGTAAGGTGTGTAGGCGTGACTGTCATGATTTGAATATCCAATGGAATTAGAGGGAGATAACTTCGGGGTGTCAGGGTAAAAATACTGACCAATGGTACTCGCCCTTTTTGGACAGATCGGAACGAATAAGAAAGATGTGAGAGGGAGAGAACGAGAGAACGAGGGGGAGAACGAACAGAGAGAGAGAGAGGAGAGGTCTGAGTGTAATCTCTGAGGAGAGAAGAGAGAGAGATGAGGGGAGGGAGGAGAGAACCAAGTGGAGGCATTAGCACGAGATAGTCTGCAGAGGAAGGACTTAGGAGAGATGTGGAGAGAAGTTGCTAACTAATGAAGAGGGAAAGAAAGAAGAAAAAAAAAGGAAAAGAAAAGCAACCATGTCCATTTGATAAGAGCAGACTAGAAGAGAGCGAGAGAGAGTGCAATGCGTTAATGCAGGAAGAAAGAAAGGAGAACAGATCGATGTTGATAGTCACTGTTCTATCTGAACCGGGGGTTCGACCTCATACTTGGCCAGCGCCACTTTCATCGACAGACCAACGCCAGTGCCAACAGTCTCACCTGACCAGGCGGCAGCAGATCAATACCAGTGCCAGCAGTTGTGTCGTGTTGTGAAAGTGACAGTAAAAAGAAAAAAAAAGGAAAAGAAAAAGACAGTGATTCGTGAATAGTTAAGATCACCTGGCCAGGTAAAGTAGAAATCTATTTATACCCGGGTTAGTTAATGATGTTTTAGATAAATGATTTTTGTGAAGTTCAGGAAAGAGAGAATGTTTTATTTCATTTGATTCCATATGCATTGATGTTTCGTTCTATGATCATGTGTAGTAAAGTTATAGACTTTACTAGTGGTTTGATGTGACGAATGCATGATATATGAATGAGATCGTAAGCAAGCTGTGAGTGTGTTTGGGCTGTGCGCTAGTCCTTCCTCCACTGACATCACCCGAGGTTGACAATTTATTGGCGAGCTTGCCAGGATATTCTGGCCCATTTATTATAATTGTTCAACTTCTCAGAGAGGAAGCTGGGTGGGATTCAAGTATTGTAATCCTAAGACAAGGGGTTGTCTTACTGTATGTTCCCAAGATAGTTAAATACTAGGCTTGGCATTGCTTCCAAGATAGTTAATACTAGGCTTGGCATTTCAGCCCCAGAGTACTTATTTCGCACAGATTGCCTATAATTCGCTCTCATAGTTGGGTCAGGCGCTGGGCGTCTTATAAAAACTAATTACGTTGTCCCAAGCTAATATTATCATTCATAGGATTGTGCTATTACGTCACTCGTGTCGGTAACCACCAGTTGGCTGTCGTAGTTATAAAATCTTGTTCAAAAAAAAAAAAAAGGAGAGATATAATGGCGGAAGAAAAGAACACCCCTATTGAACAACTTGTGAGCGTCGCTCGTGATTTAGGTTACACAGGAGATGAGTTGCGAGCATTCGTTGAAAACCAACAAAAGATGGAAAGAGATGAGCGAGCGGAAAGACGCCGTATCGCAGTAGAGGCGCAGGAAACAGAAAGAATAAGGGAAACGCAGGAAACAGAAAGAATGAAGCAGGAAACAGAAAGAATAAGGGAAGCGCAGGAGACAGAAAGAATGAAGCAGGAAACGGAAAGATTAAAGGTTCAATTAGAGTTAGAGAAAGCAAGAATACAAAGGGAGACCACCGAGGATGGGAGTTCAGTTTCCAGTGACTCTGTGCGCAGCTATGCCCCCCGACCCAAGTTGCCAAAATTCTCGGAAGGGACCGATTCGATTGACGCATACATTAGTCGTTTCGAAACGTTTGCGACCAGTCAGGGTTGGCCTCCAGAAGAGTGGGCAGTCATTTTGTCTGCGTTATTGACGGGTAAGGCATTACAGATTTTCACTGCATTGCCAGCAGACACCCAATCTGATTTTGGTGCTGTGAAGGAATCGTTAATGAAGGGATTTGACCTCACAGAGGAAGGATTCAGAAAGAAATTTCGTTCAGCTAGATTGCAAGCAGGTGAAACGTACATTCAGTTTGGTGCACGTTTAGATCACTATTTTGATAAATGGTTAGAGTTGAGCGGTACGAAGAAGGAGTTCGCTGAATTGAAAGAGCTAGTTATGAAGGAACAGATTTTGTTCAGTTGCGGCCCTGAGTTAACTATACATTTGAAAGAGAGACAGCCAGAGACAGCAGAGAGTTGCTGAAGTTCGCAGAGGTGTATAGAGAGGCACGTTTGGGCACTAAGGTGCAGGAGAAACAGGTGCTAGGCACAGGGGGGAAGAGTGCAAGGAGACCAGGAGAGTTTTCTGCAAAGTCTGCAAACCCAGTGGTGGGGCAGAAGGAAGGGCAAAGGGACATTAGGTGTTTCATTTGTCACAAGAAGGGACATGTGGCGAGGGATTGTCGCATGAGGTTCCAGAAGGCAGCAGCCTTGCAAGAGGTGGATAAGGGTCGTCAGGGAAACGACCTGCAGTGGAACCAAAAGGGATTCAGTCTGAAGAGGGTGGAGTGCGGCCTATGGCTAGCACTGGACAGCAGTCAGTGTCAGGATGGAGGGCACTAGGCTGAGTGGTTCGTTACCAGTGGAAGAAGGGTGGATTGGCCAGCAGAGGGTGAAAGTGTTACGAGACACTGGTTGTTCATGCGGTGTA
The DNA here is from genome assembly GCA_018398815.1 of Conus ventricosus. Classification (NCBI taxonomy): domain Eukaryota; kingdom Metazoa; phylum Mollusca; class Gastropoda; order Neogastropoda; family Conidae; genus Conus; species Conus ventricosus. Next base: position 9,249,567 of record CM031618.1, on the reverse strand, counting down.
GTACGAACAACGCTGGTCGATAAAGGGGATTTGACAGGGCAAATCCAGACCTGTACTCTAATCGATGGCACTGTGAGGGAGTTTCCAGTTGCTAAGATAGAAGTACGTACCCCTTACTTCTCAGGCGAGTTGTCTGCGTTAGTGATGGAGAAACCCCTTCATGATTTGATCATTGGAAATATTCCAGGTGCAAAGGATCCAGGGGATCCTGAGTTGTTGACTGCTACAGGGGCAGCAGTTCAAACACGGAGCAAGAGGGAGGAAAAGGTTGATAAACCGTTAGTCGTTCCAGCAAGGAAGTCAGGCATAGATGTGTCGCCTGATGAGTTTAGGGCAGCGCAGGAACAAGACCCTTCGCTCGTGAAGTCTTGGGAGTTGGCAAGAGGTGGAGAGAAACAGGAGGTTAGAGGAGTGAGACAGAATTTCTTGTGAAAGGCGGGCTGTTGTACCGAGTGTTCACCAAAGGGAAGACAGGTAAGGTGACCACTCAGTTAGAGGTACCAGCAGGTTATCGTGACACTGTCATGTCAGTGGTCACGAGTCGCTCATGGCGGGTCATCTCGGCACCAGCAAAACAGCTGACCGAATCTTTGATGACTTTCATTGGCCAGGAGCAATGGCAGACATCAAGCGTTTCTGCATGTCATGTGACGTGTGTCAAAGGTCAGCCACAAGAGGGGTGAAGAGGAAGGCACCTCTTAAACAGCCCCCTTTAATTGACACACCATTCAGGAGAGTGGCCGTTGATCTGATTGGCCCAATCTCACCCTGTTCCAAAGGTGGGCACAGGTATGAGACATGTAAGGTTGCAAAGGAGAGTTTGCAGGAGGCTAGGGCCGGGCAGAAGAAGCAATATGACAGGAAGGTGAGGAAACAATCCCTCAAGGTGGGAGATCAAGTCCTGGTACTGCTTCCCACGGGTCACAACAAGCTGCTGATGCATTGGAAAGGACCATTCACCATCACTGAAAAGGTCGGTCGGGATTACCGAATTGAGGTGAATGGGAAACTAAAACTTTTCCATGCGAATTTTCTCCGCAAATATATTCAGCGTGAGACTCAGCACATAGGCGCAGCAGCAATCATTGATGAGGTGAAAGAGACCCAGCAGAAGAAGGGGAGATTTTGTTGCCTAAGGTTCCAGAACAGTCATACAGGGATGTGTCACTGTATGAAGGCTAGACAGTAGGAGTTCCTAGTTTTGTTGTCGAGGCGACACAAAGCAGCCAGAGAGGGGAAAGGTGGAGAAGATGATGAATTCAGAGAGACCAAAGACCAAAACAGAAGTCAGGAGTCTGCTAGGTTTTATTGGGTTCTATAGGGAGTTTGTCCCAAATTTTGCTGCAATCACGAGTCCTCTCAGTGATTTGGTCAAGGCAGGGAAACCGGCAGTGGTCGAATGGTCAGACGCTGCAGAGCAAGCACTGCAGACGGTGTTGGAAAGACTAGGTTCCCGTCCCATCTTGAAGCTACCAGATATGTCCAAACCATTTTTGTTGCGGACAGATGCATCAGGTGGTGGGATAGGTGCAGTATTGTTACAGGAGCATGAAGGGGTCGAGTTCCCTGTGAGGTATGCTAGCAGGAAGTTGACAAAGTGTGAAGAAGGGTACGCAACGGTGGAGAAGGAGTGTTTAGCTGTCGTGTGGGCCGTGCAGAAGTTCCACAAATACTTGTATGGGAAAGAGTTCGTGATAGAGACAGATCACCAACCACTCAAATTCCTGCAGGAGGCACAGCTGAAAAACAGCAGGGTTCTGCGTTGGGCAATGGCACTGCAGCCCTACAGGTATCGAGTGCAGTACATTCCCGGTCGACAGAATGTCGGAGCTGACTATTTAAGCCGTGTAGTCTAGCAAGCTGCAACTCAGAGGAAGTCAGTCATATCCGGGGTGCTTTGTTGATAATATGTGTTGGTTACAGTTATGTTGATTGGATATGGGTTCATTCCCAGTTGGCTATGGTTCATATTTTTTTTGTGTGAGACTTGTTCATATTTTCTTTGTGAGACTTGTTCATGTGAATGTAGTTATGCTTGGAGCATACAGTCGCTTGTGTAGTAATGCATTATTTGCAATAAGTGAGGATGGAGATTCCTCAGTGAAGTGCCCATGGATCGTGATCATATTATATTGTGCTTTCATAAGAATTGTGAAAAGAGAGATGGCAAATCCGCAGGTAGGGGAATTGCATAGGTGCGCACAGAGGTCGTTATGAAATGAGTCGAAATAAACGCAAGAGTGCACGTCAATGATAACTCATTGGAGTGGTATTCACTAATGATATATTTTATAATTTGTAAACCGGGTTTGTTGTAAAGTATTTTTCAAACTTTGCACGTTAGCTGTGGGTCAGCAAATTCGGTTGTTGTCCTTTTTGTACCGTTGTTTTGAGACAATGCGGAGCATGGTCTTTGCAAGGGGGAAATTGTCACGGTCAAAAAATAAACTCAACCAAATCGTGGTCAATCGCCACCACCCAGTTGGACTTAAGCTCTAACGCAAATATTCTGGGCGTCAGGCGGACGGCCCCATGGTTCGGATCCAGGCAATTAAGCAAAGGGGAGGCTAATCCTCATCCTCCACAGAGACGGTCTGTCCAACCAGCCGGACTAAATAGCTGACCGACGCATTCACCTGTCGCCTCAGCCAATTAAAGGCTATTTTTAGCTCTCGTGGAGACAGCACGTCTGCTAGACGGACTAAGACGTCTGGCCCGAATGTCTCGATTGGTCTGCCAGCCAACGTCTTGGAGCCTACCCAGACTCATCTAGCCAATTTAGAGTGACCAGTGTCCACGACTTAAGCCACACGGCGCCATTTTAAGTAGGGAAGGGGGAAGGTAGTGTGTGGTGGGGGTGAATCTAGCTAATCAATTAAATGACCAATTGACCACCACAGAGAGTAAGGTGTGTAGGCGTGACTGTCATGATTTGAATATCCAATGGAATTAGAGGAGATAACTTCGGGGTGTCAGGGTAAAAATACTGACCAATGTACTCGCGCCTTTTTGGACAGATCGAACGAATAAGAAAGATGTGAGAGGGAGAGAACGAGAGAACGAGGGGAGAACGAACAGAGAGAGAGAGAGGAGAGGTCTGAGTGTAATCTCTGAGGAGAGAAGAGAGAGAGATGAGGGGAGGGGAGGAGAGAACCAAGTGGGGGCATTAGCACAGAAAGTCTGCAGAGGAAGGACTTAGGAGAGATGTGGAGAGAAGTTGCTAACTAATGAAGAGGGAAAGAAAGAAGAAAAAAAAGGAAAGAAAAGCAACCATGTCCATTTGATAAGAGCAGACTAGAAGAGAGCGAGAGAGAGTGCAATGCGTAATGCAGGAAGAAAGAAAGGGGAACAGATCGATGTTGATAGTCACTGTTCTATCTGAACCGGGGTTCGACCTCATACTTGGCCAGCGCCACTTTCATCGACAGACCAACGCCAGTGCCAACAGTCTCACCTGACCAGGCGGCAGCAGATCAATACCAGTGCCAGCAGTTGTGTCGTGTTGTGAAAGTGACAGTAAAAAGAAAAAAAAAGGAAAAGAAAAAGACAGTGATTCGTGAATAGTTAAGATCACCTGGCCAGGTAAAGTAGAAATCTATTTATACCCGGTTAGTTAATGATGTTTTAGATAAATGATTTTTGTGAAGTTCAGGAAAGAGAGAATGTTTTATTTCATTTGATTCCATATGCATTGATGTTTCGTTCTATGATGATCATGTGTAGTAAAGTTATAGACTTTACTAGTGGTTTGATGTGACGAATGCATGATATATGAATGAGATCGTAAGCAAGCTGTGAGTGTGTTTGGGCTGTGCGCTAGTCCTTCCTCCACTGACATCACCCGAGGTTGACACAAAGTTATGTACCGAACTAGCCTGCCCCCCCCCCCTCCCTTTGACCCTCACTGATCCGCCCCTGACAATGTTAAATGATATTATTTGTAATCATTAACATTACAACTGTATTTTTTTTCGTTATCTGGAACCTTCTTCCTGAGATCTTTCGAATGAGATGCAACATGACAAGGTTTTCAGCAAAATATGTCGGGTCACATGGTTAATATGTATGACGTAATCAAACCATCATAAATCAAATATGCAGAGGTGCACACAATTATAATTTTTACAATATGCAGACATGATCTTAGTAAACATGATGCAAAAGAGAAACTTTTTGTAACAATTAGTTTTGGGTCATAGTTAATTTTGTCACAGGATGACTACACTACTGGTTTAACTCCAGTTTAACCCATTAGTGCATTGGCATGTTAATTCTGCAGATCTGGGCTGATCATGAAACTTAGGTTTCATTGATAAACACTTGATATTATGTGACATGGCTTAAAACATGATTCCCATTGACCTAGGATCTTTCAATGTGGGTTTGTCCCTGATCAAGGGTCCGTCCACACATGGTATAACTGGTCAGTTATTACCTCAACTTTTTTTTTCTTACTATATCATAAACTAGGTCATCATCAAAATTCCAGTTAGAAATTCTGTGTATACATGGGTCTCTGTTTAGCAGTGTGTTGTTTTTCTCGGTTTCAAGATAGAATGTGAAACAATGTCTTTCGTTTCAGTGGTTTTAGAAGCGAACTATAAATAGTCTACATTCAAGAAATTGTTTTTGAGAACAGACACGGACAATCAAACGAATGACTGTGTAATCATACAAGATATCAATCGTGAATTTAATATCAAAATGAGTTTTACCTTTTTCTTCTTTTTCTTCTCTTCGTCCTCTTCGCCTTCAGCTGTTAAGTTTTCCATCTGGGCCGATAGTTTCTTTTCGGCCTCTTCGTCGTTCCAGTCCTCGTCCTTGCTTTTCTTTCCTTTGCCTTTCTTCGGCATTGTGAACTGTCTATAAGCTGGGAAATTCAAACCACAACCACAGTTATCATGAAAATAATGAACAAAAGAGATGTATCCAACACTGATTTCACCACCTGCGATTGCCAATCGGCTGGATTTGTCCCACATGTGTAGCCTTCACACTTCCGGTATACCTGTGATCCATTTCCTCGCATGACGTCATTTCTTTAACCCATCTATTGAATAATAATTCAATGTGATGGTTACATTTTGATTTGAAACAACTGCATATGATAAAGCACATTAAACAAAAATATCAAAACATTTGTGTAAAAGATGATCCATTACGTCATTTTCTTCTGCGTTCTTTTCGAGAACGAGGCAAGCAGATGACGTCATGAGCACAAACATACACGTTGTCTGCTAGAGTGTGGCAGACGATTTTCGGCCTCGACGACATCGATTTTCAACTGTCTTTGAAGACAAATAAATTTTGAGTTTATCGTAATAACTAGGAAGCATGGGTCAAGGCCAAAGTAATGCCCCAATTTCCACTGTTTCAAACCCACCTCAAGATGATGGAATGGCTTGGTGGTGCAAAATTGGAGCGAAAGGGGTATGCGTTTTGGGAGGAATTGGTGAGTATGACTATGCATCACAGAGGATGAAAGTATGAATCATGACGCTTCGGTCAAAACATTGTGTAGAGAGATATTTGATCGATATTGTAAGAAGATTTCCTATCGTACTTCCAAGCCTCCCGCACAAGTGTATCTTCCTGTCAAAAATCGCCGACAGTTTGGTTGCAGGGTCGTGATCGCAGTCAGTTTAATCACGACATGGGGATGTCGTGCCGGTAAATGTAATCAAATCAGGCACAGTGTTTTTGATGGACAGGGGGTCTTTTACAGGAAGAGAATACGAAAACTCTCTGTCTCTCTTTTTCTCCCTCCCTCACTCCCTCCCTCTCTCTCTCTCTCTCTCTCTCTCTCTCTCTCTCTCTCTCTCTCTCTCTCTCTCTCTCTCTCTCTCTCTCCCTTCCCCCCCCCCCCAACCCTCTCTCTCTCTGTCAGTGTGTATACTCTATTTGTCTGTCAGTCAGTCAGTCTGTCTGTCTGTCTGTCTCTCTCGCTCTCTCTCTGTCTCTCTCTCTCTCTCTCTCTCTCTCTCTCTCTCTCTCTCTCTCTCTCTCCTCTCTCTCTTCTATCCTCATGCTTATCTGTTACCCATAGGAATAAAGATTATCAATCAATCTCTGTCTGTCTGTCTGTCTGACGCTGTCTCTCACTCTCTCACATTTTGTTAAGAAAATCATCATACTAGTTTACACATTTTTTGAAGAAAAATTATAATTAATCCACCAGACAAAGGGGACAAACAAATTACAAGACAAAACACATGTTTCGATCTCTTTGGTCTTCTTAAGGCAAGATAAACAACATTCTGGACAAGTAAAAAGAAAGAATGAGCAATCACTTGTCTTCTCAAATTTGGTGCAAGATGGGCGTTGAATGAAATCTGCGGTGCTGCTGCTAAGTAGTAAACTAGTATAGTTGGGCTGGGCTCACACCTGTAATTGTATGACTGGTAGAGTAGTATGCCATTAAGAAACTTGCCAACTGATGTTCTTTGCTGAAGCCGTGGTCAGCACTCTTCAGCCTTTTCTTGTGCACATGAATCATTCTTTCAGCAGTTCTGTTGGTGGTTAGATGGGGGAACAAATGTGTCTGATCTTGTTCTGCTTCATGAAGTCTTCAAATGCTGCAGATGTGAACAACATGAATCCACATGATGATAATCAATGTCTTGGATGAAAAGTAAGAAGCTGCCCTGAATATCATTGTCAGGTAAAGTAATGAAGTTATGAGTGTGAAACATATGAAAGTGGAACAGAATCTGAAATAACTTTCAAAATCCTGCTTGTTTACGTAATCTGTGTGCTACACTTCTTACAGCAGTGAGTTTAAAAATATTTTGAGGGTAAACAGAACTTCACTGGCCAAAGGCAAATTATGAAAATGATTCGAAAACCTGTTGTTTTCCCTTTACTCTGCTTTAGCGGTCGTTTCAGTTTTGTTTACTTTCAGTTTTGTTTACTTTCAGTTTTGTTTACTTTCAGTTTTGTTTACTTTCAGTTTTGTTTACTTTCAGGTTTGTTTACTTTCAGTTTTTTTTTTGTCCCTGGGATGGCCTCAGTAAAATTTTGAGTGTTTGTTTTATTTTATTTGTTGTAAATGTTGAGGAGGAGGGATGGGATCTGTTTAGTTTTTTTCTGTCTTTTTCCTTTGTCAGATAAGAGGCCATGGCGCCATGCAGTTTAAGCTTTTAATTATCATTTCTATTAATTCTAATCATTTTGTATCAATTGCTGTGCAAGTAAAACTTTTTTTTTTCCAATTAAAAGTTTGATCTGGTGAGTAAAACTTTTGAAGTACTACTACTTCTAGCCAGAGGCTAGGAAGGGAAGATGCAGGCATTCTGGGCGGCCCTTACATCAACTTTTTTTGGGGTCAGAATTCAAAATGCACTGTTTTGTTTCCTCTTTTCCTCCCAGTCTTAATCAAGCTCACTACTATCGCTCTGACAAGTCGACACAATGGCCAGCTGGTGAGAAGGTTATCTGTGCAGAAGAGCAGTTTCATAGTGTCAAGAAAAACAATGGTGAAATGTCCTGTTTGCAAAGTCTCTCGGGTGATGTGTTGCAGGGGCCGTCATCGCGGGCCTGTTCCGCTGCATAACTTTCACGCCGCTCTGCCTGGTCGCCGGCATTATCCTCATGTAAGTTACTGTGCCCTGCTCTGCCTTGGTCTCTGGAAAACATTGCGTATAATTTGTGTAAGTTGTGATTGTCCTCTCTGACTGTACTCCAGCATTGTAGTCATGTGAGTTACGGCTGCCTTCTTGCTCAGTTGCTAGCCTTGTTCTCCTGGAAATCATTGTTGCCTTGTCCTCCTGGTTCCTGGCATTGTTGTCACAGAATTACTGTTGCCCTGTCTGTGTGGTTGCCGGCCGCATTGTTGTCATTGAAGTTGTTGGTGTTGTCCTTAGTTGCCGTTACTGTTGTCGTGGAAGTTATTGTTGCCATCTCTGCTTAGTTGCTGCAACACTTTGAGACAGAATGCCATGCCAGGAACAGAAAAACTGAAGAGAAGTAAACTTTTCACAGACATAAACGGAACTGAGATAGTGTAGATCTTTAGACTGTGGACTTGTTTTGTCAACAATATGGCCAGGCTCAGTGAGGAGAGGGAGAAAAAGCAGTATAAAAAAGTTGGTATAGACTATCACAATTTTGTCACTGAAAGCGACTTGTTAATGTTTCAGTGTCAAACTTTTTTTAAAATCTTTTTGTCAGTCAGGTCAAAACCATGTGACAACTGGCGAGATTTCCATCTTCTTAGTTAATCATCATGTGTGTTGAGCTGAGTGTAACTGAAAGAGCTCTGGAGTCTGACTCGTGACATCACATACAAGTGCTACTCTTGAGATTTTGTCACGCTACTCATAGAATGTCAAAGATACTGCACTTAGTGCTTTTTACGTCTTGGCAGCTCTGGTCGTGAGCACTGCTCTCATGTATTTAATTCATTATTGGTTGTAGTTGTCAGCACTGTTGTCATGTAACTTATCGTTGTCCTGTCTGACCAGTTTTCGGCATTATTCTCATGTATCGTGTCCATGGCTTTTATCTTAGCTGCATAGTCATTAGCATTATCATCATACGAGTTATTTATCAGTGCCATCAATGCCTTGTTTCTATCATAATGTAAGTTGCTGAAGCTCTCTATCACTCTATGCCTAGCTGCTGGCATTACAGGGATGAAGCTTACTGATGCCCTGTCTGAGTAGTCTGTGGCATTAAGATGACTTAAGCTCTTGATGCTTTCTCTAATCGCAGAACTTATTCTCACATGTAATCAGAAAATTATTTTACATGTTCATTTTGCTGTTCTAACGTTTAGGTTATAGCAGTCCCCTAGTTTTAAGCGGCTGGCATTATTCTCAGAATGTTAAGTTATTCTTGACCCATTTGTCTAGTCAACAGAACGATGATGATGTCACACACACACACACACACAACACACACACACACACACACACACACACACACACACACACACACACACACACACACACACACACACACACTAACACACACGCTGTTTCTCTCTGTGTTGTGCAGGTTACAGGGGTTTGTGTTGATCTTGATGGAAGCTCCGTGCTGCTGTCAGTTCTTGGACTTCATCCAGCCTGTGTCGCGCTTCAGTGACCGCCGTGGTCCATTCCAGAAGGCCCTCATTTATGCCCTGTAAATGTCTTTTGTTTTGTGTGTGTGTGTGTGTGTGTGTGTGTGTGTGTGTGTGTGTGGTCTCCAAAGTTAGACTTTGGTCATCATCTCATCCCTGGGGAAGTGCTATGTCATGTGTTGATTGACTGAGCTAAAACGAGGGGGGAGTATATGCAGAGTCATATGTTATTTGGTCATCAGAAACCATTTCTTGACCTGCTGAGTTGGCTCGGTTTGTCCAAGATGATCGTGTCCTTTGCTACAGGACATATATCACATGGGAGGTTCTTTTTTACTGGTCCCTCTTCTGTAGTCCAATGGTTAGCTGACGGCGCTGATTGTCGTGAGTTTGAACTTTGTGTGGGGTCGGATTTTCATATTCTGAAAACGCTGACCATCCACACAGCAGCAGATGGATGCCAGATTCAGGTCATGGGAGGTTAAGGCTGTGGCAGGAGAGGGATGGGCCCCGCCCTTCATCATGCCGTGCCCCAGACAAGGTGAACGTCTGACAGTTCACTCTCCCTAACAGCCATCAGGCTACGGGACTTGAACCCTTGACCTTAGCCCTGCTGTATCCTCTCAGTGCTGCTCATTCCAGCTTGCCCCTTTCACAGCCGCGTCCAGGCTTGGTCAGTCAGTTTGTTCAGCACCAGCGGTCCAACGGGAGCCGTTGTCCTCAGGCCATCTTCAGGCAACACACCAGTGGAGACCTGCTCTCCTACTGAATACTACTGGTGGTGTTATTCGGTTGTGGTTGTTCTGATTGAGTGTATATGAAAACCTCACCGACTGAGCCCCCGTCTGTTGACGTTAACTGCTTTGTCACGCAGCCAGTGTGAGTGAGCTTACTGTGCTGCCAGTTCCTATTGTCCGTCTTCTGTTTTCATTCACTAGTCTGATTGTTACCAAGTGGCATGTCGCTGAATTTGTTACTGCAGTCTTTCACTAGTCTAATTGTAACCAAGTAGCATGTCACTGAATTTATTGCTGCTGTCTTTCAAAATAAATGTACAACTAAGTTGAAGGTGTGTCTCTTCTTGCTTTTCAAAATTTTAGACGATAGTGCGTCTCTTTTGATCAGCTTTTGAGACATCATGTGATATAGAAATCTGTTCAGATCACTGGCATGGTTTTATAGTTTAGCGTGGATGAATGTGACACAGAAATGTTCTAAATTCACTGTCATGCAGCCTGCCTTATATTTCGCTCCTCTAGATTTGATGTTAGTTCATTGTTGGGCTGTCTTCCTGAACAGCAAAGGGTCTCATATAAAGCAGCATCTCTCCTCTGTAACTCCATTGAATCCCCCAGTCCTCAGAATTTACCTTCCCTGAGTCGCCTGTATACCCCATCACATGTTCTTTGTCCGATACTCATATTTTTTTAAAAACATCCATGCAAGACAGGACTAAAGTGAGGAAAGAGGGGAGGGGGCTGTTGGGGTTTGCGGAAACCCCCTCCTGGCTGGCAAAACTGGTATTTTTGGCATGTTGCTTCTTTTTTTGCCTGTTGGAGGAGGACTCGCGGACCCCCTATGGAAATCCCCCCATGGCATACAACTGATCCGACCCTGCCCTATGTTCAAAACTTAAACTTTTGGTCGGTTCTCCTTTGCCTATAAAACCCGTACCTTTGGACTAAGTGACCATATGAACTAAGATTCACTGCTTCTCTGTCCACTTTCAAATAAGACTTTAAGAAAAACTTTGTTTTCATGTTATTTGTTATTTTGATGTAATTTTATTGGAGATTAATTTATTAGTGATCATTTTTGTTGGAAAGATGTGGGATGGACAGAGAGAAGGAGTGAAAAGGCTGGGATGGGTGGTGATAAGTTTGGATACACTGAGAACATTTGGTAACAGTATTTACTTTGAGCATATTTGTTTGTTTTCATTTATTTCTTGTGCGGTTTGTTGTGTGTTGATTCTGTATGTCTAGCAAATTCATTTAAATAGGCTTATATACATTCTTAATTTCTTATTCTTAGTTTCATTGAGCCTGGGTCAGAATCTTTTTTAAAAAGTGAATGCACCAAAATTTTGAAATAAGTTTTTATTTACCTGAAGAGGGCTTAATCTAAGAATATGGGCTACTCTCTCTTTTTCCGTTGCTAGTGTAACCTAGGAAGGTTGCAGCAACGTTTGCAGCAACGTACATATCCTGATCCTGAATAATGATAACCATAAACTGTTTTTAATGAAATAGCGTGAGCCAACATAGCGTAGAAATGTGTCAAACGCCACAGACCTTTGTGTCGAAGCTGAATACTAGATAATTTAGAAATGTGTGAATATTACAGACTGTTTTCATCCAGGTGGCGATGCTGCCTGACACAGAAGTGCATTCAAACCTTGTCACGGTTCTGTTGCAGACCGGCCATTGTGCCCTTGATCCTTTGTTTTTCTCTGACCACTGCCATTGGGTCTGTCCTAGTGTTTGCTTCCGGCGGCATCTACGGCATCATCGCTTTGGGCAAAAAGTAAGCATACTACTGAACAAAATACTTCTGTCAGTGAGCCTTTAGTATACAGATCGGTCTGTCTGCATGCTTCATTCAGTCAATGACAGTGATAGGAGATGACTTTGACAGGATTTTTTTTTTAGACTGTGAATGATGTACCAAGAATTGCAGAAGAATGGTTTGAGAAGGAATTTGATAAGATTTAGAAACTGAAGATCACAGAAGATGGCTTCATTGACATTTTATGAAGGTCAAGATAGTTAGAGCTACAGAAGATGGCCTTTTCAGGATGCTTTGAGGATGGGGACTGAAGAAGATGGTTTTATCTGGGTTTCATCATGACTGAAGTACTGGGGATTATAGAAGATGGTTTTTAGTAGGATTTTGAGAGAGTGAAGTTATTGAGGATTCCAGACAAATGTTTCGTCAGTATTTTCTGAGGACTGAGGTTTGTGAGGAGTGCAGACAACTTTACCAGGTGCTTTTTGAGGATCGAGATATTGAAGGGTGTGTCATTTTACTGGGGTCATGTCAGGATTGAGGATGACAGAAAATGTTTTGGCTTTTTTTTAGGATTGTGTGAGCATAGGGGTATTGTGGACTATAGAAGATGGTTTTATCAGGATTGTGTGTGCGTAGGGGTACGGAGGACTATAGAAGATGGTTTCATCAGGATTGTGTGCGCATAGGGATACGGAGGACTATAGAAGATGGTTTTATCAGGATTGTGTGATTATACTTTATAGAGGTACCGAGGACTATAGAAGATGGTTTTATCAGGATTGTGTGAGTATAGGAGTACCAAGGCCTATAGAAGATGGTTTCATCAGGATTGTGTGTGCATAGGAGTACTGTGGACTATAGAAGATGGTTTTATCAGGATTGTGTGAGTATAGAGGTACCAAGGCCTATAGAAGATTGTTTTATCAGGATTGTGTGATTATAGAGGTACCGAGGACTATAGAAGATTGTTTTATCAGGATTGTGTGAGCATAGGGGTACCAAGGCCTATAGAAGATGGTTTCATCAGGATTGGTGTGCATAGGAGTACTGTGGACTATAGAAGATGGTTTTATCAGGGTGTTAGGACTGAGGTACCTGGATTAATGAAAATGGTTTTCAGGACTTTATGAGGATTAAGGCCTTGAGAAATACAGAAGATGCAGGATTGTGTGCAGATTGAGGTATTGAAGATTACAAACAAGGCATTTTATCAGGATTGTGTGATGATAGAGGTACATGGGATAGGTAAGATGGGTTTTATTAGGTTTACAAGAGGAAAGCAGTATTGGGGATTGTATAAGATAGTTTTCTCAAATTTTGTGAGGATAGAGGTTTTCTGGTACATAAAAGATGGCTTTTTTTTCAAAGGATTTAGTGAGGACAGAGGTTCTGAGGTTTATGGAAGATGGCTTTGAGAGGGATTGTGAGGATGGAGTTTCTAAGGTTTATAGAAGATGGTTTTGTGGTTTTTTGTAAGGGTGGAGTTTCTAAGGTTTATAGAAGATGGTTTTGTGGGGATTTTGTAAGAGTAGAGTTTCTAAGGTTTATAGAAGAAAGGTTTTGTGGGATTTTGTAAGGGTAGAGTTTCTAAGGTTTATAGATGTTTTGTGTGGATTTTGTGAGGATAGACTTCTAAGGTTTATAGAGGATGGTTTTGTGGGATTGTGAGGACAGAAGTTCATAGATTCATAGAAAATGGTTCTGTCAGGATTTTGTAAAGATTGAGGTTCTGAGGATTGTGGATGATGGTTTTATTGGAATTTGAGAGGACTGAAGAGATAAGGGTGACAACAGATTGGTGAATAGTATACAGTACAGATTGGTGAATAGTATACAGTGCACAGGGTTATTATAGTTTACTGTATACCTGTCAAGATTTCTCAGTTTATTACAATATATTAGTTAATTGTTTGAAAAGGGATAATTAAACAGCAGATTCTACTGTTACATGGAAATGGGAGATAACTCATGTATGACCATTAGACAATTTCATGCACTCAACAAATACGAAAAGAGGAGACCTTGTGAAAAAACTAAAATCAGTAATTATGGTGTATGTCATTTGAATGTAAAGCTTCTGGTCCTTGCATTATTGTAATAGACATTTCTTTGAGAAAAAAAAACAAACAAATAAAAGTACAGCAGTGAGAACAAGTTGACTGCTATATGAGGAAAACACACAGTCTCTCGGTATGAAATTATCATTCATATTTTTTTGACCAAGTAAAAAGAAAAGAACAAAAAGAAGGAAAAAATAAATCGAACGACAGACTATAAACCGCAGCAATCCAGCATTGCACTGTGACTTATTGCGGATCCACATGTCGCTGTCTGAATTATTTTCTCCATGGATATGCACTGAGCGGTTTCTCTGCAGCAAAAACAGAGTGTTTTCCCTTAAACTCTCTTTCTGTGTCAGGAAGGTCCTCCGTTTCTTCCCTTAAATTCTGTCTGTGTCAGGGAGGATTCATTTATCAGTTGGAAGTAAAATGTTGATTTTTGCACAGAATTTGTAATTTGTTTTTAATGTGTATAATACAATTTGGGAGTGTAGGGGGGGGGGGGGGGGGGGGAAGTTTCTGATCAAACAAAATTCAGTTTGGAAAGTGTGAGAGAGAAGAAGAAATCTGAAACGGGGGAAACAAGACGCAGAGCATATTAACGTACTCCCAGTTTATCTTGAATGCAACGTCGCAATCAAACATATGGTCATAATGTATTTCGTCACTTCGGCTTATGACGCAAAGAAGCTTTGACGTCATTTTTGTTTGCATTATCATTTTCTAGATATTCCATGAAGAAGAAAAACCCTTTTTGGCTGTTATAGCAGTTAGTAACATAAAACATTGGGCATCATCCGTGACCCATAATGAACACACCTACAAATTTTCAGAAAGATCAGCCCAGAAGTTTTGTCTGGAGTGAGTGGAACACATTTTGACCACAGACAGACACACAGACAGCATTTCTTTGTTCCCATTGTAAAGTACTCCCTGTTCTATAAGAACTGGGAGTACAGAAAAGATCCACAAAAGACTACAAACTTTAACAGGCAAGTGGCAGAGGGAAACAAGTGTAGGTGATCGTTTCTTCAGTGTAGGAAAACTTGACAAGTTTAACTCAGTCTATTCTGGGCAATTGCTCCCCTTTGCAAACACTCTATACTGGCTGATTTTGTAGGTTATCAAAAAAAAAACACAACGTGATAACATACCAATGTAATATTTTGGCTACATGTGTACAACAAATTGAACTAATACCTTGAGAAGTTTGAAAGCAAGTGTTTGACCAACTTTGAACCACGCAAGACTTGTGACCTATGAACTACGAATTTTTAAAATTGAGGTGCGCTCAAAGCGTTGTGCATGGTAGGTGCGATGAGATCGCATCATAGTACAGAAACACTTAAGACAGAAAAAACAGTGAACTATAAAGGTAGAAGAAAAAGAGAGCTGTAACGGTGAATTACTGCATAGCTGTACATGATACTTGATGTCTGTCCAAACATACTGCCCTTGCATTCAGAACACTTTGTGTCCGGACAGACATGCTGTCTGTGTTTCTATGCACATTGTGTTATTTGTCATTATGTACTGACAATGTCTTTTTATCCATAAGTAGTTTATACTGTCGGTTAGCGGCAGTTTTTCTGTTCAAGACACCTTGTGTGTGTTCATACATTCTTACTAATTATGCATCTGTGTATGTCTGTCCATACACTGTCTTTCTATTCATACATCCTTTCTGTGACTGTGTGTGTATATTGGCATCCTTTTTATCCATTATAAGTATTGTGTCTGTTCAATACAGTGTCTTTGCATCCATTCATCTCTGTGTGTCTGTACACACACCATTGCAGTCTTCTCATTTATGAGACTTTGTAGTTTGTTGTA
Organism: Conus ventricosus; assembly: GCA_018398815.1. Taxonomy (NCBI): domain Eukaryota; kingdom Metazoa; phylum Mollusca; class Gastropoda; order Neogastropoda; family Conidae; genus Conus; species Conus ventricosus. The sequence continues at coordinate 9,234,102 of CM031618.1, read as the reverse complement.
CATACTGACTATTTTTGTGTATCTGTCCATCTATAGTGGCAATCTGTTCATCCAAGACACTTTGCTTCTGGTCATACATCTTGCCTTTCTGTCAACATGTTTGTCCGTCTTTCCATGCATATTGGCTTCCGCCTTTACATCCCACAGATGATGTGTCTGTGTGTTTTCTTTCCATCCATACGTCTTTGTGTGTCTGTTCATATATGTCTACTGGCTGTCTTTCTGTCCATATATATACTGTCTTCTATTCAACATTTATCTATGCATACTTGCAAGTCTTTCTGGCTGAATATTCCATGTGTCTGTTCATACAAACTGTCTATTCATGCATACTTCAGGTTTGTCCGTTCCAAACTGTCTTTCCATTAGAACATAACTTTATGTGCGTGTGTGTGTGTCTGTGCAGAGCGGACAGGGACACAATGATGACACGAGCGAGGGGGAGGAGGTGGAGATGAAGGAGACCCTAATCACCAATGAGCAGTCGGCATCTGTGCAATAACACCTGTCCAGGAATGTCGCCCTTGCCCCGGCCCTCAAACAGCTGCCTTACTGCCTCACGTCTTGACGCTTCTTGTCTCGCAAGCTGACAGATTTTTTTCCAGGAGTTCATGTCGAGATCTCCGCTCATCATTCCTCTGTCCAGTTGACGGAACAGCTGCGTGCGCGCGCAAGTGTTTACATGTGGAGTTTTTGCCTTTGTCCACGGGTGTGTCTGGTTGATGGAAGAGTTCGGTGGGATGGTGTGTTGATGCCGGCAGTGTTGTTCCCTCCAGGTTGTATCCTTTGGGTGGGGTAACGGTCGAGGCAGTCATGAGCCTGTACAAAAATGCAGCAGATTTCCCACCCTGGAGATTTTGTTGCCAATAGGGGTGTGTGTGTGCATGTGTGTGTGTGTGTGCGTGTGTGTGTGTGTGTGTGTGTGTGTGTGTGTGTGTCTGTGTGTGCGCGTGTGTGTGTGCGTGCGTGCGTGTGCGTGCGTGTGTGTGTGTGCGTGTGTGTGCGCGTGCGTGTGTGTGCATCTGTACATATGTATATGTTAAGCATCAGGGTCTGATCGGCGGGGAAAAGTTATGGAGAAATAAAAATAACATGTTTATAGTTTGTGAAGTTTGTCTGGAGGTTGTGTTTGGGACAGTTTGGCAAATCTGGACATGTCAGTGATCGGTCAATGATGTCAGAGTGGAAGTGGTGCTTACAAGGGGAAGAGCATTGCAAGACAGGTGATAGTTTTTTTGCTGCGGCAGTAACTCCTAATCAATGTGTTTTATGTGTTTCTCTGTAATTTTTCTTTCTTTCTTTCTTACTTTTTATTTTATTTCATTTTATTTCATTGTTATTATATTATTATTTTTTTTTTGCATTGGAGTCTAGAATGTAGAGATTACACCCATAACAAGTGCTAGAAGAAACCATTAACAGTGATGAACATGCAGTTGGTGTTAAAGTGATTGGTGAAAACGACCAGAACAGTAGAAACCATTAACAGTGATGAACATGCAGTTGGTGTTAAAGTGATTGGTGAAAACAACCAGAACGGTAGAAACCATTAACAGTGATGAACATGCAGTTGGTGTTAAAGTGATTGGTGAAAACAACCAGAACGGTAGAAACCATTAACAGTGATGAACATGCAGTTGGTGTTAAAGTGATTGGTGAAAACGACCAGAACGGTAGAAACCATTAACAGTGATGAACATGCAGTTGGTGTTAAAGTGATTGGTGAAAATGACCTGAACAGTAGAAACCATTAACAGTGATGAACATGCAGTTGGTATTAAAGTGATTGGTGAAAATGACCTGAACAGTAGAAACCATTAACAGTGATGAACATGCAGTTGGTGTTAAAGTGATTGGTGAAAATGACCTGAACAGTAGAAACCATTAACAGTGATGAACATGCAGTTGGTGTTAAAGTGATTGGTGAAAATGACCTGAACAGTAGAAACCATTAACAGTGATGAACATGCAGTTGGTATTAAAGTGATTGGTGAAAATGACCTGAACAGTAGAAACCATTAACAGTGATGAACATGCAGTTGGTGTTAAAGTGATTGGTGAAAATGACCTGAACAGTAGAAACCATTAACAGTGATGAACATGCAGTTGGTGTTAAAGTGATTGGTGAAAATGACCTGAACAGTAGAAACCATTAACAGTGATGAACATGCAGTTGGTGTTAAAGTGATTGGTGAAAACGACCTGAACAGTAGAAACCATTAACAGTGATGAACATGCAGTTGGTGTTAAAGTGATTGGTGAAAACGACCAGAACGGTAGAAACCATTAACAGTGATGAACATGCAGTTGGTGTTAAAGTGATTGGTGAAAACGACCAGAACGGTAGAAACCATTAACAGTGATGAACATGCAGTTGGTGTCAAAGTGATTGGTGAAAATGACCTGAACGGTTTAGGAAAAAATTTGGGAAATTAAAAATATAAATCCTGTATCATAATCTATGGTGTATATTCTTCACCACAACAGATGTCTCTGCTCAAACTGTTGTTTCCAGTGAGGGCGACAGGTATGGTGCAGTGCCAGCTGTATATTTCTTTCCTTTCTTTCTGATTTTTGTGTTCCTGTAGCCGTGGATTTTTTTGCTGCAGAAGTTTTCTTGGGACGATACCCATGCTGCCACGCATTTTGTAGTGGCAGTCACTCGTGTTTTTAAAAAATTTTTTATATAACTTTTTAAAAAAACTTTCTTTCATCTTTTGTTATTGTTGGGCTTTGTGTACATTTCTGCTCAGTTTATGACGTTATCGGGAGGACTGTATGTCTGCAGAAACCCTGTCTTTGTGTGTGTGAAAAGAGAGTGTGGACAATATTCCCATCCTGGTCTTACCGGACGGGAAGCAAGCGTGTCTGGGTGCGTACATTGCAAGGCAAGCTGTAAGTTTGCGGGTGCAGTTTCACCTCTGATGGGTTACCTTGCTACAACCTGAGAGTCACTGCTCCCTGAGGAGTGCTGGATGCCAGGAAGAACTGGGTGCAGTTGTGCATGGGATGGCGGGTGTGGGCTGTGTCAGAGTGATGGGACTGAAGGTGCTAAGATGAGACATCGAAAGGAAAAAAAAGAAAAAAGAAAGTGCCATGTTGGGGGACAGTGGGGGGAGGGGAGATGGTGTGACAGAGCGCCAGTGAGTTCATGATGTCATCATCGTTGTGGTGTGTCATCGGGAGCATCAGGTTGTTGGGTTCTGCTGTTGGCACCGTTCCGACCAGTGGTATTAGTCAGTGAAGTAGCATCTTGACAGGCTGGTACGACATGAGTCGGTGCAATAGCAGTTATCCGAGTATTGGTAGCCGCATATCCGTTATTATCCTGATGGTGTTGCGTTTCTGAACATAGTAGCTGTTTAATAGCTGACAGCATTTCTGACTCGTGTGTTTGATTATGACAGCTGTCTGATTGCTGTTGCTGTATGTGTGTGTGTGTGTGTGTGTGTGTGTGTGTGTGTGTGTGTGTGTGTGAGAGAGAGAGAGAGAGAGAGAGAGAGAGAGAGAGAGAGAAAAAAGAGAGAGATGATGGCGATGGCTGTATAATATTTGGATGGCTGTGGTTGTGTGTGATGGTGTTAGTTATATGTGACGGCAGTAGTTGTATGCTATAGTTGTATGTGATGGGGATAGTTGTATGCAGTAGTTTTATGTGATGGTGATGGTATGCTATAGCTGTACGTGATGATGATAGTTGCGCGTGAGGGTGGAAATCGTATGCAGTAGTTTCGTGTGATGGTGATAACTGTGTGTGATGATTGTGTAGGATGGCGATAGTTGTCTTTGAAGATGGTAGTTGTATGTGATGGTGATAGGCTGTAAACATAATGGTTATAGTTGTATTTGACGGTTGTATGTGATGGTAGTAGCGGCATGCGATCATCATCATGATAGTTATATGTGATGGCGATTGTTGAATGGAATAGTGTGATGATAGTTGTATGCGATGGCGATAGCTGTACGTAATGGTTGTAGTTGTATGTGACGGTTGTATGTGATGGTAGTAGCTGCACGTGATTGTGATAGTTACACATGATGGCAGTTTTTTGTGGGATTGTGGGATCATTGTATGTGTTGGCATTAGATGTGCATGTGTGTCTGAAACCATTCCAAGATGCCAGGAAAGAATGACCAAATCGCATTGTTTACCGCCCAGCCCACAACAGGAGCCATGGGTGAGGGCAGAGAAGACGGGTCAGTCTGGTGTGACACTGAGGAGGTTCTGTGTTCAGCATTGGCCGTACACATTTGGTAGTGTCTCTGTGTTCCACACTGGCGTTACACAAACATTTGGTGGTGTTGCTGTGTTCCTCATTGTTGTTACAACATGAGGTAGTATCACTGTGTTCAGCATTGGTCGTACATGTACCTTTGTGTTCCACGCTGGCGTTACACAGACAGTTGGTAGTATCGCTGTGTTCTGCATTGTTGTTACGAGGTAGTGTCACTGTGTTCAGCATTGTTGTTACGAGGTAGTGTCACTGTGTTCTGCATTGTTGTTACGAGGTAGTGTCACTGTGTTCTGCATTGTTGTTACGAGGTAGTGTCGCTGTGTTCTGCATTGTTGTTACGAGGTAGTGTCACTGTGTTCTGCATTGTTGTTACGAGGTAGTGTCACTGTGTTCTGCATTGTTGTTACGAGGTAGTGTCACTGTGTTCTGCATTGTTGTTACGAGGTAGTGTCACTGTGTTCTGCATTGTTGTTACGAGGTAGTGTCACTGTGTTCTGCATTGTTGTTACGAGGTAGTGTCACTGTGTTCTGCATTGTTGTTACGAGGTAGTATCGCTGTGTTCTGCATTGTTGTTACGAGGTAGTGTCACTGTGTTCTGCATTGTTGTTACGAGGTAGTGTCACTGTGTTCTGCATTGTTGTTACGAGGTAGTGTCGCTGTGTTCTGCATTGTTGTTACGAGGTAGTGTCACTGTGTTCTGCATTGTTGTTACGAGGTAGTGTCACTGTGTTCTGCATTGTTGTTACGAGGTAGTGTCACTGTGTTCTGCATTGTTGTTACGAGGTAGTGTCACTGTGTTCTGCATTGTTGTTACGAGGTAGTGTCACTGTGTTCTGCATTGTTGTTACGAGGTAGTGTCACTGTGTTCTGCATTGTTGTTACGAGGTAGTGTCACTGTGTTCTGCATTGTTGTTACGAGGTAGTGTCACTGTGTTCTGCATTGTTGTTACGAGGTAGTGTCACTGTGTTCTGCATTGTTGTTACGAGGTAGTGTCACTGTGTTCTGCATTGTTGTTACGAGGTAGTGTCACTGTGTTCTGCATTGTTGTTACGAGGTAGTGTCACTGTGTTCTGCATTGTTGTTACGAGGTAGTGTCACTGTGTTCTGCATTGTTGTTACGAGGTAGTGTCACTGTGTTCTGCATTGTTGTTACGAGGTAGTGTCACTGTGTTCTGCATTGTTGTTACGAGGTAGTGTCACTGTGTTCTGCATTGTTGTTACGAGGTAGTGTCACTGTGTTCTGCATTGTTGTTACGAGGTAGTGTCACTGTGTTCTGCATTGTTGTTACGAGGTAGTGTCACTGTGTTCTGCATTGTTGTTACGAGGTAGTGTCACTGTGTTCTGCATTGTTGTTACGAGGTAGTGTCACTGTGTTCTGCATCGGTGTTACGAGGTAGTGTCACTGTGTTCTGCATTGTTGTTACGAGGTAGTGTCACTGTGTTCTGCATTGTTGTTACGAGGTAGTGTCACTGTGTTCTGCATTGTTGTTACGAGGTAGTGTCACTGTGTTCTGCATTGTTGTTACGAGGTAGTGTCACTGTGTTCTGCATTGTTGTTACGAGGTAGTGTCACTGTGTTCTGCATTGTTGTTACGAGGTAGTGTCACTGTGTTCTGCATTGTTGTTACGAGGTAGTGTCACTGTGTTCTGCATTGTTGTTACGAGGTAGTGTCACTGTGTTCTGCATTGTTGTTACGAGGTAGTGTCACTGTGTTCTGCATTGTTGTTACGAGGTAGTGTCACTGTGTTCTGCATTGTTGTTACGAGGTAGTGTCACTGTGTTCTGCATCGGTGTTACGAGGTAGTGTCACTGTGTTCTGCATTGTTGTTACGAGGTAGTGTCACTGTGTTCTGCATTGTTGTTACGAGGTAGTGTCACTGTGTTCTGCATTGTTGTTACGAGGTAGTGTCACTGTGTTCTGCATTGTTGTTACGAGGTAGTGTCACTGTGTTCTGCATCGTTGTTACGAGGTAGTGTCGCTGTGTTCTGCATTGTTGTTACGAGGTAGTGTCACTGTGTTCTGCATTGTTGTTACGAGGTAGTGTCGCTGTGTTCTGCATTGTTGTTACGAGGTAGTGTCACTGTGTTCTGCATTGTTGTTACGAGGTAGTGTCACTGTGTTCTGCATTGTTGTTACGAGGTAGTGTCACTGTGTTCTGCATTGTTGTTACGAGGTAGTGTCACTGTGTTCTGCATTGTTGTTACGAGGTAGTGTCACTGTGTTCTGCATTGTTGTTACGAGGTAGTGTCACTGTGTTCTGCATTGTTGTTACGAGTAGTGTCACTGTGTTCTGCATTGTTGTTACGAGGTAGTGTCACTGTGTTCTGCATTGTTGTTACGAGGTAGTGTCACTGTGTTCTGCATTGTTGTTACGAGGTAGTGTCACTGTGTTCTGCATTGTTGTTACGAGGTAGTGTCACTGTGTTCTGCATTGTTGTTACGAGGTAGTGTCACTGTGTTCTGCATTGTTGTTACGAGGTAGTGTCACTGTGTTCTGCATTGTTGTTACGAGGTAGTGTCACTGTGTTCTGCATTGTTGTTACGAGGTAGTGTCACTGTGTTCTGCATTGTTGTTACGAGGTAGTGTCACTGTGTTCTGCATCGGTGTTACGAGGTAGTGTCACTGTGTTCTGCATTGTTGTTACGAGGTAGTGTCACTGTGTTCTGCATTGTTGTTACGAGGTAGTGTCACTGTGTTCTGCATTGTTGTTACGAGGTAGTGTCACTGTGTTCTGCATTGTTGTTACGAGGTAGTGTCACTGTGTTCTGCATTGTTGTTACGAGGTAGTGTCACTGTGTTCTGCATTGTTGTTACGAGGTAGTGTCACTGTGTTCTGCATTGTTGTTACGAGTAGTGTCACTGTGTTCTGCATTGTTGTTACGAGGTAGTGTCACTGTGTTCTGCATTGTTGTTACGAGGTAGTGTCACTGTGTTCTGCATTGTTGTTACGAGGTAGTGTCACTGTGTTCTGCATCGGTGTTACGAGGTAGTGTCACTGTGTTCTGCATTGTTGTTACGAGGTAGTGTCACTGTGTTCTGCATTGTTGTTACGAGGTAGTGTCACTGTGTTCTGCATTGTTGTTACGAGGTAGTGTCACTGTGTTCTGCATTGTTGTTACGAGGTAGTGTCACTGTGTTCTGCATTGTTGTTACACATGTGGATGTATTACCGTGTTCCACATTGGTGTTAAAGATATGGTAGAATCTCTCTTGTGTTCAGCACTATCCCCTCTGGCTCGTTGTTGACGTGTTGGTGGTCCAGTGGCCGTTAGGTTCAGTGGCTATGGACATGACAGGTGTTGCACAGATTCAGCACAGACACACAACTGCCAATCATCACCGTTTAAAATTTTTAAAATATTGTTTTTATTACTGGTTTTAGATCTCAACCCCAAAATTGCTACTCTAATATTTTACTAACTGTGAACCCCCCCCCCCCCCCCCCCCCCCCCCCCCCCCCCCAGCAAGAATAAGATTGGAGAGAGGGGAGGACCAATAACAACAACAAAAATTTGTTGGCGATTCATGTGTTCTGTATACATGCATGAAGGACTCTTTGCCTTTCATGAGATGGTGCTGTGTCGTCGGTCGACAACTTTCACCCAATGCCATGTCGCCACAGGGAGGAAGTCTCCTTCTTTAAGCCTCCCCTCCTTCCTGATCCCCCCCCCCCCTCCCTCCCTCCCTGTCCTTCCAGGCTTAAAACGACTAATGCTGCTGTCCAAAGGAATGCTGGTGTACAAGTTAAATGAACTGAAAATGAGTTGGGCTGGTTGTGAAGATGTGTGGTTTTTTAAGTCAGTGATCAAGGATAGTGACCGTGCCACAAAAATAGATGAATTACGAACCTGTCTACCCCTTGGGGTTTCTACACTTTTTGCAGAAATACGATGGCTATAGTGAAGATTGAAAATGTCATGGGAAAAAAATAATCTGAATTAGAAGTTCTTGAGTGTTCGTAAAACCTGTGGAGGTAACCGTGATTGTTGTCTTGGTATGGCAAGACAAGGCCTTGACCAGTGAGTGATGACTTGAGTGTAACTCTTGTGTATGAAATCTCATGTGATTCAGGCTGCCACCTAGGCAACATCTGGAAACGTGTGTTACAGAAGGAATATCAATTCTCTGACATTTTGCCTCAGAGACAGGCATCAAACCTAACCTTTGACAGGGAGAACATTTGCAGCTACTGTAAGACAGACTTCGGGACTGGTCGTTCTGTCTAATTCATCCTGGCGGCTGTCCCCGCAAGAGTTCAAATGTCAAGGCAAACACGTACGGAAGATAATGCCAGTAGCATTTAAAATTTTTTTTTACAGTAAACAGGTCAGTGTTGAGCGTTGTGGTTGTGCTGGTGTGTGTGCGTGCGTATGTTTGTAAATGCTGGCGTAACAAAGAACAAAATCTCTTCATCTATATCATTTTATCTCTTCGGTTTTGTTGATGCCAAGATAAACTGTGACAGGAAACGTAGTGTACAGCCTCACCATTAGTTTCAGACTTGAGAAATGTTCATAGTGCTGTTGTGAATGTATTCGTATAACGTTATGTGCCATAAGCGTAAATGAAAAGTACGGCGTTTGCTTGGGCAAATTATAACCATTTACTTGTTATTTTAACATGAAAACTATGATTGAAGAGTTTGAGATGTTTGTTAAAAAAATAAAGTAAAATGACAATAATTAGTTAAGATACCAAGGTTAAGTCAGAATCAGTGTTCATGGTAACTGTTTTTTTTAAAACGGTGTCATTTTGTTGAAAACAAAAGTCTAAGGGTCATTGTGTTGCTGCTAGAGATCTGTGGTAGATTCAGAGTAATTGTACATATACAGGCACATTCTGACCTGGAATCTCGCATAGCTGTCTCTCTGGCAACAGTGAGACTAAGGTTGTTGCTTCCCCTTGAAGTTTGTTCATTGAGAGGTCTCCTTTCTCTGATCTGCCCTCCAGGCAAGAGAGTGCAGCAGGTTGCTGCGAGTCCCTGCCCAAAAGAACTGTGCTTGCAGATTTATTCATCTTCAGGGTCTCCACTTTGTTCTGTGTAAGGAACGCTGAACATGAATCTCGGCAGCCAAGAAACGTTTGAGTTTGTAGGTGGGGAATATGATATAAAAAGCAAAACAAACCAGTTGGGACATGGTATTGTTGGTGTTGGGTTGCCTGCTTCTTGGGTGTACATAGATACCCTGGTTATGTCAAGGTTTGTGGCTGTTTTTGCAGCACAATATTTTGATGGTATACATGTAAGATAAGCCGACTTTGTGGGTATGATTTTATGAATGTATCGGGATTGCATTATATACAGTGGTTCATATAAATTGAGATGAAAATAGTATGGGATTGCTTGTTGTGAAAGTACACACCATGAGGCATTGCAGGTTTTCCATGACTGTAAGACTGCTCACAGTCACATGTTCAAATTTACACACACTTGTGCGCACGCGCACACACACACACACACACACACACACACACACACACACACACACACACACACACACACACACACACACACACACACACCTCACACCTGACACATGCATGCATGCACACACAGACAACACACACACACACACACACACACACACACACACACACACACACACACACACTCACAGACTGTGTTTGATGCTGATTTACTTACCCCTCAAAAAAAAACACCACCATTTTATCAACAAAACATAATTTTGTGAAAAAAATGATCCCTCAAGTCCTTAAAAAATAAAGGTAAATAAAAGCTTTATTTCCTTCAGAAAATAATTTCTGAACTTCATAATGTTCCAGTCTTTTGCAGAGAATGTCCTGTCTTGAAAAGAATGCATGTTGTAAGAAACCCTCTCATCTACTCCCTCCCTCTGTTAACTCCCAAAAGCCCAAACCAAAAGCAGACGTAAAGTTGTCAATGACTGATCGCAGTTCTGGCTTTGAATGTGAGAAGAGGCCCATCTGTCCTTCTGTTGTATTTTTTTTTTATCAAGAGAGTACTTATATGGCACCTATCCCTGGCCAGAGACCAAGCTCTAAGCGCTTTACAATCCACATTTTTGTTTACACAACGGACTGCCTACCTGGGTAGAGCTGACTGAAGAGCTGCCTGCTGGCGCTTCATTCAGTCATTTCCCGTGTCATTCAGTCAATATTGTTCATTCAGTTTAACAACTCTTTCATTCTTTCAATTTTTTACGCAGAGTGCGTGCAGTGTGTAATGTGTCGTCCATACCAACAGCCAAACTGGCCTTCTCTTCTGAAAGTTGGTGATGGGCTTTGACGTGTGTGCAAGATGTTGTGCGTGCGTTCACACACAGAACCTCGGTTTATAGTCTCATTCGAAGGACCGTATGGGAAATGGAGTCAGAACCAATGTTAACTCCAAGGGAAAAGTGGCCCTGTACCAAAACAGCCCAGCGGAGATTCAAATCCGCAACCCCAGGATCACTAAGATTACGAGTCCGGCGCTCTACCAATCAAGCTATTCCGGTCCAAGCTATTGATCTGCCGTCTCATCATCTATACCTTCTCTATAGCATTGCCCCCCACACACCGCTCGTTCTGACACACTCATGCACAGCTGCATTCAGGCTCATCTCATTGCTGTCTCAGCGCCAGAAGTCAGCAGGAAGCTATCAGTATTAGAACTACATCAGGTAACCCACCAGAGGAGGCACTGCACTGCGACTTGCTTGGTGTTTCAGTGGTCCAGTGCATGCTGGACACCATCTACTGAGACTTGACAGTCTTTTGTGATCTTTGTCAGATTCCATCTATCGCTGAACTAACCCGTTAACTCCCGATTTTTGTAAGGTGCTTCCTTTTTCTCAGAAGACTTCCTCCTGATGTGGACAAAAAGTTTTGGGGTTATGGAAAGAAGCATTGTTGTGTCGGAAGGAATCTGTCGTATTCTGGAAAGAATCCTATTGAGAATGGACATGAAAGCATCCCTTGGGTTTTGGAAAGAACTCCCTGCTGTAAGTGGGGGAAAAAAATCCCTGCTGTTTTGAAAAGAATCCTTTCTGTTTTGAAAAAAAAAGAAAAAAAGATAGGTCCTGGAAAGAGTGCCTCGTGGTCTGGGAACTTTGCCTTCTGTTTAAGAGAAAAAGTGTCGCGGTAAGAGCCTTTCCTAATCTGCAGGGAATCCCCCCCCAAAAAATCCCATGTGCCCTGGAAAAAATCTCATCTATTTCAAGAAAAAAAAATCTCTTCTGTAAAGAATCCCTGCTGTGGGAACTATCCCTCCTGATTAAAAGAAAGGATATCTGGGGAAGAATCTTTCCTCTTCTGTAGGGAATCCCTCCAGTTGGTAGAAAAAAAATCCCTTGTTTTCTGGGAAGAATCTTTTCTATTTTAAGAAAGAAATCTCTTCTGTAAAGAGTCCCAGTTGTAATGGAAAAGAATCCTTCCTGTTAGGGAAAGAATCCCTTCAGTAATGACAAGAAAAGTCCTACTAGTAGTGCGGCCCCCACCTATTCTGGATTGAATCCCACCCCAGGTTGTAATTTTCCTGTAACATTTGAAGTCTCTGTCTGTGTGTAACCTTTGTAGTCTGTATTCATATGTATACATTATCAAACGTATCCATATTGCCATGCTTGCCATGTTTATAATGTAAAATATGCATGTTTGTTTGTATGTTAGCGTGTGCGCAACTGGCATTGTGCCCTTACGGATCGATGTGCAATATTAGATGTACCTAGATAACTACCAGCATTTGGGTTTGTGTGTGTGTGTGTTTGTGTGTGTGTGTGTGTGTGTGTTTGTGTGTGTGTGTGTGCGTTCCAGCAGAGCTGATGCATATTCATTTCTGGATGCAACATCAATGGATATTATCTGTGGTCCATGACAAGATCTGTTTTGCTGCCAGCGGGTTTGATATTGTATTGTGCTGTGTTGCATTGCAGAACATGTTGCAGCAGATGATTTTTTACAGCATGGATTTCAGTCTGCTCTTTCACAGAGGAGCTCATTTCCGTAGTATGGCATTACACACCTTTTCTGTTTCGTTCGTCGCATGTTATTCATTACCTACCAGACCAATGTGATACTTGTGCAACAGACAGGCATTGTTTTGTGTCCAAACAGTAGAGTGAGGCCTAACTTTTGATGGCATGTGATATTTATGGAAAATGTTACGTGATTGTTTATCTGTTGTAGCAACCATTAGAACGACAACTGTTTTCAAAAATTTTGTATCGTATAAATGCATCGCTACAGATTTGTTTGTTGGTGTAAAATCTGGGTCTGTTTCTGCGGGATAAAGGCATAGCCATGTAACAACAACATGCTTGGTTGTTTTTTTTTTTTTTATTGGTTTGATATTAAAACTTTTGACCCAGAAATGTGGATTTTTTAAATTAGGAATTACGCCAGGGTGAAATTTGGTCACACGCTGGACCCTAGCAGCATTTTGTAGTCGGACCCCCATCTTGGCAACAGCACATTTCAGCCAACACATGGCTTATGAATTTCTTAGCTCCAGACATTTGTGCTTTGTTGATACATTTACGGTTTGGACTTGGAGTCTCTTTTTGCTGAACGTCTAGCAGAGTGGCAAGGGAAAATACTAACGTCTATGTGGAATGAAAATCGCTGTCATAATAATGATGACTGTGCTTGTGGTGATGAGGACAACGTTGATGATGATGATGATGACGATGGTAGATGGAGGAAGAATGTGATGATGACAATGATTTTATCATTTTTTTTGTTTAAGTGTAAAGAACTATTGTTTGGTTTAGCCTAATCAATTAGGCTAATAAAAAGAAAATCACCCAAAGTTGTTTCGTGCATATATATATAGATGCACCAATACATTGATTGTTAGCTGGTTGCCATTATTTCTTCCTTTTCTCTTTTTTTGTCAGGCTTTCAGTGTAAGTGATCAGATCGACTGCTTGCTTTTTTTTCTTTTCTTTTTCATTTATTTTTTTTAATTTTAATTTTTTGCTAAAGAAGACTCCTACGAACGCACACAAAAATCCAGGATCCGCACAACCAAGTGTGTCATACAGAAACTGATCAGTCAGTAGATCAGATGGCTTGCTGACCATCTCCCCCCCCCCCCCCCACACACACACACACACACACACACACACAGAGTAGTGGGTAGGGGTGCCTCCCATCACTGACGCCAGGATTCTCAACGCCCTCCCTGCAGGCTCCATGTAATGTCCATAACATGTGGTCTGTCGTCAAAGAGGGCGCCACCAGGGGATACATAAGGGAGGTAATTTAGCCAAACGGTCGTGTCCTCGGGATCAGCTGCGGATCTAGGTGTTCCGCACGGATTACTGTTTTACAAGACAGGAATGAAACCCTTGCTGGTGTCTGAAGCGTGAGTCAAGCCGAGCATGCCATCTTCAGCACTGCTTCTCGCTGACTGCCGGAGTAAAGTACTACAGATACTACTGTGCCAGAAATACAATTAATGGAAAATACATCATGGGGTGGAATAGGAGACCCCTTAAATGACGGCCTTCAAAAGACAGCTTCTTTCTGTCGAATATTAAGGTCGGATTTGTTTAAACAATGAAAGCGTGAACTCGTTCGTGTGTGTGTGTGTGTGTGTGTGCGTGTGCGTGTGTGGCATGCATGTAGAACATTGAGATGCTTTCTAATCAGATTCACTTCGATTCTTGTTGGAAAGAAAACAACAAAGGGGAGAGAAATCCTGTTTGAAGGCGAGTGAGCGGTAGAGCTTCCGCCATCGGATGATGCTGTGGTGTGACATTGGTATTGAAGCTGTGCGACTAGACAAGTCAGTCACTTGCAGTCTGAAGTCTGCATTTCGTTGTGGCAGTACGGACAAGGTTAAACTTGCAGTCTGAAGTCTGCATTTCGTTGTGGCAGTACGGACAAGGTTAAACTTGCAGTCTGAAGTCTGCATTTAGTTGTGGCAGTACGGACAAGGTTAAACTTGCAGTCTGAAGTCTGCATTTCGTTGTGGCAGTACGGACAAGGTTAAACTTGCAGTCTGAAGTCTGCATTTCGTTGTGGCAGTACGGACAAGGTTAAACTTGCAGTCTGAAGTCTGCATTTTGTTGTGGCAGGACGGACTAAGTTAAACTTGCAGTCTGAAGTCTGCATTTTGTTGTGGCAGGACGGACTAAGGTAAACTTGCAGTCTGAAATCTGCATTTTGTTGTGGCGGTTTTTGCCCGTTGGCAGCAGTGTTGTTTGGTTCCGAATGGGGGCTGCCGTCAGTCGCTCTCTCAGCTCTCAGTTCCGTGTGAACTCCGGTTCACTTTCCGGTGTTCGTTGGCCGACGGTGGGCGTCGGTTTTCTTCTTCAGGACCACCGGAGTGGCCTTCTACATGCTCGGGTGGCGATGGTCCTGTGCCGTGTGAGGCCGCCTCAAAGAGGGAGCAGGACGAAAGTCGCAGGAGCGCTGCACGAGTCCCTTCTATTCTATGGTCCACGCAGACTTGGGCCGAGAGGGCAACTTTTCAGCCTCACCCAGTGAGGGGTTCCCATCATGCCCCAACCCACAAAAGCACGGTATCCCAGGCCACGGTAATCGTAGTCAGGCCAGCGCTTCATCGCCGATCGCCCCACATCTCCAGGAGTCGTGGCAGTCACGTCTTCGGGGGTGGGGGTGGGGGGGGGGGGGGCTGGACCCTGTATTAGCATTGATGGCGCTTACTCCCCTCTCTTCCCCCATCCACCCACCCAACCCCTTTCTCCCTTTTCCGCCCCCCCCCCCCCCCCCTCCAACGCCTAGTGAGTAGTACCCTGCTGATTTCTGTTTGTTTGTTTGCTTATTTCTTTATCTGTCTGTTCATTTTACACAGAACCCCTTGTATCTAGTTTTCATCCATTCGACCCCTGGATGAGAATCGTCAGAAATCTGCCACTGCCAGTGAACCCCCACTCCCCTCCTCCTCCTCCTCTTCATCCCATCCACATGGTATCCGACGTAAGTCATGACCCCGCCCCCCCCCCCCCCCCCCCCCCCCCCCCCCCCCCCCCCCACACACACCCTCCACCCCTCTCCATTCCCTCAACCGCCCTCCCCGAGAGAAGAAAATCCCAGTCCTAACGGCTTCTGAAAACAGCCAGTGAAGAGTTGTACAGGAATAGCAGGAAGGAAATGGCAGTGTGCCATGACACGGGTGCCACTGAGGAGGGGGGGGGGGGGGGGGGGGGGGGGGAAGCAATGTACGTGACCACAGCCAGGGAAGATAGTTGCTGAGTGAGGTGACTGCAGGCGGAAATCTGAACACATCTTTTAAAAAAGTTTTAAGTACTGTATCCGCCAAACACGAACAAATGAATCACAAGACAAAACAACAACAACAACAACACACACACACACACACACACACACACACACACACACACACACACACACACACGACAGGTTTCGACCTCTTTGGTCTTCTTCAGGCCAGATGAACATCTGTCAAGACAACGAACATGAAGAACGGAGCAATCACGCCCATCTTGCGCCGCGAATTTGATGAGATAAGTGATCGTGTGTGTGTGTGTCCTGAGTGTTGTTTATCTGGCCTGAAGAAGACCTTAGAGGTCGAAACGCGTCGTGTTTCGTTTTGCGATTCGTTTGTTCATGTTTGACGAGTACAGTATTTTTTTTTTTTTTGTTGAAGATTTACCCCGTGAAGAGTTAGGCATGAACGTAGGAAGGAAATGGCAACATGCCCTGACACACGTTCTACACTTTCACAGGAGGAAGCCAGGCCCCATAAAGAAGAAACTGTCTTGTGCCGTTTGCACACAGGCCACTCGTTTTACACCCGTTCTTTATCTTTTAAAAGGTGAAGAAGCTCCGTGGTGCATTCCATGTCATGTGCCACTCACAGCGAAGCAAATTCTTTTAGAGTGTTGGGACTTGCACGATGTGAGACATAAACACTTAACAGCAGACTCCGTGAATCAACGTCTTCATGGAGTCTGCTGTCAAGTGATGTCCCACGAGGCGTGATCTTTGAGTTTCTGAGGGAGATTAACATTTTTCTTCTGATCCAAGATTTTACGGAAGAAAGATTTTTAAAAGAAGTCTCTGGTGTGTTTTTAGAAAGCGTATTTTAAACAGGTGCG
Source organism: Conus ventricosus (assembly GCA_018398815.1). Classification (NCBI taxonomy): domain Eukaryota; kingdom Metazoa; phylum Mollusca; class Gastropoda; order Neogastropoda; family Conidae; genus Conus; species Conus ventricosus. The sequence continues at coordinate 9,217,811 of CM031618.1, read as the reverse complement.
TGAATGTTTTATTTTTAAATCTTTTTTTTTTTTTTTTTTTCATTGTGATGACTTGTGAGTTGATTTTAACATGGTAAGAGTCCTGATATGGCCCTTTGCTGTCGGCTGGGCTATAAGCAACCTTACCTTACCTTACCTTACCTTATCCATCTAGCTTCACTCTTTCCTCTGCAACGTTTACAACTGACGGTCTGTCTCGGTGATAAGGTTCCATTCCCGCTCGACTACCCATTCATTTTTGTGGTCTGCCTGACTACTCTTGTCTGTCAGATCCACAGGAGAGTTCGTGCAACTGTCACGCACAATTGTTTTCAGTGAATCATATTACTTTTTGACTACCGACTTGGGCTCCTTTTCTCTCAAGGACCAGCCAAGGGATTGGAACTCTTTACCATCGGCAAAATTTCATCCTCGTTGCACTCTTGACACTTTCGTGGCAAAGGGCCACTACTACACAGCTGTCACGGGGGCCGCAATAGTTCAACTGGTAGAGCGCCGGACTCATAATCCAAGGGTTGCGGGTTCTAATCTCCGCCGGGCCGTTTCGGTACAGGGTTTTTTTCCCCTCGGAGTTAACATTGATTCTGACTCCATTTCCCATACAGTCCTTCGAATGAGACTATAAACCGAGGTTCCGTGTGTGAACGCACGCATAACGTCTTGCACACACGTCAAATCCCATCAGCAACTTTCGGAAGAGAAGGCCAGTTTGGCCGTTGGTATGGATGACACGTTACACAAAGCATGCACCTTCCCCGAAGATGGAGTATGGCTGCCTTAATGGC
>CM031618.1:9204526-9212026 GCA_018398815.1 Conus ventricosus | reverse complement strand
AAAGAGAAAAAAGAAAAGAAAAGAAAATGACAAAATAAAACAAAATAATGATCAGTAGGTTTTTGAGAACACAAAGGGGGGGGGGGCAGGATCTGATTGTAGATGGGGGAAGTTCAAAGCCTTGATCTCTGTTCAGGCTGGGGCGTCTGGTCTTGATTTCGATGGCTTCTTTGACTTTTCTTTTTGTGAGGAAGGGCTCTGTAGGTAAGATCTTGGTTTCTTGGGGGCTTTGAACTCCCCCCCCCATCTACAATCAGATCCTGACAACCGTTCACCCCACACAACAGTCGCCCCACCAGGCCTCGCTGCCGCAACAGCAACAGTGAGCTGATGAAGACAGGGCGACCCTGTCGAAATATTCTCCAAGTAAGTCTTTTTTTTATTATTGAGTCTAACTACTTTTCTAATGTTGAATCCAGAAACCTATATTCTTATTTGTTGGTACTTAGCAGGTGTTCATGATTCTTTTCGATTAGTTTTATGATTTTTGTCTGGATCGGCAGAGTCCATGAAGACATATTTCTTTACTTGAAACTTCATGTAATTGTCAGTCCAAACTTTTATATAATCTCCCAAGTCATCTGTCTGTCTGATTTGGTCTTGCAAATCAAGAAGCGAGAGGGATCCTGAAAATGCTCCCAGTTCTCAATCACAATGTTCACCTCCAGCTATACTTCCATTATTGAAGAACTGCGGTAGGCATCCTTCAGTCTCGGAACACTATGGAGTTGCGCTCTAGGTGTCTATTCTGGCACAGCGACGGGTGTGGCTGGCTAGTCCGACGCGGGAATGACAGTCCCTGTGGCAGAGGGCACAGAAGAAGTCTGACGCTGGTCTGTCTGCCTGGGCTGCAGCCTTTCTTCTCGTTCTCTTTTCCCGTGCTGCTGAGCGAGTGTCTCTTCGAACTTGGAGAGACCTTTCTGCACCGTCTGTCTCCATGACCGTTCGAGGGCTGTTGCTTCCAGTTGTTCTGGTCGATGTTCCAAGGCCTTTAGGTCCCTCTTGCACACGCCTTTGAATCGCAGCTGTGGTCTCCCTGTGAAGAACAATGGCTTGTAAAAGAAACTTCCGTGGAAAGTCTGATACATTGCCCATGTGTCCAAGACTAGCGGGACAGAGGACGGGCAAGTTGCGGCACACATACCACTTTCCGAAAATAGGCTATACCTCGCGCTGCCGGGCAACCGCTATTTGAACTGAGACAAGCACTCATGACTACAAAGCATACCAAACAAAACAACAACAACAACAAAGAAAAAAAAATCAGAACATCAAGAGGTAGCTGTTTCTCACAAGCACTCATGACTACAAAGCATACCAAACAAAACAACAACAACAACAAAGAAAAAAAAATCAGAACATCAAGAGGTAGCTGTTTCTCACAATCTAAATGCCTTATACAAAAAAAAAACAAAAAACAAAAACAAAGACAAATTTCGAACAACTTCTGATGAGGTTGACGACATCAGTATAGTCAATCTAGATAGTGAAGGCTGTCTTTAAAAAAAAAAAAAAGACTGAATGAATAATTCAGTTTTAATGTTCCTTAGGGGTGGACTGCAGAGAACAAATATATTTCATTTTCTGGAGAGAGAGAAAGAGAGAGAGAGAGAGAGACGTTTCTCAACGAGAAGCGAAGCCTTTGCCCCTTGTGAATGGGTATGCGCGAATCAATCCAAGCACACAAGAGTTTGATTGTTCTGCTTCTTACGATTACGGCAAAGCTGTTTCTCTTTTTTTGAAATGTTTCCGTTTCAAATACTCACACAGATTGCTGAGTGTCGGTGTTCGTGGGAGATACCAATCACCTAAATCTGAAAGCAGTTGGATGTTTAAAGAACTTTTGTGCAAGGCACAATCTTCTGAAAATACATCTTTTAAAAAAAATCATAAATAAAAGAAAATGAAGTACTCTATCCACCAAAACATGAACACACAAATCACAAGACAAAAACTCGACGCGTTTCGACCTCTTAGGTCTTCTTCTGGCAAGATAAACAACCCTCAGGACAACGAAAATGAAGAACGAGCAGTCACTTACTGACCTGAATTCGGCGCAAGATCGGCGTTGTTTTGAAAATAGCTTTCTGTCTTTCCTTTGCCAGGGTGGAAGTTACAACAACAACAACAACAACAACAAAAATTCACGTCTGCTTTCTTTCTTTTTCACACGGTCGTCGGCAGGAAGGACTTAAGGACTGGTAGGACCGTACGCTGCAAGATCTTCAGCTTGTGCACGTTAAAGATATGAAGAACAAAGCGTTTCTCATTCCGCGATTCACATGTGCACACATTCACACACACTACTTATCCACTTTGTCTACACGTCACTCACCAATACAACAACACCCCCTCCCTCACGCACGTCTCTGTCTCTGTCCCTCTCTCTGTCTCTCTCTGTCTCTCTCTCTCTCTCTCTCCTCTCTCTCTCTCTCTCTCTCTCTCTGTCTCTCTGTGTCTCTGTCTCTCTTCTTTAAACCATAATTTGAACACACCGTCTAAACATGTAACCTACTCCATTAAATCACTCATCCTCACCCCCACTCTGTCTACCATCCCTCTTCTCCTCCCCCTACCTACCATTCTTCTCTCCCCCCCCCCCCCACCGCCCTACTCCTCTCTCTCTCTGCGCTTTTGTGTGTTTGTTTTTCTTTCCTTAATTTTTGACTGTCCACCATGTCATTATTACGTTTATGAACAGTCTGCTTGTCATTGTGGAATTATATTACTGTCTTGCTATGTTGAATTGTCAGTATGAATGATATGTGTTGAAATAATGTAAGTAGTAGGATTAGGGACTTCTCACCCCTCAAAAGGGGTTGTGGTAAGGGGTTGTGGTTGTGGCGGAGGTCACAAAGGTCGAAACGCTGAAGGGCGAATCTTATGACAGAGGATGGTCGGTGTGAAAATCGGGAGATCGATGTGAGGCCCCTTTGAAGAGACCCTACGGGCGATGCGAGGCTTGCATCGGGGATGGTTGCAACCAGATTTAAAAACGTAAAGAAAAAAATGACAACTGGTTTTTTTTTTTCCAAGGGCGACAAACAAAAACACATTTTAAAAAAAAAAGGCAGTCAGCTCCCTTGAAAGGCCCGAATTGAACTCGATAACCTATACCAGTGATCCTTATTGATTCTCGACACTCCTAATAAAACGCCTTAGGGGCAAATCATATGACACCAGGATGTCGATGAATGCATCGTGAGATCGATGTGTGCTCGTAAGAAAAACCTAAGGGTGATAAAATACGCATGCACGGTAAGTTAATACGCCTGTCTGTCAACATATAAGAAAGCTGAATGTTTCTTTAAACCATTGAACTGTATAATCGAATCTGGAAGGTTATATTTACGTGCCAAAAAAAAAAAAAAAAATTCAGGTGCATCAGAGCATTTTAAAATATTATGTAAATGACATTTTTTTCCCCGTCCGCTGATCGTTCGAGCTATAAAACTGACTAAAGTCAAAGCAAATCATAATTTTAACTTTAGTCAGTCTAACAGAACGAAGGACCACCCAGGAAACCCCACGAGGAGGTGGGGGATTGTTTCCAAAAAAAAATTGGATTAAACAGCACACTCCTGATACAAAAAAAAATTTAAAACGACTATTAGAACACTCATCAAGACTACAATCACGTTGGAACGCTATCATCCCGGGGAGGGTTTCACGAAACAAAAGTCTATACAGCGTGGGAAAAGTTGTGACACCGTCAGAAGCGAGAACTCTTTAATGTAAAAAAAAGGAAAGAGAACTGCGGGTTTGGCGTACGTAAATTTTAGATTTCCGTCCCTTCTGAACCCGATGTTTTGTCCCCCCCACTCTCTTTGCGTTTGAAGAACCTTTTGATAGGTTTCTTTGGTGAAGGCATTGTGTTTTTTACTCAACCCTTTACAGCTGAATTTGGTTTGTTCTTTCCCAGAACAGAAATAGGTTTTAGAACAGAGCCCCACAAAGAAATCTCCCCTGTATTCGACTTTGAACAAGCGGGTGTCCGTTTGTCATATTTGGCACGGGCCCGGCAATCGGCGCACTGTTTGGCAAACCCACGCGCCCCCGGTCTTGTAACCAGTTTGAAAGAGTGAAGCGTGTCGTTCACAAGCCTGACTCGGAAACCACCCATTGTACTCAACGAAAAACTGCTGTCGCATGGAGGGTCGTACGACTTGGTCCACCCTTTGATGACTGAGTGCCATGTTTCAGCGAATCCGTAAACCATCTCCAAAAGTTGAAAATCTGATCTGTTGACAAATTTGTCCAAACAATCGTAATAAAACTGCAACATTCCCAAATTGGCATATTGGTAGACGAAATAACCAGTCTGGATCGGGAGTGCACAGTTGATCTTTTTTTTTACTCATTTTTTACTTCTACAACCGCCACCTAGCTCGGTCAGATTTTGAAACCGACTTTCATTGACGACTTTGGGGGGTTGATCCACGGTGACATAATGAATATCTCGGTGTTTGGCGATGTTAGTCAGCGTTTAACCATAGAGACTGTTGCCTAGCAATTTGAAGGTTTCAGCCAAAATAGTCTGCGATGAATTCTTATCACCCTGGGCGCGTGGTCAGACACCCGTTTTACCAAATTCCCTTTAACCGGGTTGGGTGTGTACTCAATGACTAATGTGATGTTGTTCACAACAAGACCATGTTCAAGTACCACTTGAGTAATGTGTGGGTTTTGTTTTGTGTTTGTATCGATTCTGACCCCGTCAATTTATGTGTATGAAGTTAGCAGTAACAGTTGACTCATACAAATCAATATATTTGGGGGGGTTTCGGCTGTGTCAAGGGGCGCAATCGCCTTGAAGTATAATGTTAGGTTGGGTGCTTCACCCATAGCAAGGTCATTTCAGGCAAGCGACTGAGGGGAAGCAACCGTCTCCGATCTTTACTTTCCTTTTACCGAGTGTTTTAACAAACCTTAGCATACGTTGATACATTTTTCCTGTCATTATCGTGGGGGGCCGATCAATAACATTAAATCAAGGGAGGCTAGAGGGGGTTAGCACCTGACGTTTAATACCGCCTCATACACGATAACACAGTTGTTTTTCTTCCCATTCATCCCTAGGGCTAGCGGGGCATTACGCCTGCCATAAAACGTTGACACTTTTTTTTCTTCCCCATCAATCTAGGAGTGGTCCGTTAAGCTGTCTCTATTGCACCATATAACAAATTCACCAGTGTTCACTGGGTCCTGCGGGTTCAAAACGAGGACCGTGATCGAGACAGAGACAGAAAATACGCATAAAACACGACAGACAGAGACACAGACAGACAGAGAACAGACAGACAATAATCAAAAAGGAGAAGGAGGAAGAGGAGAAGGAGTAGAAGAAGAAGAAGTAATAGAAGAAAAAGAAGAATGAGAATCATTACTAGATTTACTGTATTAAGAATTACTTGCATTTTTGAAATCGAACAAAAGAAAAATTTAGAAGAGAGGGTGTTAGTTACCGCCAATGGCATTGACAAACAAAGCACTGACAAGGCACGATGCATTTCACCTCTTGGTTCTTCTTCAGGCAAAACAAATAAATCACATTTAACATTTAGGACAGTACAAACAAAGAACGAAAAATGACTCATCTGTTGTTGTCCATGTAGTGGGGAGAATAGCGTCCAAAGAGTTATATCTAACATCAAATTCCAAATTCTCACTGAATAATTTCGGGTTGTTGTTTTTTTAAGCTCCTTTTCCACACAACGTAATGATAACGCTCTGGTCCTGACCTTTATTAATACACAAACAAAATATGCTTACCAATGAGTTATTTATCACAATTATTATTTCAGCAACAGACATTTTGCAGAAATGATACAGTTTAAACATGGGTTTTATCATATAACGTTTGTTCCTTAAAAAAAGCACTGACCGGTGAAAGTTAAATCAGAAACGTTCTTACCTTCATTTCACGGTTTATTGTGAAGGTTTTTTTTGAAGGTATGCCTTGGGGGGGGAAAGATAGGAATTTAATGTGCCCTTTCCATCCGAATGGTCTTTTTAAAGACGTTTTTTGGGATTTTTAAATGATCTAAAAAACTTTTTACGCTGTTTTTTTGGGAAAAAAAACCCAGCAAAAAAAGATTTTTTATTTTTTGGTCGGGTTTTAAGAAAACGGTCCCCTTTAAAGCGCCCTTTTGTTAAAATGGGGAAAATCAAATGCTTGGAAAACTATTTTAGACAAAGGCAAAAATTTTTGACCTTTTTTAAAGTCTAACTGTGGCTTTTAAACGTGTGGTCTTGTTGGGTCCATTGTAAACGAAAGGGGAAAGGGTTGTGTGAATTTCTTTGGGACTTTTTGGGTCGTCATTGTTTTTTTATTTATTGGGCGCGTGCCATTATTACTGGTATTACCGCTTACAAAAGACAAGGGGGGTTTTTTGTTAGTGGTCGGGTTTTATGTTATGTCTTTGCTGGGGGTACAAATTAAATGGTGAGGTTGATGCACTGAGGGGGATGTCCTTACCCGTGGCGTACAACCTTGATGACATGTGTTTGCTGTATGAGGTTTTTTTAAACGGGAAAAGTTTTTTCTTTCTTTTTTTTTTTTGGTCGTTTGGGAAATAAAAACCCCGTTGTGAGGCGTCAGCATCTTTCCAGAGAAATATACCCGCAAAAGCACGGAATTGTAATACTTTAGACAAAACCCTATTTTTCAACGTTTTGCCTGAAAAAATTTTTGGAAAAAAAAATTTTTGATTTACATTTAATATCCGACAACAAAAAGGCGCGGGGTGGGAAAAAAACCCAAAAAAAAAGTTTTAAAGAAGGAAAAACGGAGGAGAAAAGGCAGGAAGAAAAAAAGGAAAATTCTCGTCGGGGGGTTTAAAAAAAAGAGCGAAGATTGGGGATGGTGGTGATTTAATCAAGAGATATTTCTCCAAAAACCCGGCGATTTCGCAGACCCTGGGCACTTCGCTTACTTTTGAGGGAAGATGAAGCTGTTTAAAAATCGCTGGGGAATCGGAAAGACGGACTGGAAACGACGTCTCAACGCCCTTTTTTTAGAGGCAAAACAACGATTTAAAATTCCTCAGCCAACGAGACAGATGACATCGTTTTTTTTCAGATCCGAAACAACGTGAGTACGGCTCCCCCGTCTGTCAACAAAGAAAGATTCGAGAGGTTCCTGGAAGACATTAAAGCCCCGGATGTTGGGAACAGCCGCAGAAAAACCCGTCAAAGTAGATGGTCCATTCATGCCTAACGCTTCTGTATAAACCTCTCCCGGATACCCCCCCGGTTGCGTCGTCCCCATTGATTTCCTACGCCTCAAAGGGGATTCCCCCCGTGAAGGACAAAACCCTTTTTTGTTCACCCCAAAACCCGGGGTTTGTTTTTCTTTTGTGCCCGCGCTCGAGGGTGTCGTTAAAAATGTTCAAAAACCCACCCAACTTCTCTTTTAAACATGGTATGAGAACAGGGGCAAAAAAAAAGGAGGGGTTCTGGGCCCCGCTACCCATTGGAAAAGGCCGAAAAAAAAAAAAA
>CM031618.1:9187919-9203526 GCA_018398815.1 Conus ventricosus | reverse complement strand
TAATTTTTACTGGGTACGTTTGTTTTATTGTCTGACCTCCCATGATTCAGATGATTGAAAAGGATTGCGTGGGGAATTAGTATGGCGTCGCTCTTACGTAAAGAAAACAAAAAAAAATTTGGACGACTATGATCCCGGAAAAAGGTCAAATATCTCTGTTTTTTGATGAAAACAATCTGTATGGTGGGCTAGGCGCAACCCTTCCATTACGCAACTTTAAAATGTACACGGCGGGACCCAAAAAATATTAAAGCATTAATGGTTTGGGGCATTTTGGCGGGTCAACGCGGGAACATTCAGAAGTTACTTGAATATCCTCATGAACCCAATGACCTGCAAATGACTATCCTTTAGCAGCAAAAGTCTAAAGAGGGCAAAAACGAACCGCCTAAAATTGTGCCTAATCTTCGGGGCAAAAAAATTATTTGTCATTACAGACTCTCAATTTTATTTAAGACTTTTTTAAAGTTGAAGCAGTTCTCGAAAATTGTTTTTGATCAAGAACAGTTCATGAAACCATACATCAGAAGAACACTGATCTCGAACCAAACCCCAAAAGATGCTTCAGAAAAAGATTTTTTCAACTGTAAACAACACTTTTTGGAAAATTGGAGAATCCCAAAACCAAAATGTAATTTGGTCCCCCAAGAGAACGAAGAAATTAAGCGACTTCAAAACCCAAAATTTTATCAGGACTTTAGAAGTTCCATGATCAGCTTTTTGCATAATGTGAAAAAAAAAAAAAAAGTCAAATTGGACAAACCGTATTTTTTGGGGTTTTTTATGTTTTAGAATTACAAAGCTTTTGATGTAGAATTTCTTTATGACACTTAAACCCCCTCGATCCATCCAGAGACTTTACACAGATACAGTATTTGTTATAGTTCCCTATGAAGACATTTAAAAAAAGGGAAAACCGAAGGGGCTAAAGACAGAGGAGGGTATGATACATTGTTTACCCTAAAGATTCGCCTTTGCATTCATCGTTAAAAAAGGTTTAGGAAAGATGAAAGTGAATTATCGGGAAAAGGTGATCAAGGGATGGGGGGTTAAGGTCGAAAATGAAGTATTTCGACCCCAGGAGAAAATCTTTAAAAAAGCAAAGGAATATTGCAGCTTTTGTGCAGTCAAACATATCACATGACAACTATAAAAGCATTTTTGGCAATAAGACTTTTCATCATGAAACAAAAATGCGATCTAATTAAGAATCAACACAACATTGAAAACAAAGAAGCCACTGGGGGGGCCGCAAAAAAGGGGGGGGTTTATATTTTTCATCAACTTTTATTATAAGATCAATCATACTTCACCCAAATTTCGCTAATTCTTTTTTCATTTTGTTTATCTTTCGAATTTTTTTTTTATTCAAAAAATTTTTTTCCCCAATTTGGGGGGTTTGGTTGTGGGGGATCTGGATGTTTTAGCATGCATGTTTAAACCCCCGAAAATTTTTTTCCTTAATGCATTACACCATAAAATGATTCCCGTAATTTTCAAGTCTTTCCTTTCCCTTTTCTTTTTTTCTTCGCGCTTCCTTCTGAGTTTCCCTTTTAAAAAACTAAAATATTTTCGAAAATTTAATAAGCAATGGAATGTGTCTGGGGGGATTATCTGCATTTTCTTCCACACAAAAGATTTTGAGGAGCGGGTTGTTTTGTTGTTCGTTTCTCGTAAATAATAAAACGGGGGGGTTTTTTTACAATTCTTTTTATTTCAATGGAAAAACACTCCAAACGGGATCTGTTGCCCTGATCGAGTGCCCCCTTCTGCTTCCCCCGGAAAAATAAAGGTCCCTTTATTTAAAACCAAATGGAAAATTTTTTGCGGATGAAGTCTCTCCTTTCAACACATTTATTGTTTTTTCTTTTGATTGCTTGTACGGGTTTTGCCCTTTTAAAATCTTCATTATTCTTTGGGGCCAAATGAGGGCAATTTTCAAACCCCATTTCTGTGTTGCAAAATTTGTCAATAAGCCTCTGTATACGGTAGGGAAAATCTTTCAGCTAACTGTTTTGTTAAATTTTCAACAAAGCCTGTACTGTGAATTGGAATCCTTTTTTGACGGAAATCTTTTTCAACAAAAATTGTTTTCATTTCCCCCTTTAAATTTTTTTTCCACACGACTTGAATAAAGCGAGGAAATTTTTTAAAGGGACCTCGTTGGTATACTTGTAGGAAAACAGCCAGAAAGCATCTTTTGTGTTAATGGTTCCGCATTTTTGTATCTTGAACTATGTCAATGACTGTAAGTGCGTATTAAATCTTTTTTCAAAATCGTAAAGGGTAAATATAGAAGGCCCATTTGATGGGCTTTTTCGGTATTGTTTTTCAAAGGCGGTCTGTATTCGTCTAGGCGCAGGTAGAAAAATTTTTCCAAAAGCTTTTTTAGATAACATTCTTTGTTTTTGTTCACTGACACTGCCGCTTGGCTTAGTTTTTTGATTGCCGTGTTTCCCCCTTCCCAATATCCTTTGGGCGAATAATAAATTTTTTTCATTTTTTTTAGCCAAATTAGCGCAAAAAAAATAAAAACAGTAAACCCAAACAACAAAAAAACCCCGTTTCTTGCATCTTTTGTTTTTCGATGGTGATAAAAGTCACTGAATTTTGGGGGGGGCAATGTTTCGTTTGGGTTTGCCTGTTAAAAGATAATATTCTTTTACTCCCGGGTAAACACTTAAATGTGTAAGCTGCTGCCCCTTTTTTTTTCAGTGGTCGTTAATAAAATCCAACTGCTAAATTCTTGCTTTTCTAGGATCTTGTCTGCGCTAGTGCTCCACCTTTGTTTGTCTTTTCTTCCCGTCATCCGTAGTTTACAAAGCTAATTACTTCCGCTAAAAGCAAGGCATTCACTACTGCGCCCCCTACATCATTACAAGTGAACCCATTTTTTATAAATGTATTTTTTTTCTTACATATTTAATTTCGGGAAATTTTTCCCTTGCTTAACTAGAAAATTTTTCGTGCAAACGAAGCGCAAATGATAGAAATTTAGCTTTGCTGGTCTTCAAAGTCTAGCTTCCCCAAGATCCGTGGTTTAATTTTTACAAGTTTTTCCCAAAGCATTGAGACCTACACTTAGACCTCCAATAACGGCAAAAATGGTATAAAAGGGTTGGCGCCCCAGTTTTTTCGGCGCCTTTTTTAAAAAATAAAATAATTAACTTACGCCTTTAAAAACGCACGGTCCGATTATTTTGTTCTTTGACCCGGCTTTTTTTAAGGGCGCAATTTAATAATTAAAAAAAAAACATGAACATGAGATTACTACAGCTACAGGGCCAAAACCCTTCTAATTATGTTTTGACCAATTTGTGACCAAGCTATTATCCCCAAAAAAGGAGAGGCTTATTCTTTGGCAGCATGTGGGAAAAAAAACATTCCCTTTGGGAACTAAATTTCAGCATAAACAAATTCAACAGATGTCCCCGCAAGACATTTTTAAAGTATCAAACAGGTTGAAGGCAGTTGGGGTCGAGAATGTGAAAAAGTGTGGGGCAAAGGGTTCTTTTTTGTACATAAACTAGTCATAGTTTTGCCCCCATTTTCGAAAAAGATTTTTCGTATGTTTTAAACGAAAGATCCATTTTAAAAAGTCATTAGAGTTCTAAGCTTGATCTATATTTAAGGGTATCAGGTGTCCCCTTTTTCCAGTGGTTAAAACGCGGTCAGTAAGTAGAAAATGAGCATTCCCAAAGGGGCATGGGGTTCAATCCCCGCCTGGCTCGTCCCCAAAATGGGGAAAAAAAAAAAGGGCAGCGAGGGACACCGGGGCATGAAGGGTGTGGCCCAACCCCCAGAGTGTCGGAGTAAGGGCCGAAAAAAATGCTTGAAGGGGTTCTCTTTGAGGACTCTTGCTGCCACGCTCTCCACGAGTTTTTTTCTATGATGCATGGTAACCATTTACTTCCGGGGAAAAGCCGGGGGACATCCGGAAAACCGGGGGACACTGGAAAGACCAGAACCAAGGGGTCTGTGGGCTGGCTCCCCATTTGCCTTAAACATGTGGCACCAAAAATAAAAGGGAAAAAAGCTCCCCGGATTCCCCCAAAGGGGAGAGAATGATGAACCATCGGCTCAACCTTTACGACTGCAAATTTCCAAACGGGCTATAACATGGCCAAATGGAATATCCATGTGCTGGAAAGCTTTTTTGCTACCACCCTGGGATGAAAACCACAGAAAAAGATGGGGTGTGTGAAGAATTGAATGAGCGCACGCACTCATCAGCAGAAAGACTCGGAAGACCAAGGCCCGGATTTAAACCCCAGTGCCCAAAGGGCATCCCCGTGTTGGTTTGGATGAGGAATTTGCACAGGCCCTCGATGCCAGGCGCCTGAAATAACCCGCCACGAGCAAACGAAACTGAAGATGGGGAAACGGGCAAAAAACGTCCAAAGACTCGATGCACGATAGGGGAAAAACACCCGGAAAAACAAACAGCCACATAGGGGACATTGGTAGCCACATGTAGAGACGCCCATGGAGTAAAACTACCCCAAAAAGAAAACACCCCCAAAAAATCCAAACCCCCAAAAAAAGATGGGCAGTCAGGTCCCCAAAAAAAACAACCTCAAGAAGAAAAGAAGACCGCACTGCCAGTGAAAAAAAAGGCTTGGGAAAAAAGTGGGAAGACCCGAAGAAAAACAAGCGCCCCAGCAAAGGGAAACTGCGAGGAAAAAGGAAAACAAAAAAAAGAAACACAAGAGCGTTTTTAAAAACCCCTTCCGTTTTTCCAGAAACCCCTTTGAGAGGGGAAAATTGGGACCCATGTGGGACAAAGGAGTTCTTGACAGCACGGGGAAAACATACTCTCTCACAGAGCAAAGCACCCCTCGACAGCAAATCTGGTGGGCCCCAACCCCCGGGGAAAGTTCATGGCAAGCCTCCAAAATTGGCGGAAATCAAGAAGGGGCGACAAACCGACCAATCATCACCCGGGCCCAAAAGGAAACCTTACCAGCTTTACAAAAAATGTCCCAAGGGGCTGGAGTTCCACGGGTGCTGCGATCGGTTGGAGAAACCCCGAAGATCACGGCCAGTGGATGAGGCGATGGTGTGTACATCCCCAAAAGCAAAAAATCAAGGAATCACCCTTCAGGCCCAAAATCACTACTGAACGTCGAAGGGAAAATCTTCTTTTCTGCAGGCAGCAAGGCTGACCACGTACCCGATGGGAAAAAAAGTACTTGGATTGTCTCCAAAAAGGTGGCACCCAGGGGTGGCGGGTGGTAAAAAAACGCCACTGACTGGGACGCAAACCAAAAAGCAAAAACAGAAAAAAGAGACCTGGAAATGGGGGTTATCTGGCAAACGCATAGGGTCTGGCCCCATGAAGATACAGTTGGCTCTTGAGATTACCCTGTGCCAAAAACACCGCGACAGCCAAGAAGTATTCAATGGCTTCCAAAGCGGGTTTTTACCCGGAGTACCAAAAAGATTGGATCAACTTGGAATGGATTGCAAAGGGTGTGCAATTTCCCCCATACTGTTGTGTGGCAATGGAACTTCTTAAAGCGCAACAAACAACGCAAAACAAACAGACCTTGGGGATGGATACAAGTCCTCCTCTCAAGGCCTTTATGGATGCACTACAGTGATTTATCCAGAGAAGACGAGACACGTCATTGCTGGAAGGTGGCGACATAGTTCCTCATCCAGATGAAGTTAAGCCAAAAAATCCGGAGTCTCTCATGAGGAAAGGAAAAGTGGCCGAACTGTGGTCTTTATGTTGCCAACCAGGGCCATTCAACGTCACAGAAGAACCCGTCAAGAGCCTTGAAATGGGTTGATGATACCTGAAGACACACAAGAGCAAAAGAAACCCAAACAGATGGGGGAAGAAGGGTTGGAGACCATTGACCAGTGTGGTCCTGGGAAATACAAAGGGCTGGTGTCTGCAGTTTTCGATACCCAAAATCCTATCCCCGATGATATCGACTCTGCACCCGCACAGTGGGGGCAAGGAAGCCCAAACAAAAAAGTTACAAGGAAAAGGGTTGGTGCCCACCCCGTCTACGCATCGCGCTGTACTGCCGCCAAGCAAAGCTCAAAAACCACTGAAATCCTCCTGGAGAATACCCAAAACAGGGAAGCAGCTTCAAAAACATGCTGGGGGACTCAGGAGACAAGGTGTAGAAGCAATCAAACCCCCCCTGAAAACAGGCAGAAAAAAGGAAAGTTCAAAAGGCGGGTCGCAAAAGAAAGTCCGATCAAGAAATAACAGGACACACACAACCCAACAGCAAGGGCTGGGGTGAAAAATGAATGGGGTCAAAGGCCCAAAAGGAAAAACCAAAAAAGACTGATGATTTAGGAGTAGAAAAGAAGGACCAAAAAAAAACTCCAAAAAAGAGTCCAGCAGAGCCAGAAGGGCAATGGACAAAAGTGGGGGAATGCCTCCAAAGAAGTCTAACTTGGAAAGACATTTTGGGAATGGCCCCCCTTTAGGACAGCTTCATTCTAATTGCAATTTACCTTTTGCCTCAAATGCAAACCTGTGAAGTGGGGGAAACGACGACCTGCATGCCCCTCTGCCCTGAAAAACAAACGTGGGGCATGTTCAAGCTATGTAAATCCTGGTCAAGGAAGGGACCAAAAGGGGGCACAACCTGTTCAAAGAATTGTACAAATATCTGGGGTAGTACCAAAACCCAAAAAAAGGGAGAACAGGGCTCCCAAAAGCACCGCAACATTCTTCACGGGAGAGCAGCAAATCATGGCCAAGAACAACAGTGCCACTCGAAACATGCAGGCAGAGTCTGCTGGATGGGGCAGATGACTGGGAGTGCACTGCAGACCTCCCAGAATGGAAGAGTCACCCAGAGATCATCAGCAAGAGTGGCATGAGACCAGACATAGTAGTCCACTCTCAGTCAACCAAGCAGCTGATCATGATCGAGCTCACGGTGCCATATGAGAACAGAATGGAGGCAGCTCAAATCTACAAGACTGAAAAGTATGCTGATCTGGCAAACAGCCTGAGGAGAGAAGGCTATCAGGTCAAAGTCCTCACTGCAGAAATTGGAGCTAGGGGATTTGTAGGAACGTCTGCATACAGCCTCATGAAACAGCTCTCAGTTGCAGGGAAGGAAAACACCAGAGCCCTGAAAGCAATGGCAGAAGCGGCAGAGAGGTGTTCAAGCTGGATCTGGTCAAGGAGGAACAAAAGTGAACTTCATAAGGCTTAATTACCCTACAAATATCAGGTGTCCCTGTGGCTCAGTGGTTAAAGCGCGAGTCAGTAAGTAGAAAATGAGCATGTCCAGAGGGTCATGGGTTCGAATCCCAGCCATGGCTCGTCCCAAGATGGGGAAAAAAAAAAAGGGGCAGCAGAGGGACATCCGGAGTCATGAACCGGGTGTGGCCCAACCCCCCTAGAGTGTCAGGAGATAAGGGCCGAAACACTTGCTTGAAGGGGCTTCTCTTCTGAGGACTCTCTGCTGCCACGCTCTCCACGAGTTTCTTTCTACAGATTTGGAACATTGTTATCGCCGCTAATCATGGGATTAATAACTTTTAATCATATAGATTTTATTTCCCTTCAAAATGAACGAGCAGAATCAGGAAACCCTAAATCAGAAAACATTGAATCAAGTCGAGAAAGTGACCAGTAAAACACCTCATCCTGGGCGTGTTGAAGCAGGAAAAAGATTAGCGGAGTGGAACAGACAAAAAAAATTAATGTTACAGAATATAGCTCATAATAAAAACATAACGCCGCCAACGCCAACAGTTGTTTCAATGCCGGCAGAACAAGAACAAGTTGATTCAAGGGCACCAAAGCCTTCATGGAATATTGAACTTAAAACTGTTGTCATTTTTGGCGCCATTGCTGCTGCTGGGGGCGGTTATTACGGTTATAAAATATATAACCAATGGCAACAAAAACAAAAGAAGTTAAAACAACCTGGACCACTAAATACAGAAAAAGACAACAGCACGCCAAAACCGCCAATAACAAAACATCATTTTGATCCATTTATAATGCAATAATATTTAAAAAATTTTTTTGATAAAAATAGATCATGGCGGATTATTATTTGTTTAAAATGATGAAGTCAATAAATAAAGACATGGAGTCTATAAAAGACATTTCCATAGACCAGAATTGTAATCAATGTGGTTGCTTAGGATGTAAGAACTTCATTAAGATCTATGCTGACCAATTACACGCCAAAGACGCTGAGGAAGACATCCTCAACGATGACGCGTTTTTTGAGGCGTGTGTGTACTATATTAGACACCTACTATTTAAAATAAAAAACATAGATTGTTTTTTGATAATTATAAGATAACTTGAATAAGAACTTGGTTGTACTTAGAGGATGACTTAGTTATGATCTTAGGTTAACTTGAGTAAAAACTTAAGGTGACTTGGGGGGTGACTTGAGTAAGAACTTAGAAGTGACTTGGGGTGACTTGAGGATAACTTGAGTAAGAACTTGTGGATGACTTGAGAATGACTTGAGAATGACTTGAGGATGACTTGAGGACAACTTGAGGACAACTTGAGGACAACTTGAGTGAGAACTTAGAAGTGACTTGGGGTGACTTGGGGTGACTTGGGGTGACTTGAGTTAAGAACTTAGTGACTTGAGTGCATGCGTGGGTGGGGGCAGGGTGGGGGGTGTGCATGCGTGGGGTAGGACAAAACACACAAACACCAACAAACAAACAAGAAGTGGAACTACTAGGGCCACTTCTTGCTTTGTAACTAAACAGGTTGTGTCCCGCGCGCACCTCAATCAACTAGGCCAAGTGATCACACTGGGGTCGTTTGGCCTAGTTTGCTGCTGTGCTTTGTAGGTCAAGCGATCACACTGGGGTCGTTTGGCCTAGTTTGCTGCTGTGCTTTGCAGGTCAAGCGATCACACTGGGGTCGTTTGGCCTAGTTTGCTGCTGAGCTTTGCAGGCCAAGTGATCACAATAGGGTCGTTTGGCCTAGTTTACCGCTGTGCTCCTCTTTTCTCAACCAGGCTTGCAACTGGCTTTGGCAGAGTTACAGCAGGTAATTGCTGTAGCCGAGCTTTTATGGCGGCTCTAATCGCCAGTAGTAGCACATCCGTCATTGTATATTTGGAGCATTTATATGGAGATAGTGCTGGCCACACACTACTCCTCTCCATACTGGTAGATGTACTAAGGCCTGCCTATCTAATTTGTTTGCCAGAACCTCCGAAAATCGTCATTCTGTTGCATAAGTTCAATGATAGTTTGACGCTTGCTGCACAGTTCATTTATACTGATACCTAGCTTGTGAAATTTAGAATAGTTATAAAAACACACAGAAAGTTGAATAAGTTTTCTAGCATACGAATCAGACATGTTTACCTGCGCCTTGAGAAATGAACGCCATGTTTGTAGCGTTTTTGTTTTTTTAAACATGACTTGAGCTGTCTCAAGCCAGTGCCCAACAATTAACGCGTGATGGATTGTTTTTCTTTGGCCAACTTTCAACAATGCAGCGCCATTTTTTAAAAAAGGAACCATCTCATCGATAGTCAAACACATATTGAAACTGGCTATATTTTGTTCAGCAATATTGCCTTCAGCGTTTTCATTTCCTTGAACCAACAAACCTTTAAGATAGTCGTCCATTTCCAAAGCAGTCGGTTCACTTTTTTCCTTTTCTCCACCTTCTAGGAAAGCAATACTTCTTTTCGGTTTCTTTGGTAGAGAACATGGTTCGCCTAGTTCCTTTTCTGACAAATAATCTAACATGCAAGTATGGTAAAACTTGTGGTCTTCAATAGCGAGAGCCTGTTCTTCGGTAAACCGGGTAGCCATTTTTTAGAATAACACACAAGCACAGTACACAGCACAGTAAAAGCGTCCTGCTCGTTCAGCAGTCAGTGGGAGAATGATGAAACCGGTGTTGGTTACTGGTCATGTGAGCGCTGTAAGCCCTTCACTTAATTGTAACTCCCTCGCTGATTGGCCGGGCTGTAACATCGGCCCATCACGCGGCAGTGTTGACGTGGCAGAGAAGATTCTAGAAGGCTGATGTAATATGTTGTAATCGGGCAGGCTGGGCGGGAGGGAGTGGGGTGAAGAGGAGGTGCGGCAGTATTGATTTTTTGGCCTCACAGTTTGTCAGCAGGCTGAGCGACGGGCTAACTTAAAACGCAGACACTATTTTTTATAGATGACTGTACAGCAGAAAGAAACACTTTGTCAAAACTGGCTTTCAGTGGAAGACATGCAGAGAACTAATAAATAGTGTGCCTGTGTGTGTGTGTGTGTGTGTGTGTGTGTGTGTGTGTGTGTGTGTGTGTGTGTGTGTGTGTTTGTGTGAGTGTACGCGCATGTGTGCGCGTCTCTGTATGTGTTTATGCATGTGTGTCTGTGTGTGTGCGCATACGCACGTATGTCTATGGCTCCAAGACTGGCTTCTCCTCCGTGTCTAAATAGAAATATTATTTAAACCCACAAGCAATCCTTCACCACACGGAGGGCAACTTGACCTTAACGGGCTTTGGCTGCGCCTCTCTCTGTGCTGACAACTCCACGCTGTAATTAACATACCGCGAAGTAATCGGATAGCCTAGTGCACCACCGTGTATATGGGCGCGTTCAGCCACGGCTGCTTTTCCCCTACGTTACTCTATGGGGCGTGTTCAGCCACGGCTACTTTCCCCTACGTTACTCTATGAAAACTTTAGTAAATTAGTATTGAAAACGGATAACCCTACACAGTATGTCTGTTTGTAGATAATCGTTATTTTTTGGTTATTGAAGTCTTGCTTATCAGAGAACTATAAAACCTTCATTCTGGGTCACTTTCGCCCGAAAACTGGTTGAGGGCGAAAGTGAGCCAGAATGAAGGTTTTATAGTTCTCTGGGGGAAAAAGACCTAACTCGAGTATGTTTTCTGAGAGCACAGGTTTACTACGGTGTATAGAAATGTGTTCTTTACACACTTTGTAGTGTCAAAGCTGCGAAAACACAGACCCAAAAAGATCTTTAGAAATGGCTGTACTGCCGATCGTGGGAAGTTTTTTTTTTTTTTTTTGTTAGTAGCTCTGCCCTGCGGCTAATGAAAACAGAAGGAAATGAGAAAGGAAGGAATGAAGAGTTCATACATGCGATAGGTTCGTTACTGTGTGCATATCCCCATGTTACTGTTTTCGTCATTTGTGTCACGTCAAGAACAGTCACATTGGTCATGTGTATCACAGTGCTCCAACTAAATCAATCACTGCAGTCTGCTCCAAGATCGAAACTTCATCTGTTACATAGTTCTCTTTGTGACAGGAATTTAAGTTTGTGACCATAGAGGTTCACAATATACGTTTCAATGAGCAGGATGCAAAATGAATGATAAATACACCTGCCTCACAAGTTGAATAGCGAGATCAGCCGTAGACATGGCGGAAACACGTGGAGGCTGCTCCACTTTCAGGATGTACGGCTCATGCGCAACACTCACAAGTTTGTAAGTGTGATGCCAGTATCACAGAATGATATTAACAGGGGATATGTTCACACACACACACACACACACACACACACACACACACACACACACACACACACACACACACACATACCGGAATAGCTCAGTTGGTAGAGCGCTGGACTCGTAATCTTGGTGATCCTTGGGTTGCGGGTTCGAATCTCCGCCGGGGGTTTCGGTACAGGGGGATTTTTCTCTCGGAGTTGACATTGGTTCTGACTCCATTTCCCATACAGTCCTTCAAATGAGACTATAAACCGAGGTTCCGTGTGTGAACGCACGCATAATATCTTGCACACACGTCAAATCCCATCACCAACTTTCTGAAGAGTAGGCCAGTTTGGCCGTTGGTATGGATGACACGTTACACATAGCATGCACCCTGCGTGAGAAATGGAAAGAATGAAGGAAGTAAGGAAATTGAGTGATCGATATTGAACGATACTGACTGGATGACACAGGAAACGACTGAATGAAGCGCCAGCTGGCAGCTCTTCAGTCGGCACTACCCAGGTAGACAGGCCGTTGTGTAAACGAGTGTTGATTGTAAAGCGCTTAGAGCTTGGTCTCTAGCCGAGAATAGGCGCTTTATAAGTATTCATTATTATTATTATTACACACTACGTCTCGATTCTGAACCACGGGACTGTAAATGAAGAATAACGGTCATTGCTGCTGCCCATGGACAAACGTTGGACCTTAAAGCATCCTGATAGTTCTAGGCCTGCAATCACTCTCAACTGTCCCACAATCGGCGAGACAACATGTCCCCCAGTTCAACGGGTGGAAACACCTCCAACCTTCCATACTCCCCCCCCCACCCCCCCACCCCCCCAGGTAAAGACACTGGTCAGCCAACAGTTCTTCTATATCACATGTAAACACAATCAACATGTCCCAGGGTGGATAGGTCCGGTATTTCTCCTCCTCCAGCTCCAAAAGTTAGAACCATCAAATCTTATTATTCCACAGACCAGTAGGTTTATTCAGCATAAATCCAGTCACAAGGTATATCATACCTGGATACTGGGACATGCAGGCGCTCTCTGCTCCCTGGGATCTTTTGATTCGGGCAGAGTGTTGCTGGGCCTCTCGGCCTTCAGCCCTGGCCATAGTGATCGTGATGATAAGGCACGTGACTTCTTTTCTGTGGGTTTTGTTTTGGTTTTAATTAGCGTAGATAGGGAAGGTTTAAGTTGAAAATTGTAATGCTTTGGAACATCTTTTTACATTAGTTGTCAAAATAAATACATGTGTGAATTCTAATGCCTGCTTACGGAAAGACTGCTGTTGCATATTCTGCCATGTTCTACTCTCTGTCTGGTATGTTTGTGAACGTGTATGAAAAACGTTCTCTGACGTCTAAAGCTATCCTATCACCTTCACACTAGTTCACTTTCAGCCTCAAATATTTCTGTTCGAGTGAATGATATGCTCTCTCTCTCCGGTTCCGTGGATTTGCCAAACTCCTGCTGATGGACAACCAGAAAAGTGGACTGTTGCAGCAGGCAAAACCCAGCTGAATAAGCAGGGGAACTAAACACGTGATTTAAGTCCAATGCCATGTTGTTTTCACCCCAGCTGACCGTAGAGTCAGCTTGTGGGGTGTTCAAAGACCGACTGGTTTTAAGAACAATACCTGTAAGTAACCTCGGCTCAAAATGGAGTGAAATGAATGAGTAGACATTTCACCTGGCAATAAAGACTACGTTCATAGTATAAATACAGTTGATGGTGTGCAGTTGCTCCGTTCTCGAAACGAAGAAGGCGGATGTAAGAAAAACCTAGATGCGAAGCATATAAACGTACTCCCAGTTTTCCAAACCGCTTATAAATCGGCCAAGTGCTTTGTGAGATAAGAAATAAAGGCAAAAATAACGGTTTCAATGGTTATTTAACCGATGTACACTTTTGAAACTGGTATTTTAGTCCTCACTGGGCTAAAGCCTGTGTACATACCAAATTGCATCCAAATCGGACAATATGTCAAGAATAACGGTTTTTAACGGTCAGATTTTGAAACACTACATGGAAGTGCCATTTGTGTGTGATAACCTTTCTATATACAACATTTCATTAAAACTCACCAATATGTAACAAATAACGGCAAAATAACGGTTTAACGGTTGTATAACCAATATACACTTTTGAAACCAGTATTTTAGTCCTCACTGGGCTATAGCCTGTGTACATATCAAATTTCATCCAAATCGGACAATATGTCAAGAATAACGGTTTTTAACGGTCAAATTTTGAAACACTATATAGAAGTGCCATTTGTGTCTATATACCAAATTTCATTAAAATCCACCTATATATAAGAAATAACGGCAGAATAAGGGGTTTTAACGGTTGTTTAATCCATTTTCAGCATTACATCACTTACATATGGACAGAGGATCCGATTTGTCACAAGATCATCCAAACCGCTTATAAATGGGCCAAGTACTTTCTGAGATATTCCATGAAGAAGAAAAACCTTTACAGGCCGTTACAGCCGTTAGTAACGGCTATAGCGGTAAACTAAAACATCGGGCATCATCCGTGGCCCATAATGAACATGCCTACAAATTTTCAGAAAGATCGGCCCAGTAGTTTTGTCTGGAGCGAGTGGAACACATTTTGACCAGACACACAGACAGACAGACAGCATTTCTTCGTTCCCATTCTAAAGTACTCCCTGTTCTATAAGAACTGGGAGTACAAAAATACTTGTGTGATAGTGTAAAGAACACACATCTACTTGTGTGATAGTGTAAACACACGTGAGAACACAAAACTACTTGTTGGATAGTGTAAAGAACACACATCTACTTGTGTGATAGTGTAAACACACGTGAGAACACAAAACTACTTGTTGGATAGTGTAAAGAACACACATCTACTTGTGTGATAGTGTAAACACAGGTGAGAACACAAAACTACTTGTTGGATAGTGTAAAGAACACACATCTACTTGTGTGATAGTGTAAACACACGTGAGAACACAAAACTACTTGTTGGATAGTGTAAACGCACGCAAGAACACAAAAGTACTTGTGTGATAGTGTAAACACACATAAGAACACGAAACTTCTTGTGTGATAGTGTAAAGAACACACATCTCCTTGTGTGATAGTGTAAACACACGTGAGAACACAAAACTACTTGTGTGATAGTGTAAAGAACACACATCTGCTTGTGTGATAGTGTAAACTCACGTAAGAACACAAAACTACTTGTGTGATAGTGTAAAGAACACACATCTACTTGTGTGATAGTGTAAACACACGTGAGAGCACAAAACTGCTTGTGTGATAGTGTAAAGAACACACATCTACTTGAGTGATAGTGTAAACACACGTGAGAGCACAAAACTACTTGTGTGATAGTGTAAAGAACACACATCTACTTGAGTGATAGTGTAAACACACGTGACAGCACAAAACTACTTGTGTGATAGTGTAAAGAATACAAAACTACTTGTGTGATAGTGTAAACACACGTGAGAGCACAAAACTACTTGTGTGATAGTGTAAAGGACACAAAACTACTTGTGTGATAGTGTAAACACACATAAGAACACAAACCGACTTGTGTGATACCTGCCTGAGCTGGTAGGAAACGGGCCATGTAGATTAGGTTCATAGTCGGCACCTTCAGAAAGCATGGGTCTGGCCAGACCCTCGACGTACTGGGCCGGTTCTGTTTTTGTTCACTCTTTGTCTTCAGAAAGCATGGGTCTGGCCTGACCAACGATGTGCACTCTTTGTCTTCAGAAAGCATGGGTCTGGCCAGACCCACGACGTACTGGGCTGGTTCTGTTTTTGTTCACTCTTTGTCTTCAGAAAGCATGGGTCTGGCCTGACCAACGATGTGCACTCTTTGTCTTCAGAAAGCATGGGTCTGGCCAGACCCACGACGTACTGGGCCGGTTCTGTTTTTGTTCACTCTTTGTCTTCAGAAAGCATGGGTCTGGCCTGACCCACGACATACTGGGCCGGTTCTGTTTTTGTTCACTCTTTGTCTTCAGAAAGCATGGGTCTGGCCTGACCCACGACATACTGGGCCGGTTCTGTTTTTGTTCACTCTTTGTCTTCAGAATGCATGGGTCTGGCCAGACCCACGACATACTGGGCCGGTTCCGTTTTGTTCACTCTTTGTCTT
>CM031618.1:9180419-9182919 GCA_018398815.1 Conus ventricosus | reverse complement strand
TGTCGTCTCATACAGATTACACTAATACCATTTACTTCGTCTGGGCGTCTGGAACTTTATCGTTGATAGAAGGGCTAGCACAGAGCTCGGTGGTTTTTAGGGCTCTCTCTCTTCAGTGTCTTCTCTTCACTACATTATCTCCACTTCCTCTTCTTCACCTCCTATGAAGAATCTTCACTGCACGTATCTTCGCAGTCTTCTTCTGGGAGCAGCAACTACGTCAACGGGAGGAAACTGACGGCTCATCTTGAGTGCATCACAGACTTACTGCATCGTGAGCTGATAACGAAAGACAATAAAGCCAGTGAAATAAAGTTCCGTTTAAATATTGCAAGTGAAAGAGTGCAAATCGAAGATTGACAGTTTATCATAATCGCAACAAGATAAAAGTGAGAATCAACGTCTTTTCACGGAGGAGAAAGAAACACAACAAACAGCTGTATATCATTCGTTAATAAATTTCTGTGTTGTTTTATCAAACTCCCTTCTTGTGTGGTGCTAGATCGGGTGCACGTGAGGCAGGTGTCCGATAGGGATCAGACGAAAACCGTCGCAGCCCCACCAGTGTGACAACTGCTTATCCCTATTGCTTATCCCTATTCCTTATCCCTATTGCTTATCCCTATTCAGATCACAGCGGGTCTTGTAAGACCCACGCCTGATAAAGGGCGGTTCAGCAACTTATTCCTCACCCGATGGCGCGGTCATGTGCGACTCATTAAAATGTGTAAGTCCTGGGGAACCGCGACTAATTACGCTACTAATTGATTGTGCTCACCAAACATGACATTTCGGTGACCAACGGCTATTAAGATCGTTGAGGAACTCCTAAGATATCGTGAGCAGAGCTGCTCAGCTCTATCCGTTCAGAAGATATGATGGTTTTACTGAGTCGCTGGGTCATGGAAGACCCAGGAAGCACAGTAAAGGTTTAAAAAAAAAAAGGGAGAGAGGTTCTTTTGGCCCTCTTCAAGAGTAATTCCCCAGCAGAAGATCCAGGTCAGGAATGGACCAATTATCAGGGGGTGGGGGAGGGGGGAAGGGGGGGGGGGGGGGAAACAGCACGTACTCCAGGGGAGTTAATCTGAAGCTGGACGTACCAGACTGACATCCAGGAACTCGGCTGGCTGGGGATGGAGGCCGAATGTGAGATCGACAGGCCCTCCAGTTTCACTGAAAAGCATCTGGGAGGGTTACCACTTGCTCTCACGCCGACCCATTTCGCTGCTTACTTCTTTTAAATGACACTGACTCTCTGTCTCTGTCTCTCTCTCCTCTCTCTCCTCTCCTCTCTCCCCCCCCCCCCCCCTTCTCAAGCTTATACGCTTTGAAAGACTTGT
The DNA here is from genome assembly GCA_018398815.1 of Conus ventricosus. Lineage (NCBI taxonomy): Eukaryota > Metazoa > Mollusca > Gastropoda > Neogastropoda > Conidae > Conus > Conus ventricosus. The sequence continues at coordinate 9,181,579 of CM031618.1, read as the reverse complement.
ATAATTACCTCCAGAAATAAGAACAACTGACCATTTGATTGTATGGCATGCTAGTAAGAAGGTTAGAGGTGACAAAAGGTAATCTGGTGTTGCAGGAAGGATCCCAAATAACCCCGGCACTGGCTGCAGTGTGCGACCTTGATGTCGATGACAAGCATCGGCATCGGCTGAAGAGAGAGTAACGCGGCAATGTAGCTGTGCTGGTACCGGCATCGGAATGTCTCGGGCATTCCAGCATGTATTGTGATTGTGGCCATAAGAGTGAACGGAATAAGACGTTCAATCTATGTTCTTGTAATGGAGTTAAGACGTTCAGTCATACTGTTCTTGTATTGAGCAAGACGTTCAATCATACTGTTCTGTATTGGAGTTAGACGTTCAATCATACTGTTCTTGTATTGGAGTGAGACATTCAATCATACTGTTCTTGTAATGGAGTTAGACGTTCAATCATACTGTTCTTGTAATGGAATTATACGTTCAGTCATACTGTTGTTTTATTAGAGTGAGACATTCAATCATACTGTTCTTGTAATGGTGTTAGACATTCAATCATACTGTTCTTGTATTGGAGTTGGACATTCAATCATACTGCTCTTGTAAAGGAATTAGGCATTCAATCATACTGTTATTGTATTGGAATTAGACATTCAATCATACTGTTCTTGTAATGGAATTAGACATTCAATCATACTGCTCTTGTATTGGAGTTAGACGTTCAATCATACTGTTCTTGTAATGGAGTTAGACGCTCAATCATACTGTTCTTGTAATGGAGTGAAATATTCAATCATACTGCTCTTGTATTGAGTTGGACGTTCAATCATACTGTTCTTGTGATGGAGTTAGACGCTCAATCATACTGTTCTTGTAATGGAGTGAAACATTCAATCATACTGTTCCTGTAATGGAGTTAGACATTCAATCATACTGTTCTTGTAATGGAGTGAAACATTCAATCATACTGTTCTTGTAATGGAATTAGACATTCAATCATACTGTTCTTGTAATTAAATCAGCCATTCAATCATACTGTTCTTGTAATGGCGTTAGGCATTCAATCATACTGTTCTTGTAATGGAATTAGCCATTCAATCATACTGTTCTTGTAATGGAAGCATTCAATCATACTGTTCTTGTAATGGAATTAGGCATTCAAT
>CM031618.1:9163200-9179419 GCA_018398815.1 Conus ventricosus | reverse complement strand
CATACTGTTCTTGTAATGGAATTAGACATTCAATCATACCGTTCTTATAATGGAATTGGACATTCAATCATACTGTTCTTGTAATGGAATTAGACAGTCAATCATACTGTTCTCGTAATGGAATTAGACGCTCAATCATACTGTTCTTGTACTGGAATTAGACGCTCAATCATTGTTACAATGCTATCTATGCGCTGACTTCCTCAGTACAAGGTAAGTACAGTACTATAGCTTGTAAGAGTTCGTTGTAGATCCTGTGGTAGGTGTTCGGTTCGCAGACGACAAAATACACCAGGCGGTATTGAAACGAAGAGGATCCTTTTATTTACAAACGTTGAAGAATATAGGAACAAAAGCAAACCACTGACCTTCAGGTTCAATACGTCGTTCAGGAACTCAATCGTACATGCAGCAGCGAATATTCTACTAATGGCAGCTTCTCGTCGACTAGACTCAAACTCAATGAAGACTCGAACACTTCTAGACTAGAACTCTTCAACAAATCTCATTTCGCTCTCTCTCTCGTCTGTGTGTCTCTCTCTCCTCAGTCGCACAGCTCTCATTCTTTTGTATGATATTGAAACAATATTCTCGAACCTACTCGATTATTCTATTCTAGAATATTCTGCATACCAGTAAGCTTAACCAATGAAATCGCGACGACCGTATGCAAATGTAATTCGGTCAGTTTCTACAACATTCTCGAACCTTCGGCAATGCACTGGCAACTTACTGAAACCTGGAGAACCTTCTAACATAATCTTGAATATTCTAGTCGCATTATCAATCGATCCCAAAACAATACTGAATAATTAGGCATGCATTCATTTTCCAAACGTTTTAAACAAATCAACAACAGCACCACACTGACCGAAAATACAAAGATCTAAAAGCGATATATAAAAGGAGGCTGGCAGCGCGTCATTATTGCTATGACGTCTTTCACAAAAGTCTCACCCTCTCTTGTCTCCCTTTTAAATTGTAACATAACCCCCACTTAAAGAAATTTCCCAAATTTCTAAAAACTCTTTACAATTTAAAAGAAATGTCAAAATGACTTTAAAACAAAGATCAACCAGCAACACACATCCAGTTCAAAGTGTACAACCAGTACAAGTCTCATTTATTCACGCACGACTTAAAAAGTCTGCAGCCAATTGTCTGTGCCTTTCACATATTCAACCTTCATATCAAAGTTCTGAAGGTACATGGCCCAGCGCATGACCCTACTGTTCACAAACTTGGCAGATTCTAAAAAAGATAAAGGTTTATGGTCAGTACGCAACACAAAGTGAACCCCCTGGAGAAACAGTTCAAACTTTCGTACCGCCCACACAATAGCAAGGCACTCCTTCTCCATGGTAGCATACCTCCGCTCTGCCCTGGATAGTTTCTTGCTGGCGTACGAGACTGGGAACAGCTTCCCATCATGTTCCTGCATGAGGACTGCACCAACACCCTCGTCAGAGGCATCAGTGCTGAGCACAAACGTCTTGTTAGGTCAGGCAACCGTAGCACAGGTTCCTCGGACAGAAAGTTCTTCACAGTGTTGAAGGCTCGGTCTTGGGCCTCTCCCCACTCCAGTTGGTTGGGCTTCCCCTTGCGCAGAAGGTCCGACATTGGAGCAGTCACAGTTGCAAAGTGAGGCATGTATTCTGTGTAGAACCCCACTAAGCCAAGAAAGGACCGCAGTTGTTTCTTTGTTTGGGGACGAGGTGCTTCCAAAATTTTTGTCACATTGTCCTTGAGCACCCCTTTCATTCCTTCCTGGAGACGGTGACCAATGAAGTCAATATCATCTGCCCCAATAACACACTTGCTGGGTCTTGCAGTCAAGTTGGCAGAAGACAGCTGTTTGAACAGCTTCCGAAGAATTTCCAGATGTTCTGTCCATGTTTCGGAATGGACCAGGATGTCATCCCAGTAGTATATGACACCTTTCATGTTGCCCAATAGTTTTCTCATGCCCCTCTTAAGTGTTGCTCCAGAATTCTTCATACCGAAGGGCATTCGGAGGAACTCGTATGTCCCATCTGGAGTCACAAATGCAGTCTTTGGAATGTCTTCTTCTGGTATGGAGATTTGCCAATACCCCTTGCTGAGATCGATCTTGGAAAAAACTTTATCTCCACTCAGTCTCTGGAAAAGGTCAGCAGCTGTAGCATGGGTTCAGGATCTAGGTAAATCAGCTTGTTGAGTCGCCTAAAATCGATGCACACTCGGTTAGTACCATCTTTCTTTTTGACAACGACAACTGGCGACGCGTATGGTGACCCTTGGGACTCTCTTATAACTCCCAGTTTCAACATGTCTTTGATGTCCTCTTTCAGCGACTCGCTGGTAGCATAAGGCAATGGTAGGGCTTTGACCTGATAGTTGCGGGTGATGTCAACTTCACTTCATGCTGAATCAGATCTGTTTTTCCTGGGAACTCAGTGAAGATACTTGAGTACTCATTTAACAGTCCACGTATTTCTGTTTGCTGCTGGCTGCTCAGTTGTGGCCCCAAAACTACACTGCCAATAGTTTCCTGGGGTTTGAAATCATTCAGTTCTAACAGTTCTTCATCGTTCACAGAACTTTCTTCAGTGAAGCTGTCACCATCGCCGGAGGGAAAGGTGGCTCCCAATCTTTGAATTCAGCCAAATGTGCATCTGTAGCTGGCTTTTCTTCCCGTTCGAAGTATTTCTTGAGCATATTTGCGTGGAAAATCTTCTGCTTGCCTTTGATTTTCACTTCATAGTCATTCAGTCCCTTGACTGCTTCTACAGGATAGGGTCCTTTCCACTGCATCAGCAGCTTGTTATTGTCAGTAGGCAGCAGAACAAGGACTTTCTCACCAGGCTGAAATTCCCTGACCTTGGTCTTCCGGTCATAGTAGTGTTTGCTTTTGCCTTGGGACTTTTCTAGTTCACTTTGGGCTAACTGTAGGGTATCTTCAATGCGTTCACGCAGCTCAAACACATATTGATAACTGTTCTTGATTTCTGGGGACTCCACTTCCTTTGTCCACAGCTCTTTCAGGATGTGCATTGGTCCTCGCCAGTTCGGCCGTACAGTAGCTCAAAGGGAGAAAACCCAGTAGATTCTTGAGGGACTTCCCTATAGGCGAACAACAAGGCATTGATATATCTATGCCATTGTCGTGGTTGGTCAGCACACAACTTCTTCAGCATGGCCTTTAATGTTCCGTTGTACTTCTCTACCAGGCCGTTGCACATGGGATGGTAGGGCGTGGTGGTCAACTGGCGGACACTGAGCAGACGAACAACCTCCCTCATGCAATCAGATACAAACTGGGTCCCTAAATCACTTAATATTTCGTCAGGCACACCCAGTCTACTGAAGATGTCAATCAGGGCATCAGCAACGGTCTCAGTATCGATGCGTTTCAGTGGGACTGCCTCCGGATACCTGGTGGCATAGTCTACCAAAGTGAGGATGTATCTGTGTCCTGATTCACTGGCTGGCTTGATTTCTCCTATGAGGTCGATAGCCACCCTCTTGAAAGGTCTGTCAATTAGTGGCATCTTCTCCATGGTACCTTTGGAGTTCTTCCTTTGGGTTCAGTCTTCTGGCACACGTCACAGGATCTGCAGAAGCGAGCAACATCGCTCTGGATACCTGGCCAGTAGAAGGCTGCTATGATTTTGTCTGTGGTCTTCTTGACACCCATGTGGCCTCCAAGGATAGAGTTATGGGCCAACTCCATCACGGGTTTTCGTAGACTGGCTGGAACAAGAACTGGCAAGTGATTTGACCTTCATCAGTCATACCTTTTTTCATGTACTGTCTGTACATGACACCATTTTTCTTTACAAAGGATACCTCTGTGTTACCCCTGGTCATGGCATCTGTTTTGCTGGCATATTTTTGCAGAGAAGGGTCAGCTTGCTGTAACTGGATCAGTTTTCTCTCTGGTTACTTCTGGGATTTCTGTAGGTTTGCTGATCTTCAATGGTGTAGATCTCCCTTCTTTCTCCTTCTTGGATTGTGCGCGTGTTGTTACTGCACAGGTGTGTGGCCACTCAGGATCAGGATCATCGGCTGCACGGGCACCTTCAATATTGCCGATGATGACGTCATGAGAGGACTGGGCAGACACAAAGCATTCACCTTCCCAACAAAGAACGGTGTAGAAATTTTGACATCAGCTGTGGGGACGGCCTCAACATGACCATGGACACATCGTAGGAAGCCGTTCTTGCCAGTAAACTGTTTTTCTGGAACAAGGTCCTTCCTAACGATGACTCCGCTGCACCCTGTATCTCTGAGCACCTGTACTTCCTTATTATCATAATGTCCCTTCACCACAGGCATGACACTGAAATCACTCTTGGCACGGTTTAAGAAGGCACTTGCACAACTTTCTCGTGCTCTTCAGGGTTGTCGTGGGCTTTACGTGAAGTATCTCTCCATCTCCTCTGCGATGGGTGTCTCTCCTGACTCCTTTCCCTGATGGCAACATTGGCAGATGTTAGGCTTCTTTTATTTCCACCCAAGCGCTGGTCTTTCCGGTCTTCATGATTAAAGTGTGGAGGGCTGTGTTTATTTGAATACTTGGGCAGTCTGCATTCAGCAGCCTTGTGACCCAGACGTCCGCATTGAAGCATTTCAACGGTGGGGTTGATATAGTTCGCACCTGGACTGGTCGTATCCGGTCTGTAGATGGTTTTGATCTTGTGTCAAGGGTCCGGTGTGAGACTCCAGGAACCTCTGTGCCGCTTCAGTCAGCGATTTCAGGCTCTGGTCTTTCTCTTGTAGAAGGTGGGCTGCAAGGTCTTTAGGACAGGATTCTACAAATTGTTCTTTCAGGACCAGATATGACAAACCATCATAGTCTTTCTTCCTTCCAGCCAACTCCAGCCATCTCTCTAGATAGTTTTGAATCCTGGTCAGGAATTGGGCAAGACTTTCGTTCTTCTCTGGCCTACTGGACCGGAAACGTTTGTGGAAGCCTTGTTCAGAAAAATCATAACTTCGAAGAAGTTCCGTTTTCAGTGTTTCATATTCATTTGCTTCTTCTCGAGGTAGTCTTGAGTATACTTCAAGGGCATGACCAGTCAAAAGGGCACTTAAGTTGGTAGCCCACTGCTCTTTTGGCCATCTCATTGCTTCAGAATGGCGTTCAAAACGTTCCAGATAACTGTCGAGGTTGTCTTTCCCATCTACGAAAGCTGGAAGACGTGGTCTCTTGGCAACTGCAGTTTCTGACTGGAAAATGCGTTCGCCATTCTGAACTTTCACTTCTGCCATCCGCAGTTCAAATTCTCTTTGTCTCTCTTTCTCTTGGTGTTCTATTTCAAGTCTTTTCAATTCTCTTTCAGCAGCTCGCTCTTCTCTTTCTCTGTCTTCCTGTCTTTCTTCTCTTCACGTTCTTCCTGTCTTTCCTTCTCTTCACGTTCTTCCTGTCTTTTCTTCTCTTCACGTTCTTCCTGTCTTTCCTTCTCTTCCTGTCTTTCCTTCTCTTCACGTTCTTCCTGTCTTTCTTCTCTTCACGTTCTTCTTTCCTTCTCTTCACGTTCTTCCTGTCTTTTCTTCTCTTCACGTTCTTCCTGTCTTTCCTTCTCTTCACGTTCTTCCTGTCTTTTCTTCTCTGCCGCTGCCAATTCTAGTTTTCGTTTTTCCAGTTCTCTTGCTGCAGCCTCAGCCTCAGCTTCTTTAATATATTTCCTGAGTTCATCACCTGCAAGGCCTAGTTTCTTTCCAATCTTCACGTATTCCATGGTAACTTAGACTAACGTCAGCAATCAGTCACTGAAACAATACTTTCCGGTGCTCAACTACAGACTCAGGCAGCAGTCTTCCGTTTGACTCTCCTAGCTCTGTAGAATCCTAATTGCTCTTGCAGACACAGCGACAGTTTCCTCCACTTCTCTGGACCTGCTCGATGCACTAAACGCTGTACACACCCCCTGTGTGTACGGAAGCACAGCTGAAGACTTTCTTGATGCTGAACGTTTCGATCTAAATTTCGATTCTTCTCAGACGGCAGCCGATGCAGTACTGACGGCGTTTGTCGACGTAGATCTGGACTGGCGCCTTCAAAACCGAAGTTCGTTTAGTACAGGCTAGTGAATAATGTCTCTGGAATAAACACCAATGTAGCAGGATCTTCGGCTTGGCCCCCAAATGTTACAATGCTATCTATGCGCTGACTTCCTCAGTACAAGGTAAGTGCAGTACTATAGCTTGTAAGAGTTCGTTGTAGATCCTGTGGTAGGTGTTCGGCTCTCAGACGACAAAATACACCAGGCGGTATTGAAACGAAGAGGATCCTTTTATTTACAAACGTTGAAGAATATAGGAACAAAAGCAAACCACTGACCTTCAGGTTCAATACGTCGTTCAGGAACTCAATCGTACATGCAGCAGGGAATATTCTACTAATGGCAGCTTCTCGTCGACTAGACTCAAACTCAATGAAGACTCGAACACTTCTAGACTAGAACTCTTCAACAAATCTCATTTCGCTCTCTCTCTCGTCTGTGTGTCTCTTCTCCCCAGTCGCACAGCTCTCATTCTTTTGTATGATATTGAAAATGAAACAATATTCTGGAACCTACTCGATTATTCAAATGTAATTCGGTCAGTTTCTACAACATTCTCGAACCTTCGGCAATGCACTAGCAACTTACTGAAACCTGGAGAACCTTCTAACATAATCTTGAATATTCTAGTCGCATTATCAATCGATCCCAAAACAATACTGAATAATTAGGCATGCATTCATTTTCCAAACGTTTTAAAACAATCAACAACAGCACCACACTGACCGAAAATACAAAGATCTAAAAGCGATATATAAAAGGAGGCTGGCAGCGCGTCATTATTGCTATGACGTCTTTCACAAAAGTCTCACCCTCTCTTGTCTCCCTTTTAAATTGTAACAATCATACTGTTCTTGTAATGGAGTTAGACGCTCAATCATACTGTTCTTGTAACGATAACAGTGGACTGGATCAAATTTTCCATCATGTGGTTGTAGTAATAACACTGAAGTGGAAAAAATAATTTTCCATCGTGTAGTTATAGTGGTCACGATAGTGAACTGAATCCCCCATTCAGTCATGCAGTTATTGTTGTAATCAACCGTGAATTGAATTTAGACACTACTCCTGTACTTACTGTAGAGTAAACAAATGAATGGAACACCGACATGACACCTGTAGTTATTATGATAAGACCTTTGGCAAAGAACGACAATGTTATCAACGAATAATAAACGTGTGTAGGTCCTCCAAAACTTACAACAACAACAACAACAAAACATTACCCTATGCCACTGAAGAGTGTAAAGAAATAATCTTTTATTTTTTTCAAGTGCCAGTTACATCAGCCACTGTTCTCACTACCACGCGCATCTTTTAACAGGTAACAAGACTCCATGGCATGGCTTGCTCACTATGAATTTTTTTTCTTTTTTTTTCTTTCTTTCTTTTTTTAATTTTAGATGCGGGCTTCAATCCTCCTATTTTTTTGGTCTAGCATTGATTTCTTGAAATTAATTTTTTCAGTTTTTTTTTAAATTTTTTTTTTTTAGGGGGGCCTCCATCCTCCTCCCCCCCCCCCCCCCCCCCCCCCACTTTTTCACTTTTTTTTGTCTTCAAAGACTCGCACACCATGCATAGTCTGTGTGCTTCATTACCGATGCCGATGGACATTTCGCTCGCTGTTTTAGTTGGGTTTTTTTTTGCGTTTGATACAAGGCGTCTGGGTTTATTTATATTCTAATGTTTAGAGTGCTTGCACTTTCGCTCTGTTGCATTGACCACTCACACCGAAAGGAACAATTAAACAAAAGAACAACGCGTGCACTGCTTATAAGAAAAGAAACACAACGTGTGCGTGTGTGTGTGTGTGTGTGTGTGTGTGTGTGTGTGTTAGTTTCTTCAGTTTAACGTCCTTCCACTAAAAGTGATTATCAGACGATGTGTTGAAGTATATGGAATGTGCGTATTAACTCTGTGGTTGTTTCTTGAAAATGTGTTGTATGAATAAACATTTCTTATGATATGAGTTGAGATTGGAGATGGCCAGATACAGGGACAAAGTGTGGGTGTGAGTGTGTGTGTGTGTGTGTGTGTGTGTGTGTGTGTGTGTGTGTGTGTGTGTGTGTGTGTGTGTGCGTGCGCAGGTGTGTGTGTGTGTGTGGTGTGTGTGTGTGTGTGTGTGTGTGTGTGTGTGTGTGTGTGTGTGTGTGTGTGCGCGCGCGCGCGCGTTTGTAAATGTGTCAATTTTTCCGGAATTAGGCAAGCACGCTTCAAACTGAGTGTAGCATAGCAGCAAGAGTACTGTAAGTAATGCTGAGTAATGAACAATCTAATATTAAAGGATAGAACATCAAAGGTAAATGCCCACTGGGCTGTGTAACAAACATTTTACAAACTGAAGAAAGAAAAGAGTAGTCATTCACAATCTTGGGCACAGATGACGGACTTGATCCGTCAGATAAACTACAAACGCCAGACTTACCATATATTCCCTTGCACTTGGACAATTGATTAATAGATGTCCTACTCCGAGTGTTTCTCCACACATGCATCTAATGTTTTTACAGAACTTTGTACGAAGGGAATTTAACCGCATTCTGTGCAGTAAACTTCTAATCTCTCCAGACAGAGAAGCAAGATGATTGTTTGACGAGGCTTTCGAGTTGATTTTGCCACCAAATTTAACACAACTCTGATAATACTGAGTATCTGAGTTCATTATCAAGTTTCTGAAGCTTTCATCCGATGTTTTGTTTAGAAGAATATTGCATTCTGTTAAATCCAAAGGAATATTAAGGGGAGTTGAACCCTCAACATTTCGAGCTGCCTTTTTTGCAGCCTGATCGACTCTCTCATTTGCTGAAATGCCACAATGAGAACGGACCCAGCAAAAACTAACTGATGTGCCTTTATTGGATAAAAGATGTATAAACATGATTTATTTCTGTTATTACTCCAAACGGATTTTTGAATTTGAAGACCGGATTGCTTCAAGAGCAGATCTAGAATCAGCACATCTAGTACGTGACTGACATTTAGATGGAAATAAAGAATATAATTTAAGGACATTAGGATGGCGGCTAACTCGGCACTGAAAATCGAAACATTTCTGCCTAGATGGTACATTTTCTCCACGTTTAAGTCAGGTATTACAAACGCTGCTCCTGTCCTACTGTCTTCTAGCACTGAGCCATCTGTGAACATTTTTAAGTGGTTCTTGTACTGATTTTCCAGGTGTAAGTATACTGAAATTTTTAGTATCTTGGGTGAATCTTTTTTGACAAATCTGAACGAGTCGTATCAAAGCAGGCCTTCGTTTGTTCCCATCTTGGTACTGGTGAAAAGGATGGTTTAACAGCGATTTCATTTCTATTTATGTTGGAATCTCTGATAAGGTGAGAAGTATACGAGTAGATTGATTTTGTAGATTGTATTCTTCTAGCTCGCTTTCCAAAATCTTTTTCAGAATTTAAACAAACTTCTTTTGCACAGAAATGTTTCTGATGTAAAACTCTTCAGAACGAACTTTGACGCAGCTACTTTTCGAACCTCGCTGAGAGGTAGCACTCCAATCTCATTGTATGTTCCTAAATTGGATGTATGTATGGGAACACCAAGAGCGAGTTTGTAAGCCTTGCAATCAATGCTCTGCAATTTATTTAACAGATGTGCGGTGCGCTGAAAAATACTTCCTGAGCATAGGTTAACCTAGATCGCACAAGAGCGGTTGATAGAGATATTAAAGTCGAAGCATCTTGGCCCCATGGTTGCTTGTTTATAATCTTAAGAAAATTTAAACTTTTCCGTGCTTTATTTAATATGTGGTCAATATGCTGGTTCCATGACAGTTTAGAAGTTAAGATTATACCTAGGAATTTGACAGATTTAACATATTTTTATTTCATGCCATCTAAAGTGAAAACTGGGAGCTTTTCTGGGTCATACCCTGAATTGAAAAGCATTATATGTGTTTTTCTAATGAAAGTGCAAGCCCGTTTCTTGTAAAAATACATTTATTTTATTGAGTTCTCGCTGGTATAAAGCTTTTATGTAGTTCAGCGACCTCGAAGAGGTTATTCGTTTCATGGTTACTCTCATCCATAGGCATATATCATCGGCAAACTGAGCTAACTCTGTGCCTTTCGATAAGCCTTTTGGTAAATCTGCCATTAAAATATTGAACAAGATAGGAGATATTACTGAACCTTGTTGCAGTCCCATTTGCAATGTTCTCGGATTTGAATAAGTATGTTCTATTCTTGTTTGAATTGATCTATTTTTAAGAATTCTTGAACATAATTATGCCTGTTACCGTTAATTCCAACATTTTTTAATTTGTATAATAGTCTACTATGCCATACTTGATCATAAGCTTTTTTGACATAAAAAAATGCAGCTAGTATGTTCTTTCGTCTTGCAAATTGTGTTTCACTTGAGTTGTTAGTTTGACTAGGTGTTCTATTGTGGATCTGCCAGTTTGAAATCCAGCTTGGTTAATCGTATGACATCATGCTTATTACAGTAATAAGATAATCTATTAGTACGATTCGTTCCATTAATTTACAGGTATGGATGTTAGGGCAATTGGACGGTAACTGTTTATATCAGTGCGAGGTTTTCCATGTTTATAAATAGGAACGATAATAGAATGTTTCCATAACTGAGGTATTTTACCATCATTCCAACATTTTTGAAAAAATAGATGGAGAAACTGCACAGCGTTTGCTGGTAGGTGGCGTAGCATTTCATTCGAAATACCATCTAGGCCGACTGAAGTTTTCTTGCTGCCTAATTTACTAAGACATTCTTGAACTTCTTGTAGTGTTATAGGAGCGTTTAGGTAGTGGTTAATCTCAGGGTCTTTACTACTACTTATATAACGCTTGCCCTCTTGTTCCCGATATGATCTATTTTTTGCTGACAAACTATTCATGCTGCTGTTTTTGACAAACATGTCAACAAAAGCTTCAGCTTTATCAGAATTTGAAGGGAAGTTAGACTTACCAAGTTTGATAGAGTATTGTGAAGTTTAATTCCATTTTTCATTGTTTTTAATCTTTTCCACACACTTTTTGCATGTCTTTGAAATTAGATACCTCATGTTTGCAAAAAGATGACCAGTATTGTCGCTTTGCCTGTGCTATGATTTCTATTCAATTTATTTTTTTGCTTTCTTTTTCTCAAGAAGATTTTCAGCGCACTTATTTCGTTTGTATGCTTTTAACTTTAACTTTTTCTCCTTTTTTACCTCCTCACAAGCCTCATTCCACAGACACTGCCCAAATGCTTTTTAGAAACCACAGATTTTATCCCTGGAATTGATTGATTTGCGGCAGACAGCAAAGCGTTTTGAAAGAGATAATAAAGCTTGTCAACATCTTGAGTGGTAACGTCATCACAGTTTATTTGAAACGTTCTTAATAATTCTGAAAACATATTCCAGTTGGCGAGCTTATAGTTAAATTTTGGAACTTTTTCTCGAGTCTGATCAGTTGGTTCAGATCTTGCGCTTTCAAAATTGATGATTATAGGTATATGATCGCTGTTCAATGTGTCATCAAGGGTATTCCAATCACATATAGTTGCTAGATCTGGAGAGACTAACGTTAGATCTATAGCACTTGGTTTGTGTTTAGGATTGTCGGGGATGCGCGTTATCTGCCGTCATTCAACAGATAAAGAGATGAGTCCACCAGGTATCTCAATGAATCGGTTATTTGTTACTAATTGGCAGTCTTTTTCCCAAAAGGAGAATGAGCATTAAAATCTCCAGTGATTAGAAATTTCCCGTTTTGATCTGTCCGCAAGGTACGAAGCCATTTGGTATTTGCATCATTGGGCCCTTGTGGCAGATAAAACTGACACAATCGTTAATGTGTCTGAGCCTACCTGGACTTTAACAGCGCAAGAATGTGACCCTGGAATGTCTGGTGGAACAGGACAAATATCACGGCGTGTACTTTACGCCTTCTTCAATATAAATGGCTACATTGACTTTTTCGTTGGTATTCACTTTTGGGATGACTGGAGGATAGTAATAATTACAAAGCTTGGCAATTTATCTTTTCGTACATTCAGTGATTGCAACACATTATATTTTTCATGTACGAGATGTTGAACTAACTGGTCATGGATAGTTGAGATGGATCTACTGTTCCATTGGAACACCTTAAAACCTTTGTCCAAAGACATGGTCGCCAGGAAGAAAAATAAATGAGACAAGGGATAATCCAATAAAAGAAAATTACTAAAATTAAAATGATAGTGTGATAATACTAAATTATACTAAGCTAATTTTCCACTTGAAGTGATTTTGTGTATGATTGAAGGAAAAATGTTCGATACAACTGGTTATTAGTCTTCGATGGTACTGCTTAACGTCCTCCGGCCTGCACAAACAGGACATATTGGGACATGTATTTTTGCTTTATATGGAGGGGGGGGGGGGGGGGGGGGGAAGGAGGGGGGGGGATAAAAGGAAATTTAAGATTGAATGACAATAGATAGTTATAGAAGGAAAAGGATGAATGATGATAAAGAATGATTTTAACGAGATATATGTGTTTATCTATGCGCGTACACATACATGCACACACACGTGCATACACACGCACACGTATTTCTTGATTTGTTTATATTTATTTTATTTTATTTTTTAATCATTGTTTTATAATGGTAGATGAAGTTTAAGGTGGTATATCAATAAAATATATAAAATTGGTATTTTCCATTCATTAGGTCGCCGCGTCGTCTGCTTGTCTTGGGGTGGGTAGGGACAGCCTTAATAGGGAGGGGCCAGTAAAATCAACCTTTAATTGAAACACTTTATTTAAAAATAATAAAATTTCAGGGCACCGGTGTAAAAAATGTGATGATCAATGAAATTTAAAAAGCATATTAAACATAATACTGTACATATTTATAACATTTACAGTTTAAAATATTAAATTTATAGTAAATTGCGTTTCAAGCTAAAACCAGATGACAGTCAAGATATTTACAAAACATAAAATGAAACACTATATATTTTACAAAGAGTGCACAATATAAGACAGTAATCATAATATATTGTTTTGAAATGTATTTTTAAAGCAAGTTGACATATTTCCTTTTTGGTAATGTCACGGTAATGTTACGGGGTTATTTTGTGGTCACCCGACGGCACTCAGTCGACCAGAGGGGAAAGGAATGGGCGTCGTGCCGCGAGGTGACAGCCCGCGCGTGAGATTGGCGCTGATAAAAGTGAGGGCGGGCTGCGCTCGGATTCTTTTCGCGCTGAGCGACGAGTGTGGCGGCCGCGCGCCGTGTGACGTTGAGGCGGGATCGCTGCGGGACTGGCACGTGGGTATTCATTATTTTACAGGTAGAAAGAGGGAGAGGGGGAGGGGGGGGGGGGGGGGGGGGGGGAGGGGGCGCTGCTCAGTCACCGACGACCAACCGCCGACCGCAGGGGACATTTCTTTTTTAAAAAAGATATCCAAAACTGGACTGATGGACAGCCTCTGCAAAAGAAGTCAATAAAGACCAAGGTGTGCAGTCGCCATCCAAAACATTCTCTTGGTTAAAAATGATGTTGAGACTGGTACATTTATTAATAAAAGGTTCTAATTCGGCTTTTATTATTAGTCTTTACAGTAAAACACAAAAGGCGGTTGAACTGTCAAAATGCTGGGTGCTGGAGTTTCACAAATTGTGTCCAGTGGGTGATTTTACCAGTCATACAGTGGACTGTACATGTTCATCCACGGTCCGAAGGAGTGACGCGGATCTGTTGTGAAGGACTGGTAGGCCCTGGGTGGACGGCTTGGTGGGCGTTCGAGCGACCTTCCGTGGTCTCTGCCAGAAGACGTCCCTGATGTGTCGCCGATGTTCTTTGCGATGACACTGGCCCTCGGTAGGTGGGATGGAGGCCGTCCTTGAGGTTCCACGAGTTGACCAGGAGGTTGGAATGGCTCACGAAGGAGATGTTCTTGTCGTCACTTAATTCCGAACTTAGGAGGGCGTTGAATAATTCTCCCTTGATATTTAATTTGGATTCCCTGACTGGAGCCATTTTGCTGACTATGACTTTCAGGTTAGGGTACTGTTTGGTAATGTTCCGGATACAGTTGGCAAACGACTGGCTGCATTCCATGGGAGTTCTGCCTTTGACATCGTTCACAGCACAGTGAATAACTACCGCATCCAGTGGTTGTCTTGCTGATTGGTGAGCAGACTCAAAGGAAGGCTGGAGGTCTTTGATCATGTGGCGATGGTGGTCCACAGCGTACTGCTTCAGCATAGGAGCTGTAAGTCAGCGTCTCTGTCTGGGTCCCGGCATTGTCCATCTTCATCCGCTTGCTGGAAAAGTGAGTTTTGAGTATTTCGGACTGTACCTGAATGGTTTGTTCCAATTTCGCAACCCGATCGCACAGAGTGGTGATTATTTCATGTCATCTTTCAATATTGCTGGTAGTTTCTCCTGTTGGGGTGTTATATCTCTTCGGAGAAAATCCGGATCGAAGGATTTGTCCACCGGCAACCAAACGGTTTTCTCCGACTGGCAGTCTTGATTTATTTTTTCCAGTCAATTTGCTTTTGGTAGGTCACTTCCACTTAGTTTCGCAGCGGAAACTAATGAACTGCCTGCCTCAGCTCTGCTTCTGGTCAACATGGCCATTTCTCTTCACTATTTTGCGAAAGACTCCGCACGCTTCTGGTCTAGTTGGTGACGGTAGCCGCCATTGTGTGTGTGTGTGTGTGTGTGTGTGTGTGCGTGTGTGTGTGTGTGTGTGTGTGTGTGTGTGTGAGAGAGAGAGAGAGAGAGAGAGAGAGAGAGACTCGTGACTCGTGACTTTAATGTGAGGCCATCAGCCTATTCACATGAGTACACAATAGAAAGAAGTCAATTTCATTATAATTAGAAATTTTTTTACCGTGACTGCAACCAAGCATTCTTCCTTGACAGTATGTACATGCAGAATTCTGTCTCAATGATACATCAATACTTCTTGATACATTCTTCCCCACGAACGCGATGCAAGTAGGCTATATACACCATCATTCTCAAAACTCACAACACTAATGCTGTCGACACTAGCACACAAAACACATGCCTCCTATCTCAACCCCCTCCTCACATTCTCGTCCACATACACGCGGAGACCTTTCATCCCTGCGTCGTACACTTCTCCGGAAAGCCGTGCTATTTTAAGCACCTTTTGTTTACATCATTTACGCATGCGCAAACATAAGCCTATCGCCCTGCAAAGGTTAACCCCGAATCTTGGGTCTACATAACAAAAGCTGCCATGCTAACCTTTGACACTCAGTGTGTGTTCTTCTGTGGTCGAGTTCGTGGAGAGAGAGAGAGAGAGAGAGAGAGAGAGAGAGAGAGAAGTCGCGAACTCGCGAACTTTAATGTGAGGCCTCCAGCCTATCCACATGAGACACGTAACGTGAAATTGTTTATTGCTATTGAAAATGAATGATTTATATAGAATTTTTTTTCAAAAAGAAGGATGCTTCTTTGGTGATAACAAAAGTAACAAATTTAGGTTGATAACATTTCGTTACAACTGTTCCTCTCTAAAAACGCAAAGCGTAATGTACACAGAGAGAGAGAGAGGGGGGGGGGGGGGGGGAGAGAGAGAGAGAGAGAGAGAGAGAGAGAGAGAGAGGAGAGAGAGAGAGAGAGAGAGAGACGCTATGAAGTATGTGCAGTGTTGGGATCTCCATGCCACTCATCATGAACACGTTATTACCGCACAATCCAGGTAGTCGTTGTACTGGGGCGTTTTGACCAGAGGCAAGTTTAGAGGCTTTTTTTTCTTCTTTTTGTTGTTGTAAATTTCATTTAAAAAAAAAGAGATCAAGATATTTAACTAGATCTAAAATTGTATGGAAAAGAGACTCTGGTTTCGGGGCGTTTTGGGGGTGTTAAAAAAAAGAGTCTTGTCTACTAGTATTAAGGGTTGACTACCAGAACCCAGTATCTCACTTATATACATGTATATGTGATAAACTGGGTTCTGGCAGTGAACCCTCGAATTTTTTTTTTAAAATACCAGATTAAAAAACCCAAACAAACAAAAAAAACACATCAGAAGATGTCGACAGGTGGCAGTCTGATATGGCCCCTTCCGGTCGGCCGGGTGGTTCACGTAGAAAGGGACTACAACTGAACTAGATGGAAAATGGCGTCTATCGCGTCAAGCAGGTGATATATCAGCAAACACATAGTAGTG
>CM031618.1:9160027-9163100 GCA_018398815.1 Conus ventricosus | reverse complement strand
GGACGACGTGGAGTTTTCTTCTTTATTTCTCTCCCATGGCTAGGAAGCTCAAACCAGCACGCAGCCTGGGAACTCTCTCGCTCTCAGCACTCAGCGCACTGAGTGCGCCCTCTCTCTGCCTCTCACGCCAGTGATGAAGATGATGATGCGACAGAAAATGAGAAAATTAGTAAGATGGCATCTAAGAAATCTATAGCTATACTACCACTACTAATGATAATGATAATGTAAATGTTGATGATATTAGAAATACCAAATAATGATGATAAGGGGTGACATGAAAATGGGAAGGACATTAATGTATATTGTAGAAAAATATATAAATGCGTATCAATTCAGAGAAAAACAAAATGAATAAAAGTTCATTATAAAGCATGAAGGGTGGAAATGATGATGTTGATAACAACAACAACAACACACAACAACAACAACAACAACAACATAATAATAAAATAAAAATGAAAATAATAATAATGATTGTAGTAGTAGTAGTAGTAAAAAGTAGGTAAAGGAACAGACTGAAGATGGTAAAGGAAGGAGAGAAGAGGGAATAGCTGAACATATTGAGATAATAATCACTAGTGCAGTAGTCTGCTTTATCTGAGGGGGGGAGGGAAGTGGGTGGGGGGGGGGGGGGGGGGGGGGGGGGGGGTGGGGGGGGGGGGGGGGGGGGGGGGGGGGGGGGGGGTGGGGGGGGGGGGGGGGGGGGGGGGGGGGGGGGGGGGGGGGGGGGGGGGGGGGGGGGGGGGGTACATGCTATTTTTTGGATCTCGATGCCAAGTAGTCAGTGGGTCCCTAGTCTGGTAATAAGATAGGATTCCTGCGCAAATGCGGTCAAAGGGTGTCACTCCCTGATTGCCAAAGTGCCAGGACATTGACATGATTGACGTTCTGTCGGGGATAGTTGAAGTGCGTGGCAACTCGTTTGGGTCGGTGAGGGCGCATGTGGGCCAGATGTTGAGACATGTGGGCATGAAGTGTGCAGGATGCTTCACCTGCGTAGATCTTACCGCACAGTTCACAGTGAACAGCATACACAACGTTGTGGCTCCGACAGGAGAATGCATGTTTTGATTTTGAACGAGCCTATGGGCCATGTATAAGCATGGTGTCTAGCCTTTGGTGAAAGGACAGAGTTTGCAGTTGGGTGTTGAGCAGGGAAAAGGTACCGGGCGAGTTAAGTGTGGTGACGTTGTTCAGTTTGTCGTCGAGCTTTATGTCGCGGCTGAAAGTAATCATGGGTGTGATCTCAAAGGCAGGTTTGTGATCTTCTACCATGTGCCAGTTGGACCTGAGGATCCTGCGAATGAGACGTGTGTGAGGGTGGAAGTGACGGCAGCTGGTGGTTTGTCTGTTCCTGTTTGTCCTTTTTTCTCAAAGTTTGGCTTCTGAGGCAGTGGTTCTGTATGCGGCTGCTGTGTGGCTGAGAACATCATTAATGACGGTGCTGGAGTATCCAAAGTTAGTGAGGGAAAAACAAAAAAAAAACAAACACAAACAAACAAACAAACAAAAACGTTTTCGGCTGCTTGCAGTCTGAAATTTTCTTCATCGGAGCAGAGTCTTCTCGTAGGAATTTGGAGTATGGAATGTTTTTGTTTTGTTGATGCGTGATGGAAAGATGCTTAGTCCAGGTATGAATATGAATCAATGAGTTGGTAGAAAACTGAGGTTTTGAAGTATTCCATCTTCGAGGGGGGGATGGGGATGTCCAGAAAACTGACTGACTGACTGACTGAGATAATGGTGTTTTGTGAAGTTGAGGAAGCTGAGATGGTCTTGTTCTGGCATGGATTTTAGAGCTCTGGAATTAGTTCTGTGTAAGGAAGTAGTAGTAGGCGGTGTGCCAGGTGCCCCATGAAGAGGCAGACATAGGATGTCCCATCTTGGTTCCTATGGCAACACCACTGATTGCGAGAAAGTGTGATCGTTACATCAAAGGTGTTGGGGGTGAGGACTGATTCTGCAAGTCTGACCAGCGCGGCTGTGTGGAGGGTGCTGCAGATTAGGCGGCCGTTTATCGAGAAAGAAAGTTTCGAAACGGAGTGACTGAAGGCGGAAAATGAAGCAAAATTTGGAAAGAGAGGGGGTTAGTTACCGCCAGGGACACAGACAAACAGAGTACAGGACTAGACACCAGGCACTAGTCCTGTACTCTGTTTGTCTGTGTCCATGGCGGTAACTAACCACCCTCTCTTTGTCTAGTCCTGTACTCAGTTTGTCTGTGTCCATGGCGGTAACTAACCCCCTCTCTTTCCAAATTTCAAGACAGAAAGTTAACTAACCAACCCCCTCTCTTTCCAAATTTCAAGAAAGAAAGTTAAGGACCTTCAGTCCATCGGCGTGAGGAAGGGAGGTGTAAAGAGAGACAGATTCTAGTATGAAGAGGATGTTGGGTTGGAAGTTTGGGGGGGGGGGGGGGGGGTCTGTGTTGAATGAGTTGATCATGTAGAGTGTGTAAGTTGTGTCTCTGTGGTACACGGGAAGGCTTTGCGCTCTTGGCTGAAGGAGGAAGTCGATGTACCTTGAGATGTGTTCTGTAGGGCAGCTACGAGCGCAGAGGCAATGGGTTTCCTGGGGTTGTGTCAACTTTGTGTATTTTGAGGATGTTAAGCAGAAAGCGGGAATTGTTTGGGCGTCTGACATTGTGAAGGAGTCTGTGGCTCTCTTTGGTAAGTTATTTTGCTCGATTTCTTGCTTGACTGTGTTTGGAGGGAGTTTCTAGTGTTGTGTCTTTATGGTATATGGGAAGGCTTTGCCCTATCGGCTGAAGAAGAAAGTCAAAGCACTGATGTGCTGAGGCGATACTGTGAGCGATGTGTAGAAACTGGTATCACGCAGGCGTCTGCATGCTTCCTGTGTGTACAGCTGTCTCCCCCAGACCACAACTATGCCGCCCTTGTCTACTGGTTGTAATATTAAAGAAAGTGACCAAAAATCATAGAAAGAAAAAAGAAAACGCCCATGTCACCTCCCCCACCCCCCTCACCCCCTTTTCCAAAAAAATCCCGAATTCTTGGATTCGCCTTTCATCACAAATCCACACCAGAGTCGAATGGATTCGTTCTTGAGG
>CM031618.1:9155027-9157527 GCA_018398815.1 Conus ventricosus | reverse complement strand
CCTACACTTGTGCACACAGCGACCAATCAGGGTGTTGAAGAGGACTGGCTGAGCCTGGCCTCCCAATCACAGCTCTTGGAACACTCTGATGCACATCACAGTTCTGAGTGAAGCCTTTACGCAACCTGTTACGTACTTCATTCAGAACCGTGTTCCTAAACAATGCAGCACAAAGTATGGGTTTGTCTCAAAGACAGAATGGGGCTTGGTGTCTGACAACACAGAGAGAGGAGAGAAGGAGAGAGAGAGAGAGGAGGAGAAGAGAGAGAGGAGAGAGGAGAGGAGAGAGAGAGAGAGAGAGAGAGAGAGACAGACAGACAGACAGACAGACAGACAGACAGACAGATGGATGGACAGAAGAAGACGAGAGAGAGAGAGAGAGAGAGAGAAGAGAAGAGGAGAGAGAGAGAGAGAGAGAGAGAGAAAGAGAGGTGCCGGTGGGGAGGGAGAAGGATGATGGGAGGGGGCTTTGGTTATGGAGGAGGGGAGGAGAGGGGAAGCAAAAAAGAAAAAAAAAAGAAAAAAGAAAAAAGCAAAAAGAAAAAAAAAGAAAAAAAAAAAAAAAGCAAAAAGAAAAAAAAAAAGCAAAAAAAAAAAAAAGCGCGGTCGAACAAGAACTCTTAGAGGGTCCAGGAAAGTCAAGCCGCAAAGTCATCAGTGACAGGAAATTAGGTCTGTCACCATTGTAGTTCATTGTCAATCAAACACATACACACACACACAGTAGTCTCCTTTTCTTCTGTCTGTCAGTCAGCCCACTCTGTTCTTCGCCTTACCTCCCCTACCCTGCTCTCTAGCGCTCGTGCCCCTTTCTCTCTTATCTGTCACTCCCCCCCCCCCCCCCCCCCCCCCCCCCCCCCCCTCCATAGTTTTCGTACATTAATATTTATGTCCTCCACTTTTACGTGAAGAGAGAGTTTGTTATCTGTGCTTCTGTACCACCGCACTGTGATACTTGAGTGTTTCTCTTCAATGAAGAGGAAGTTATCTTCGCCAAAGAGGTTATGTTTTCAATTGCGTTTTTTGGGTTTGTTTGTCTGTCTGCCTGCCGACAAGAGTGTGCACACACACACACACACACACACACACACACACACACACACACACACACCACACACACACACACACACACTCACACACACACACACACACACTCACACACACAGACACTCACACACAGACACACACTCACACACACACACACACACACACACACACACCACACACACACTCACACACAGACACACACTCACACACACACACACACACACACACACACACACACACACACACACACACACACACTAATTTTAATCAAATTTGGCGGAAAAATCAGTTCTGGCGCAATGACAAATCCATTATTGGTGGTGCGGATTCGTTAGCGCGAATCCAGATCAAACAATCGATCCAGAAATGGTTCGATTTCCATCAAAGCCATTTATTTGTAGGATTTTTCTGCCCCGACCAGTTCCTACCCAGGGCTGAGTTCATGTGGGCGGCACTGTGAAGACTGGGACCACACAGTCGAGTTCCATCGACTTAATGGATGCGTCTTTGAGAGTGTTGCTCGAATTTCCTGACCAACACTGCAGGTGTCTGTGCTTCTCGGGCCTGGTTGGCGCTGGGATATATATAATGAAAGGAAGCTTAGAGTACAACCCTGTCATGCAATCTCAGACCAGAATGGGAATCCGTAGCAACATTTTCATCAACCTCATCCCCGTCCATCAGCATTTAAGAACAAAAAAAGTATCCAGTTCTGTGTTTCTTTATGCCCCGCTCTCATGGTCACCTCAGTTTTGATTTCTTCTTCAATTCTATGCCCTCGATGGTGTTCTGCTGGGGTCACTGCTATCATCGGCAACTTCATGGGGACTGTCGTTGGATGGACGTGGTGACGGTCTCCGGAGGGAGAGCTCACTCACGCTAGCTCCGCGACTGAGCAATCATTGTCGTCAGTAGGGGGCTTAGTAGGTGATGTCCTGCGTCTGCTGGATCAAAACAGGTACCACTGAGCACTACAGAAGTGATCTTCAGTCGCAGTGCAGCGTCTACTTCGATGGGTTGCCTCATGACGACTTGACAGTAACTGCTACCTGTGGATTGCCGGTACCAGGGCTGTGGCGGGACAAACCAGGCTGTGGCTGTGGACGGAAAGCCGGTGTAACAGCCCATTCTTACCCCCCCCCCCTCTGGAACTTACCCGGGGTAAGTCTGGGCTAGCCTGCTTTTACCCCCGGGGTCATTCCATGACTAGCTGGAACTTGCCCCTCCCCCCCCCCCCCCAGTTGGAACTGAACCCCCACCCCCCAGTCATCTATATTGTACAAGGTACACAGGCACCTAGGAGGCACTAATTAGCTGTAAAAATAGTTAAAATCTCTGATGTACATTAAGTGACAATGGTCAGTGACACTGACCACTGGTTGTCTGCATTGCACAAGGTATAAAACACTCATGAGACACTGATTAACTGTAAAATAGTCGAAATATCTGATTT
>CM031618.1:9122527-9150027 GCA_018398815.1 Conus ventricosus | reverse complement strand
GTTACACGAACGCTCAAAGCTAGAAATGCAACGTGTTTGAACATTTCAGACTATCAGCATACTGAAGACGGCGAATTTAATGGAAAGTCAAACCGCAGGCTTCAAATTGTGACTTAATTTTTTCTTTTTTTAAAATTTCGTCATGGTGTTGCAGATGACGTCACTGACACACGCTTTGCCGATAACGACCCAGACTGTCAGGTGCCACCATCGAAAAGAAAACACCATAACACTCTTTATTTTTTAAGGCAGTTTTTTGGTCAGAATAAAGCCTAGCAGATATTTAAATGTGGCAAATAAATGTGATTTGGCTTGGTGTTTGCTGACACTCGAGCTGTTCTACTCTGTCCATGTTTTTTTTGTTGTCAAAATGGTTATCTACATAACCAACTTTATAAGAATACATATAAATCAGCCATGTTATTCACTTCTTTTTACGATCACAGAGGACACATTCAGACAACGTTTTACATTCATAATCTAACGGATACGAGATTTTCAAGACTTTCAGCAAAGTTAAGACACTTCATGAGAACTGACTGATGTAACAAAATGGCGGCTAAAATTTTTCTTTTTCTTTGATAACCTCATTATTAATGATAAATTACACAATTGAATGAAAAATGTTGTTGTTGAATTGTTAAATGTTCTTGATTTTTTTTCCGGACAAGTCTATACAGAGAATATTCAAACTGATTCATATTCGAACTTTTTAAACTTTAGACAAGGGGTATGATTAATGTACCTATGGTTTTGGCGGTGCTTTTTGCAATATGCGTGACGAAAGATCGCCTACACACATGAGAAGAATGAATATGAAGGACAGTTGTGTCTATTGGCTGAAATAGAAGACTAAACATTGTAGTTGTAAATGAATTTACTGAGCCACCGCGGCCCTCAGGCTTCAATGAAATGTGGCTGGACTGTGACAGTATATGTTAAAAAATAAAAAAAACGGGAGTGGGGGGGGGGGGGGGGGGGCATCTAAAATACTGTTTTGCTGAAATCTCCGTCTTGTCTTATTCACGCGCCAATTGGGCGAAAGATAGGGTGGGTGTATGGGGTCTGAAGGTGATGGTGGTGATAGGAAGGAAGGAAAGGGTTGAAAGGGGAGGGGAGAGAAGGAGGGGGGAAGGAGGTGCGGACGTCCTTAAAGCCATGAATAGATTGATATTTCTTTGCGGCTGAATGTTGATTGGAGGGGGAATTGCCGGAACCTTATTCCCGTCGTGCGGAGACTCTCTCTCTCTCTCTCTCTCTCTCTTTTCATCTCATCACAAAACAGGTCACTGCTGAATCAACCGATGGAAGAGGAAAAAACTATGTGCGATTGATGGAATATCGAATGCAGCTGAATCGATATGACAGGAGAGAAAAATTCCTGCTTTGCCGGAACAGCTTCAGAAGGGACGTACGGAGAATGAAGATTTGGACGCGGTTACGAGGGAACAGCTGGTGATGGAAAACCTGCTGGACATGTTCACTGCATGTGGAGAGACTGAAAAGAGCGGTGCTAAACAGTACTTCTTAACAAGAACGCTGGCTTCTCTGGTGATGTAGATGGGGGTGGGGGGGGGGGGGGGGGGGGGGGGGGGGGGGCTATGTGTGTGGTTTGAGGCAGTGAAACATATCTGCAAAGTTGCCATTCTACAGGGAATGTGCGGGTTGAGGTAAGGAGACGCATCTAAAATCGCCATTGTCTGCCTCGAGACGGCTGTTATTGCGCACAGCCACATGGCGCTGAGCCGTTCGTCAGACCGCAATTTCAAGGTTCGCTTTAGGACCCAGAAAGCCTCGTTATACGGATACTGTACCATGGCGTGTTAAACGAAGAGGATGTAGAAGTTAATCCACAAGGTCTCGGGCACTCCGACGTTCCAAACAACCATGAACATTTGCGTGTTGATGTTGTCGCTGTGATGAAAAGCAGACCGGCAGTCTCGCTTTAGAGATCGTTTTTGCACTCTCACGAGTTATCCAAACATCCAATGTGTCACGTGGGAAAGATGTTGCACAATACTTATTACAGCGAAGTTAGTGATGTGACAGCAATACAGAAGTTTGAGCAAACACAGTTTATCATTATTAACTGCGACCATGCAGTTTTTCTGTAAAGGATAACAGCTTTCTGATCGACGATAACAGTATTTAATTTAGTTTTTTTGGGTAGTCTTCGTGATCAACGCAATCATTCATTTTAATAAGTAAAGTCGAAGAATAGTTAATGACATATTATATTTTAGGAGAGAATTGGGGTATGTCATACGGCAACTTAGTAATTTAGATTCTAACATGAAACATAGCTGTTTATAGACATAGACTTTGGCATTATATACAGATATACCACAGTCTATATTCTGTGGTATTCTCACCATCAAGGGTTTCAAAATAGAATCCAATGGTACCTCAATGCAGTCTGTGAAGGATAGAAGTGAAACAAGAAGAAAGCGCTGTAAGGAAATAAGTTGCTGAAAATCTAAAACCATAACGTAAAGAGTATTATATATAGGGGGAAATCTTTGAGCCTATGCCTGTGGACCATTTAATAAGGATGCAAGGGAGGTCAAAAGGTGTCAACAGTCAGACTGGTCAGCTCTACTGTTGAATAACCCAAGCATTGTTTGTCACATATGTGCTGCCAGCAGTCAAGAATTGTGCAGAAAGGCTTTTACTTGGATCTCTCAAAAGATGCGATCTCACACTAACTGACCAAACATGTTGAACAAACTTGTTCCTGCGGATGGAAAAAGAAGTGGACAACATAGTGTGAAGGGGAACATGTGGATGCGTGCAGTGTGAAGCATTCCATGGGCAAAGGATTTACTACTTGTAGCATCTCGTCAGCGTTTAGTAAAATGCAAGTTTCATGAACATTTTTTTGTTGTCGATAAAAGTATGGGGACATGAAACATTTTGAAGGTGGGAGGAGGTGGGGTAGCGAAAGTGTGATTTATGAGTTATAAGAACAGAAATATCTGTGTCATTATGCACAATTTCTTTAAGGATTGAATTTTTTTTTTTCGGAGCGCCCCCCCCCCCCCATCTCCCTCCCTCCAACACCCTAGTCCCGACGAGGTTTGTTTTTCAGTTGGTTCAGTTCGACCCCTGGGAAATACAGTCGATGCATTTTCTGTGATGCTATTGTGATAACGTTTTGAGTGGGTTGAGCTGCTGTCAAGTGTGTATTGACACTGTCAGTCCCTTGAACTCACCGGCACAGGATTCATATCACAGCAATTCATGACAAAAAACAAACAAACAAACAAACAAAAAATAGAAAAAGAGAATCAAACAGAAACGGAAAACAACTTAATGATGCACCATTATGTCCCCTGTTTGCCCCCCTCCCCCCCCCCCCACTTCCACCCCCCTGCTGTTACCTTCCTTTTTGAAGTCGACCTCCTCCAATCCCTAGGCTTTCATATGTATGGCTGTTGGGTTAAACGTCTCGAAACTGCATGCAGTCTGGCCCTAGGGCGACACCAGGCTAACGGACTTCATATGTGCAGGCGTTCCCTGTATGTCTGAACATCCATTACCCTTCCCTGATACGAGGCTCTGTCAGGGCGACCGCATATGACCCCTCAACACTAAAAATACCTTGTTATGGGTTCTCAAAAAATTTGTCGTGCTTCCACTTTGGGGATCATAGGGTGCAAGCTTTGGGACTTAAAACTGGATCCCTCAAACAATAGACGGCGTAGCAAAAGAGGTGGGAGAAGAAGAAAGGCAGGTACGAATGCAAGAAAAGCTGAAAGACTAACCAAGAAATGTTTTTCGATTGGTACTTGGAACTGCTGCAGTGCCAGAAAGAGGATCTCAACAATCTAAAAACTAGCGTTTGGATGACTTCATAATCTTCCAAAAGGATTATGAACGACCAGCTGTGATAACAACACCCCAAGAAAAAAAACAAAACAACAACAACAACAACAACAAAACAAAACAAAACCTTGAAAAACAAAACTGTCCGTGACAGACTTGCGTAGCAGCACACGTGAACTAATGGATGTGAGACTGGAAAGACCTGATGGTGGTCAGAAAAGCCTTGTACTCGTCAATGCATGCATATATCCAGGTTTCCACACATCACCAACGGCTCGGACCTTTTTTATTTTTTTTATTAAAAATTTTTTTTTTTTAAAGGAAATAGAAAATGAACTCGGAGACTCCGTAATACTATGTTGAGATCTTAATGCACGGTCACAATTGTGGGATCAGCATGGTACCAATCCTGAAGGAGTTGCGCTGGAAGAGGTGTTGGATGAAGTATTTATCAGCGTACTGACATTATCTCTAACATACATATGGGCGGCAAGGTGACACTGACAGTGTCATTGACTTTGTTCTCATTAGACCTCAGTTCACCGCAGGCATGAGCGTGGAAGCACTTCTTCATCATGGAAGTGACCATTTCCTTGTATTCAGTTTACAGAAAACGAAACAAAAGAGCCCTTTCCAATACAACAACACTAACGGTAGTATAATACAAAAGTTAAAGAGTAGAAGATGCAAAAGAAACAATACTACAACCCAACGAATCGTTCAACCCCTTTGATGGAATATAGACATGGAAACGGCATAGACAGAGAAATGCAAGGCTGCGGGTATTTGGCAGAGAGCAGGAAGAAATCCTTGCCCAGATCCGGCAATTACTACAAACATGAATGAAATAACTGAGCAATTCGAAAGAGTAGCTGAAGAAGCGAAAGAAACTAACTGGCAAAATTTGTGTCTATCACTTAATCATGACGCAACGCTCACTCAGTTCTGACAGGTTTATCATCGCGTGGAAGGAAAACAGAACAAACGCCACCGCAGATATTCTAGATGCTGATAGGACCACAAAACTCAAGACAAATGTGGGGAAAAGATCGGCTCTACTTAAACATTTCACAGAGCAGAGTGATCAAAGAAATTTGGGAGAAAAAGAAGAAATATTTGACCAAGTCAAATCAACATCTAGCTCAGACGGGCATTGATGATGAAATTACAGCATCTGAACTGGATGACGCAATAGCGAGATGTACTAAGGAAGTGCTCCAAATCCAGACAAAGTACGGTATCCAGATATCAAACAGCTTTCAGAAGACGACAGCATCAATTTCTTCAGTTTCTACCAGGACAGTTTTGATAAAGTGTATGTCTCAGAAGACTGGACACACAGCTACCTGAAAGCTTTACCAAAGCCAGGAAAAGATCATCATCGGCGAAATGGCTACCGCATACTCACTATGCGAATTATAGTTGGAAAGCTCATGGAACGAATCATAGCAAGAAAACTCGCATGAGACCTTGAAAGTCGACAAATCCTCCACCAAATCAAGGAGGCAACAGAACAGGTAAAAGTACATGGGAAATCGCGACCGCTTTTGCCTTTGAAGTGTACGAAGGATACCGAAGAAAAGAAGAAACACTGGCAGTTGCAACTGACCTAAAAGATACATAATACAAAATCCAGTTCTCGCTTCCTATGGAGCTACTCCTTGACAATGAAGCCAGTAGGACACTTACACGATGGGATTGCAGCAGCGCTTCAGGAACGACCTGTCATCCTACGAGTCGGAGGTCGGACGTGAACCTCACCAACTTTCTATGGGATTATCTCAAAGTTCCCCGCTCTCCCCCGTTTTATGCAATGTTTACACTAAAGGCCTTGCAGACCTCAACAGAAACGGAATTGCTGGAGTGTTGACACTAGCAGATGACGGCCTGATCTACAAAACATCAAAGAACGCTCAAGAAAGAATGAAAGCAGTTCAGCAGCAGTTGAACAACATTGGTCAGTGGTGTGAAGAAACTGGATTGTCCCTCAACCCTACAAAATCCCAGACACTAGTCTGCACTTTCAGCAACAAGACATCAGGACAAGTACCCTCACCAGTTTCCTCCAATGCAATGCCAAGTGAATCAGCAGACAACCTGCGCTATCTGGGTATAGGCTTTGACAGAATGCTGATCTTGAAAAGCGACCCGAGGAATGTTCACTGCTTTCGGACAGGAATTTTTTTTTGAGTGCTGGATACGATTTTGATTTGTGAGTTCTTGATCGATAATGACTCCCAGAAATTTGGCTCCTTTCACGGCTGGAACGGTAGATTTGTCCAGACGAATGTCAGGGTCGGCAAAGTTCTGTCTGTTGAAAGTTATGCAAGTGGAGTTTTGGTTTTACTCGACTCGCTGTCGGATCTGTTCCATGCGACATTGGAGTCCACGGTTGTACGCAAGTGTAGGTGGCTCCGACAGCATAGCGTTTTTAGGTCATCAAGAGAAAGGACAAGGACCCTCAGTTTACTCAGCTGACTATGTCACCGATTTATGCACACAAGATGCTAAACTGCTCCCCTCCCCCCTCCCCCCCCCCCCCCCCCCCCGAAAAAAAAAGAGAGAAAGCAAATGAAAAAGAGTACTCACCAGAGAGAGAGAGGAGAGAGGAGAGAGAGAGAGAGAGAGGAGAGAGAGAGAGAGAGAGAGAGAGAGAGAGGAGAGAGAGAGACACAATCGATAGAAACGAAAGGAAACCTATCACTGACGTCGGCGTGAAGTGTAGGCGTCATTTGCTTGCAATTCATCAAGTGAGGTAACCACCCGTACGATGCTGCAAGAGTACCGCTCACCCCCCCCCCTTCCCCTTCTTCTTCCTCCTCTCCTCCACTCGTTCCAATCTCCCAAACTAAAGGGAACTCTCAAAACCCCTTTGCCGCGGCACCGGGGACCAAAGTTGAGCACATCCGAGTCACGGCATTGCAGCCGCTTAAAAGGGAATTCCAGAACTTGAAGACCGTTGATCAGGACGAACTTGGAGGTATGAGTCTCAAATGTTGGAAGCAAATGGAGTTCGTCGTCGTCTGAAGGTACGTCCTTTCTGATCTGAGTAGGTAACCAACGCCCACCACACCTTCACCGACCATTCTGACACGATTGGAGAGAAGTCGTTTTGCTGTATGTTAGAATTCGATGTGTTATATCAACTTTTTTTGCCCACTCGACTCACAGCTGTAAATTGCGCTAAGAACAGAAGCGTCTTGTTAACAGAATTCGGTCCGTTAAGTTTAGGGAAGAAGTCGATGGATCGGGAGGGGGTTGGGGGGGGGGGGTGGAGAATGAGAAAGTGGGAGCCGATAGAAAGTGGTTGGGGTTAATGTGGGATGGGGAGGAAGGGGTGTGGGGGGTGGAGAAAGAGAAAGTGGAGGCGATAGAATGATAGGGGTTAACGGGGGGGGTCGGGGGTGGGGGCGGTGAGAAAGTGAAAGTGGAGCAGATAGAAAGTGGTAGGGGAGGGGGTTTAATGGGGGAAGGGGGGTGGGGGGGTGGGAGAAGAGAAAGTGGAGCGATAGAAAGTGGTTAGGGGTTTGGTTAACGGGGGGAGGGGGGAAGGGGGTTTGGTGGAGAAAGAGAAGTGGAGGATAGAAAGTGGATAGGGGTTAATGGGGGGAGGGGGGGGGGTGAGGGGGTGGAGATAAGAGAAAGTGTGGTAGCGCTGGATCGAAAGTGGTTAGGGATTTAATGGGGGAAACTGGGGGGGGGTGGGGGTGGAGAAGAGAAGTAGGTAAGGACAATGTGCTTATAGCAACCGACCGCTAAGGGCCATATCAGGGCTGTCACGGCGCTGAAGTGAAGAGTGGGTGAAAAGAAAGCAGAGCCTAGAAAGAAAGTTTGTGGAGGTCAATGGCGGAAGCGATGGCAGGGAGGGAGCGGGGGGGGGGGGGGGCGGTTGCGGGGGGGGGGGGGGGGGGGTTTAGCACGTGCACATGCGGAAGGGAAGGGTCAGGGAGGGGGAAAGTAATAATTTTTTTTTTTTTTTTTCTCCAGAATTGCAAGATCTAAATCCACATTCAAAGTGCCAATTCTAGGACGACGAGGGTTAGAGATAGAGTGGAAGAAATGACTGTGCGAGGTGGAGATGAAAGGGAGTGGTGATTTACAATGGGATGGTGAAGGTAAGACAAGAAGGGATGGGGCGTGGGAAGGAGCGGCGAGTGAGGGGGCGGGGGGGAGGGAAAGGTGTGGGGGCAGGGTGAGGTCGGATAGTGGGGGGGGGGGGGGGGGTGGAGGGGAATGGGGGGGGGGAGTTTGTGTAGGGTAAGGTTTTATGGGATGGGGGAGAGGGGGGGGGGGGGGGCACTCTTTAAGCGTGTATCATCAATCAAAGCGGTTTGTTGCAAAGGGACCGGGCGGCGTGTAGTTACCTAACAATCGGCCGTCACGCTGCGGTGTTGTGTTTTGTGTTTCCGTCAAGTGGGTAGGTAAGAAAGATGGGTTTGGAGTGGGAAATCCGTTGGACTTCAAGAATTCTGTCATTCTCTAGTGATCATCCTTTTCTACCCTTTCTGTCTCGTTCTGTTGTCTCTGTCTTTATATGTAATTATATTTATATTATATATTTATATATCATATATAAATATATATTTAAATATATATATGTCTTTATCTCTCTCTCTCTCTCTC
The DNA here is from genome assembly GCA_018398815.1 of Conus ventricosus. Taxonomy (NCBI): domain Eukaryota; kingdom Metazoa; phylum Mollusca; class Gastropoda; order Neogastropoda; family Conidae; genus Conus; species Conus ventricosus. Next base: position 9,141,579 of record CM031618.1, on the reverse strand, counting down.
TCTATACTCTCTTCTCTCTTCTCTCGTTTTGTCTTTCCTGTCTGTCTCGGTCTGTCTTTCTGCGCTCTGTCTGTTCGTCTCTCTGTCTCTCTGTCTATTCTCGTTGTCTCTTTCCTCCTGTCCTCTCTCTTTCTCTTGTCTCTCTTGGTTGTCTCTGTCTTTTTCTGTCTGTCTTATGTCTCTCTCTCCTCTCCCTGTCTGTTGTCCTTCCGTCCGTCCGGTCCGTCTTTGTTGCTGTCTGTCGGTCTGTCTGTTGTCTGTCTGTCTGTTGTCTGTATCACTCTCTCACTATGTCAGTCAGGTCTGTCTGTCTGTGTGTTCTTTCTCTCTCTGTGTATCTCTCCCTCGTTCTCTGTCTGTCCGTTCTCTCTCTCTCTCACACACACACACACACAACACACACACTCACACTCAACACACACACACACACACACACACAAACACTCCACACTCACACACACACACACACACACACACACACACACACACTACTAACACACACACAACATCAGCGCGAGCGCGAGTGGGGCGGTACTTCTCATTCTCGCATAGCATTAGAGAAGTGTAGTTGGATCAGTGTAGTGCTAACTATATAAGCATTGTTGCCTGTGCTGATTGCAATGGGGCCTCAAGGCATGAGGCTGGGTTTTCCAACACGCCAGAAGCCTGACAAAGAGTCAAGATGCAGATTACATTGGCTATAACCGTTACTGAAAAACCAATACAGAACACTCAACCAAAAACTATAAACAAAACCCAGCCACATAAAAGAAAACACAAGATTCTGCTGGGGGTTGAAACGCAGTTTGTACTGAGCATCTCGGCAATTTGATTTGAATAATATCAAAAGATATATATAGGGTTTACTCAAAGCAAATGCAGTGCGCGTCTCTTTGCAAGTTAGATGGGAATGAATGGAGAAAAAAAAGAAGGAAGAATCTGTACAGATTGGGGGAGTCTTCATAAGCAAAGCCCGGCTTCAAAAATTGGGTTAAGAAGTGTTTTTTTTTTTTATTTGACCTTATACAGTGTTTATGGATGTCAATGTTGTAGATACTAGGATGGATAGATTGCATAGATGATGTTCTGAATTTCTTGATGAGGGGAGGAGAGGAGCTTCTTGATTATGATGAAGAAGGATGGAGTTGAAATAGAATTAAGAATGATAACTGCTACTACTACTGCTGCTGCATGCTGCTATACTATTCTCTACTGGGCTGTTGTTGTGCTACTACTATACTTTCTACGCTGCTGCTTCTACTAATACTACTTCCAACCAACTTATAAGCTTTACTACTATCTCGAATTACACTTATGCTTCTGCTGTAACTACTATACTATTACTCCTACTGCAATGCGACTACCACCATCACTGTTCTACTGCTTCTGTTATTATCAGCAGATACAGTTACCAAACACAATGAGATGATACAACATGACGGAGTGATAGGGATGGATACTTATGAAGAGTCTTTTCAGAGACCAGTCACGGCGCTTCACGAAGTACACTGGGTCGATTCGAATCTCTGCCGGGCCGTTCGGTACAGGGGATTTTTCTCCCTCGGCGGGTAAAACATTGGTTATTGACTCCCCATTTCCATACAGTTCTTCGAATGAGGATATAAAACCGAGTTCGTGTGTGAAACGAGCATAATCTAGGCACACACGTTCAAATCCATCACAACGTTCGGGAGAGAGAGAAGGCCAGTTTGGCATTGGTATGGATGACTCGCTACACATAGCATGACACCTTACCCGATAGATGGAGTATGGCGCCTTAATGGCGGGAATATAAATCGGTTCCTGCACACAATAACTCCTCTCTTTGTTGGGTAGATGGGACAAAAAAATTGCCTGTACATATAGGGAGTGTACCGAGGAGGCGGTTCAGCTGCGTACGCAGAAGAAGACTTAGAGTGGGGGTTTGGTGTCTCTATGACTTCTATGAATTGTGAATCGATAAGGAATGGCTGCTTCAAAGTAATCCCTCAGCTGCTTCTTCTTTGTGGAGTCTAGTAGGCTATATTTCTTCCTCTAGTCATGCGTTTATTTAGACTGCTTTGACTTTCTTTCTTTAAGCAGCACGTACTAAGTGGCACGCACAGTTTTAACTTTTTTGTGTCTGGTTGATAGTTTTCGTGGATGTAGCTACAGGTTTAAATTTCTTGCTCTCTTCTCTCTCTCTCTCTCTCTCTCTCTATCTCTCTCTCTCTCTCTCTCTTCTCTCTCTCTCTCTCTCTCTCTCTTCAAACCTATTATTCATTTAAGTTCTCTTACATCCAGATCCTTATCTAACTATTGAAGGGTTAACAAAATTTAAAATGTATTTCCACGAAATTTCGTCTTGGCTTAAACGACCTTTGCCCTGTGGGTTGGGCAAAGAAAAAAAATAGACCCATGCTGCCATGCATGTCGTAAGAGGCGATATGGCAAACCACCTCGCCCGAGGATTAAAGGGGGTTTGCGTAGGGCTAACAACCTGCCTGTAAAATAGACGAGTTACAGAAGCTCCCGACGACAACGAACCAAAACATTCACCTGGGCAAGGAAGGGTCTCATTCCCGGAGACTTAGGACGCAGTGCAGTGAAAGCGGGTAGGAAGCTGCAAGGCTGACTCCCTGATCTGACACCCAGGCCAACTACGAAGAGTAGCCACATGGATACTCAGGACGATGTTTGATACAGGTCAAAACCACCAAGTTGCGAGAGAGTTGAAAAACTACAAGATCGGAAGTGCTAGGACTGACGTGAGACAATGGTGGTACTTGCTGGACTGCTGAGACTTTTATCTGGAGAACAGCTGCTTACTCAGGACACACAGAGGATGGAGCCCCCACACTGAGGATGTGGCCCGGATGCTGGCACGGTGGCACAGGGCACTCATCGGATGGGAACTGTCAACTCCCGCATTCATCTCAGAAACCAAGTTTACCACGATAAGAAGAATGACATCAGTGAACATCATCAGTGCTATGCTCCACAATGATGCGGGAAGAAGAGAATAAAGATGGACTTCTATCGCAAATAGTGATAGCAACTGAGTAGCAAAGGAATAACATACTGTGGGAGATTTTAACGGCCCAAGATCGGTAACGGACAAAACAGGTACGAGCGGACATCATGGGGGACACTTGGACTGGGACAGCATGAACGAGAATGAGTGAGCGTTTGCAGACTGTGCACCTAACCAGCTGGTGATAGGAGGAAGCATCTTCCCACACAGGCGCAATCACAGGCCACATGGAGATCCCCGACCATGTCTCGGAAGAACCAGATTGACCACATTGCATTAGCCGCAAATTCAGGAGATCTTGGCGGGGTTTCGAGTGATGTGAGGGGGGATGACGTCGTCATCAGAGCACCACCTTCTTTTAACAACATGTAAGACTTCAGCCTCTAGTGATCATCAACACAACAACACACGTACAAGGTAAATGCGGAGAGCTCCGGAACAGGGACACTCAAGCAGCATTCCTGTCAGCTTTCCACAGGTTCCTAGCCGCTACAAGAGCTGATTAGAAGACGGTGAGACAGACATCGAGGACACAGTGGGAAGACTGCAAGAAGCTTGGATGACACATGTGAAGTGATGATCCTTGGCAAGAAGAAGAGCCCAGCACATGAATGCGAATCTCTGCGACACCATCCACAAGTTGGAAACAAGGAGAGTGAGGAAAAGCTCGGACACGAGGGTTAGCCGAACTAGAGCAGCTAAAGGCCAAAGGCACAGGAAGAGCTCACTGCAGCGAACAGGATGGTAAATGAAGGAGCATCAAGAAGATCAAGGAAGGGACTACTTTGACGACCTGGCCAGCCAAGCGTGGCAGCAGCCGGAGCAGGGGACACCTGAAGGACCTGTACCCGCATGGTGACCAAGAAGCCTGTCGCGGGTAAATTCAGCAGACAGACAAAGCCAGTGGACGGACAAGAACGGAACCCACTGACATACAACCGAGTGAACCAGACTGAATCGATGGGCAGAACACTTCTTCAGGGAGCTGCTGAACCGCCCGCCCTGACGCACACCAGACATCCACTGCAGAGACAGACTGCCATCAGCTGTGACTATCCCTCAAAAGGCAGAGATCAAGAAGGCCATCATGACTTGTAAAGTGGGATGGTGCAGGGCCGGACGCGAGATACCAGCGAAGGCATCCAACGCAGACATAGAGACAGCTGTCAACATGCTATACAGGCCTTTCAGCAAGATCTGGGAGAAAGGGATGGTCGGCTCAGTCGAAAAGAAGGAATCGTCATCAAGCTGCCGAAGAAAGGAGACCTCAGGGACTGCATAGCCATACCGAGGGATCATGCTCCTGTCAACGCCAGGCAAGGTTCTCAACAGGGTTTAATGGAGAGTATGAAGTGGCTGTCGACCCCAAGCTACGAGACCTGCAGGCAGGCTTCTACGGCTGAACAAATTATGTGATGACAGTTCGCAGCCTGCGCATCATCGTGGAGCAGTCGCTGGTGTGGATCTCCCCTCTACATCAACTTATACATGATGAGAAGGCTTCGACAGTGTGGACAGAGAGACGCTGTGTGAGTGCTGAGGCCATTCGGAGTCCCTGAGAAGATCATCTCCTCATCCGGTGCACCATTAGGACATGAACTGCAGGGATTTCCCATGCCGGCCAGATGTTCCGAAAGTTTCGAGGTGAAGACCGGAGTTCGGCAGGGATGCGTGCTGTTCGCCGTTCCTCTTCCTCCTGGTCATTGATGGATATGAAGACCATACCCCCCCACCCCCCAACAGGCAGGAACAACGGTTAAAACAGTGGACACTCTGGACGCAGCTCGACGACCTTGACTTCGCTGACGACCTGGCGCTACTGTACACAGCCACAGCCAGAAGATGCAGGACAAGACCATCGCTTGGAGACCACATAAACGGGGACAGGGGTCAAGATTACGGAAGAAGACCGAGTGATGAAATCAACACCATGCCAACACACAGTTCACAGTCGGGGGAGAGCCCATCAGGAGGTGGAGTTTTCGTCTACTTGGGGAAAGCGTGGTTGAAAAAAGGGGAAGGCCACGGTCCGAGACGTCACAAGCCTGAATCGGAAAGGGCAAGAGCAGCTTTCGTCATGCTCAAGAAAAAAATCTGGGCATCTGGAGGAATCGCATAAGAACCAAATCCGCATCTTTCAACTCCAAGGTGAAATCAATTCTGTAATGGATGCGAGGACGTGGCGGACACACAGACGTTGCATCAAAAGATTCGACATTCTTCAACACCTGTCTGAGGCGCATCTACAAAATCGATGGCAGGACAAGGTCGAAACGAAGATCCGTGGGAGCGTGCGGGACAGGAACCATGGCAAGGCAGATACTGCGTAAGGCAAGTGGGGACTGGATTCGGACACACCCTCTCAGGAAGCCCGGCATCCAGCACCACACGCCAAACTGACTGGGACTCCGCAGGGAAAAGAGTAAGAGAGGCCAGCTCGCAAAAGCTGGAGGCGGACATGAGGCGTGAGTTGAAACTACAAGGGACAAACTGGTTGGAATGACCAGAGAACAGCCAGAAACAGAGTGCGATGCGAAGGGTCGTCGATGGCTCATGACTCCACGGGAGCGACGGGCATATATGAATGAATATTAAAACGACCTGAGTATAAAATTGCTGATACAATTAAAATATCTTAAGGACGTCCTTTTTGTATCAAACCTGAGAACGAACTCCACTTTTCTATTGAGAGGAATGCTTGTATGCCTTTGGAGAGGAAAATACACATGGAAGCACAAACCATTTCAAAACGATGAACTCTATTGAAACTAAAACAAATTACTTGAACGAAATGTGCAGATTACAAGAGATACTGGCTATGTATATGTACTATTTTATCTCTCGCCTCTCTCTCTCTCTCCCTTCTTCTTCTCTCTCTCTCTCTCTCTCTCTCTCTCTCTTCTTCTCTCTCTCTCGCTCTCTCACTCATCTGCTTACGCACGCGGCAAATCAGACCAGAGCAAAACGCAATTGTAAAAATTGTTGTAATTCTGTTTTACATGTGCTAAACTGCTTTCAATGTCTTCTTTAAACACTTAAAGGCATTTCCTCGCGGGCTAATGTAATGAGGCTATGGCATACACCGAATGTCCTTTTCATATATGTAACTGGCCTAATTCAGTTATTCACTAATATATTAAATCAATTCCAAACAAAAAACAACCATCGCTTACTTTAATTTTCTTGCCACACTTTAGGTCTCAGTCACCAGTTTTTCTTTCATTCTTTCATCCTGTGTGCTTTGTGTTTGCATTTGTGCCCGGTGAATTATTGCCGTCAACGTCATTCGTTTGGAGTTGTTAGTGTCATATTGTCTCCTCAACGGAGCAAGAGTTACCCTTCTTGGTTGGCATTCGCTGTTTGCCGTTACCTTTCGCATGTAAGACTTCCTTCAATCAAAATCAATCAAAGCGAGGTTTCCTGTGCTTGTTTCTGTTCTAACGCGTATTCTGTCTGACACCGTCTAAGACTGAAAATAAAGAAAATCCACCTTTGCCAGACTTGAAGAAATGTCGTGCTCGTTCACGTTTTCAGTCACTGCTGTATGGATGTGCCATGCCAGGCACAGAGTAAGCTGGCCAGCTTGAAAATAATCTTCTTTGGGGAATGTATCCTGGCTTCGTATGTTTTCATTGTGGTCTGCATTCGTTCTAGGCGAACTGGAGCCGGAAATTGTACTCGTCTGGAGTTACGGGCATATAGCTTTCTTATAATATCGGTCAATATCAAATTAGATATCAGGTCATGTTGTTTAAAGCCTGGTCGACTATGGAGGCTATGTCAAGGACTGCCAGTAGGCTTTACGTCGCCTTACAGGAAAACAACCCAAAACACCATCAAACCCCCCCCCCCCCCAAAAAAAAGCGGCGAGGTCCGCTTGTTCATTACACTTAACATTAATTTGCTCTCCTCACATCATACTGAAGCAATACATTTCAGTTATACTATGTGTAAATCCCTGGCTGTGCTATGGTCTACTACGTCCCTCTTATCTCCTCTTTTTTTCCCTTTTTGGTTTTCTATTCTGTCTTTCTTTTTAACTTCAAGCAACATGGAAAAAAATGGCTCGATCGATTCAGTCCTTTGGGTTCCCTGGGAAACACGGGGCTGCTGTTACCACTCCTCCAGCGGACTGGGTTCTGGACTGACCTCTTCAGCTGGGCCCTTGACATTCCGCCTGTCTTCACTCCGGAATCCATGAACCCAGTGCCCTGTATGTCCTTGACATTCCGCCTGTCTTCACTCCGGAATCCATGAACCTGTGCCCAGTCTGTCCTTGACATTCCGCCTGTCTTCACTCCGGAATCCATGAACCCAGTGCCCTGTCTGTCTATGACATTCCGCCTGTCTTCACTCCGGAATCCATGAACCCAGTGCCCTGTCTGTCCTTGACATTCGCCTGTCTTCACTCCGGAATCCCGGGACCAGGCTGCCTCCAATTCAGTAGTGGGGCGGACCATCCCAACCCGGCGGGTCTCCAGGTGGCGGATAGGGGAACGGCCCTCAGATATGGGTGTTAGCTGCGAATAAGCAGTCCCGGACCAAACTGGCGATGTTCCTACCAGGACGGGGTGGGTCAACAGGTGGCACTGTTGTCCTCACTGAAATACCCATGTGTCCTAAAACGGGCTCATCATGCGGTCAAGAGGCGCGTAATAACCTCTAGCCACGGGGTGGGATCCCGGAAAAACAATCCCCCCTGTACTCACAGGGTAGGTCGTACGGGCCATGAGCTAAGGGTGAGGCACCCCAAAAGAAAACTCCAGCTGAAGACGGAGGTATCGGGCCATGGAGCAACTAAAACCACGATACACCATCTACGCTTCCATGATGATGCAGTCCACAGAAATTCGATGTGGCGCTTCGACCTTCGGAGACCCGCCAGGGAGGTCGGGAGCCGGGCCCTATGCCTCAAAGGGGCCCATCCAAGCAGGTCGGTGGTCGGACAAGGAAATTCCGCATGCCTATGCGAGGAAGAAGACCTCATCCTCTGTTGGTGCCAAGCAAACAATATCACCAGATGCTCAACATTCTCAGTGGAATGCAGAAGGGGTGCATAAGAAGAAACTTGGCCTGGCAGAAAGGATGCAACAAGAAAATATTGATATATCACATGTGTCCAAGAGACACATTTGACCGTAAACCATCGCTTTCAAGTGAGGGGTTACGAGACCATCAGGTTGGACCATGAGGAGAAACAAAGGAGGGGTGCTTGTCTTGGTGCGGAACTCCATCGCCGCACAAGAACTCAAGATCAACACCAATCAACAGGCAGAGATCCAAGGGGTTGATTAGTCCTTAAAGAACACAGCATCAGGATCTACAATGTCTATTGCCCTCAAGATCGTGATCTTTCCCTCGCATGCATGAACATCCCAGACAACAGCTGTGTGGTGGTGGGAGATTTCAACAGTCACTCAGAGAGATGGGGCTATGACGAGACGGACAAGAGAGGCGAAGAAGTTGAGGATTGGGAGATTGACACACATCTTCATCTCATCAACCAAGAAGATGATGAAACACCACCTTCTACTCTAGACGCTGGATGACCACATCAACACCAGATCTAGCGTTCGCCACCAATGACTTGTTCGTCAGAACAAAAGAACAGTCCTCAACCAGCTTGGAGGAAGTGACCACAAGCCCGTTAAAAACTCTCTATCAACCTCAACTTGCAGGCTCCTCAAGCAAAGTGTTTTCCCCGCTGGAATTATGAAAAGGCAGATTGGACTCTCTTCGAGACCCTCACAGACACATACACAAAGCCAATCAACATCAGGCAGAAGGACTCAAACAAGATGGTTCAAGACTTCACAAAGGCCGTCTTGAAAGCTGCTACAGAATCCATTTCAAGAGGAGCACGCAAAAACTACAAGCCCTACTGGACAGAGGAACTTCACAATCTGGAAGATGCTGTTACGGAAGCCAGGGACCGAGCAGAAAAGCAGCCATTACTGGAGAACAACATAGCGCTGAAGGAAAGTAACTGCCAGATACAAGCTGTCCTGCGCACAAGCTGCAAGGAAAGCGGGCAAGAGAAAACTGAAAGCCTGAATCTCGACAAGGATGGCAGCAAGCTGTGGAAACTGGCTAGAACCCTCAGTAACGAAACAAACAAATCAGCCACAATAACAATACAAGAAAATGGAAAATTACCTCTCTGGAAAGAAAGCAGCAGACCACTTCATAGACGTCTATGAAAACATCAGCAATCTGGAAGTCCCTCCTGAACATAGAGCTGCAGTGCACAGGGCCCAAGGTGAACTTCATGAGAAAGAGCCCAAGAGGAAGTCATGACCACAGCTTTCACAGAGAAAGAGCTGGAGGAAGCGTTGCAGAGCCTCAACCTGAAGAAGTCACCTGGACCAGATGGAATCACCAATGAAATGATTCTGCATCTTGGGATGAAGAGTAAGGCAGTCCTTCTAACAATTTTTAACTCCAGCTGGAAGACAGGATCAGTACCACAGTGTTGGAGGGAAGCAGACATGATCCCCATTCACAAAAAGGGAAAGGACAAGTCGAAGGCTAACAGTACAGACCCATCAGCCTTACAAGCTGCTTAGGAAAGTTGTGGAGAGACTTGTCAACACAAGGCTTGTCTGGCACCTTGAGGAGCATCAGCTGCTGAGCCTGAACAGGCGGGCTTCCGCCAACACAGATCAACAGAAGACCAGTTCATATTCATCACGCAAAGCATTGAGGACGCCTTCCAAGAAAAGAAGAACACGCTTGCTGTCTGCATCTGGATTGACATGGATGAAGGCGTTTCGACAAAGTCTGGAAGGACGGACTCAGGCTTAAAATACGGCGATGTGGTGTTTCTGGAAGGATGTACACCTGGATCAGCCAGTACCTACACAACCGCAAGCCCGAGTAAAGATTCAGGGCCAAAAGAGCAAGAGAAGGTGCTGAGACAGGGAGTACCACAAGGAGGAGTCCTTTCGCCAACGCTGTTAATCATCTTATAGATAACATCGTCAGAGATCTGCCAAGAGGGGTCAGAGGAGCGATCTACGCGGATGACCTGGTGCTATGGTGCTCTGAAGAGTACACCACTACAGCAGAGGTACGCCTCCAGACTGTGCTCAATAAGATCAGCGACTGGGACCAAGGAATGGCTTGTCTCTGTCAACTCAAGCAAAACAACGTACACAGTCTTCAGCCTATCCAGTAAGAAGCAAGAGGCGAAGCTGACTCTGAACAACCAAAGACTTGCAGAGGAACCCACACCTACCTACCTGGGAGTGACCTTTGACGGCAGATTCACTTGGAAACAGCAGATCACCAGATGTTGTAGCAGGGCTAAGCTGAGATGGCGATCATGAGGGAAACTTGCAGGAACGGACTGGAGGGCTGACGAACGTATCCTGTAGAGACTCTCACAGGGAGAGTCCGACCTGTAGTTGAGTACGGGACATTCAGCATGGGCATCAGCTGCAAAGTCTAACCTTGACATCTCAACAAGATACAGAAACCAAGCTCAGCGTGTCATAACTGGCGCCATGAGATCCACCCAATTCTGAAGATGGAGGAGACCACTGGGCTGCCGTCATTGGGGACAGAAGGGACACAAAGATCTCATCCAGGCAGCAAAATTCAAACGCCTTGAAAACCATCCAATGAACGACAGAATGAGCAGACCCACCAAGAGCCGGCTGAAGAGAGGCAGCTTCATCACCAGTCAAGACGCCTTGAAAGACAAATCCCAGTCTTGATGGAACACGAAGCAAAGCCTATCGCGGCAAATGTCACCCACCGTCTTGGAAGAGGCAAGTGTTCCCAACAGTCGTCACCAGCATTCCGGAGTGGAGAAGAGAGGAACACAGTCAGACACCCAAAGGAATGCCCTGGCCATGGAGTACATCTGCAACCAGTACCCCCAGGAAGACTGGACCCATGTCTTTACAGATGGCTCCGCCACAGAAGCAACAAGGGATGGTGGAGCTGGAATCTTCCTCCGATACAAAGACGGAGATGAAGAAATTGCAATCCTGACAGGAACATACTCACCAACTTCCGAGCTGAGCGAGAAGCTCTCTGTGAGGCAGCCAATAACAGTCTCGCAGAACTCCATAAGAACAAAGGGCAGGTGGTGGTGTTCTCAGACGCTCTCTCCATGCTCCAAGCCCTCAAGAACTCCGCTGCAAGAACAGAACCATCTTACTTCAGACCTTGTTGCCCTGAGTGCAGAGTGGAGAAAGTGTTGATACAATGGGGTACCAGCACACTGTGGTATCAGAGGCAACGAAAAGGCGGATATTCTGGCAAAAGACGGTGCACAGAAGGAGCAGGCCAACAACCTGGTGTCATATGATGAAATCAAGACAATCATCAAGGCACAGCAAGGAATAAATGGCACCTCCAGCACCCCAAACACAACCAGAAGACAAATACCATTTGCTGGGACGACGGGAACAGGTCAAGATCTTCCGCCTGAGGACTGGACACAATCGCCTGCACCACCACATGCACACAAAATTTGGCATTAGACAGAGTGGAGAGTGCCCTTGTGGTGAGGGACTAATGACAACAGACCACATCCTTCAAGACTGTATGGACGCATGCAGCATCCAGAAGGAAGTACTGGCCAACACCGACAGCAGTGGAAGCCAAGTTGTACGGCACCCTGGAGGAGCTGCGGTGGGACGGCAGCCTTCATCGAGGATACCGGGCTGCTCATCTAGTGGGAAGCGAACGAGGAAGAAGACTCCGGAATCCATGAACCAGTGCCCAGTCTGTCTTGACATTCCGCCTGTCTTCACTCCGGAATCCATGAACCAGTGCCTGTATGTCCTTGACATTCCGCCTGTCTTCACTCCGGAATCATGAACCCAGTGCCCAGTCTGTCCTTGACATTCCGTCTGTCTTCACTCCGGAATCCATGAACCCAGTGCCCAGTCTGTCCTTGACATTCGCCTACTGTCTTCACTCCGGAATCCATGAACCCAGTGCCAGTCTGTCCTTGACATTCCGCCTGTCTTCACTCCGGAATCCATGAAACCCAGTGCCCTGTATGTCCTTGACATTCCGCTGTCTTCATCCGGAATCCTTGAACCCAGTGCCCAGTCTGTCCTTGACATTCCGCTGTCTTCACTCCGGAATCCATGAACCCAGTGCCTGTCTGTCCTTGATATTCCGCCTGTCGTCACTCCGGAATCCACGAACCCAGTGCCCTGTCTGTCCTTGACATTCCGCCTGTCTTCACTCCGGAATCCATGAACCAGTGCCCAGTCTATCCAGGGCGTCCACCTTCTGTTGGTTTTAACGGAACTTTATCCAAGACAACAGCATAGGATTACGTCCATCGAAAGGCCATTGACAAGCTTATAGCTTGTATGGCGCTTTGAAATATACATTCAATTGACAATTTACATAGCGGCTTCCTTTTTTCCCTCTGTGGGTTCCATTCGAGTGCCTGTCTTGTGACGTTGTTAGGTGGCTGTTGTAGTGAGTGACCAGTTTCTTCATTGCAGATCTTGACATGAGATTTGAGAGATTTTGATGGGGTGGAGAAAGGAACAGGAATCAACAATTATGCTGTGTGCCATCCAGTTTAAGGATTGCTCTTTCATCTGCATTTACAGCTGCTATTAAAACTGGTGGGCGGAAAATACTACATATTGATTTAGTAGTTGAAAGCTTTTGTGAAAAAAAACAAACCTTTCATTGCATTACAGATTTACAAATTTACAGCTGTGAGTAAGTTAAGAATACGTCGTGGCCAAGCTACACTTAGATAATCCATTTTAGAAAGAAATCCCGAGACACAGAACAAATGTCTTCCAGAAATTATTCACTGATTCTTGTGTCCATTACAATGCACGTACTGAGAAAAGAGGCGTACAGTTCATGTTAAAAGAATGGACATAACACTATATTCACCATGTATTTAGTCACTTGTGGAAAAAAAGAACTTGTTAAAAAAAAGTATGTAGAATTTGAACAAAAGCATCAAGCCATTTACAGGACAAATTTTCCGTTGTAGAATGGCGTAATTCAAGCAATCAAGAGTTTTGTGAACAAGCGTAGGACTGATCGATCGCTGTGAGATAATAATAATAATAATAATAATAATAATAATAATAGTAATAATGATAGCAACAACAATAATGATATAACCATTATACTAATAACAATGTATATGGCGCATAATTATGATTATGGACACGAAAACTTGGGAAAATCAGTAACTCCACACTGTCTTTACTATTTGGTTCTTGAGTCTCTGCTGTTGTAAAAAATAACACACAAAATGTAAGCAATTAAACTGGGAAGGAATCTTTCACAATTGTCTGATGCTCTGACATTTAGCTCAGATGATTCTAGATTTGGATTTAGCACCGTATCCTTCGAGCAGGCGAACACCTGTGTATGTGTCACTTTGTAGATAGATTTTTGTGCCCGCATTGTGGACAAGAGACTGACGGAATTGATCACATCTTCTGGTCTCATCCCCTTGTTTGTGGCTTTTGGTCAGAATCATAATCTTTTCTTTCTCCTTTCCTTCTGTGTACGCAGGCTGATATTCCTGCGGACACTCCCTGTATAGACAGGCAAGGATTAGTCCCATCTACCCAACGAAGGGAGTGGGGTTTTGTGTGTATGACCGTTTTTTTTTATCCCACTATTGAGGCAGTCATACTCCAGCTCCGGGGATGGTGCATGCTATGCGTAACATAATCTTTTGAGAAAAAAAAGAAAAACAATGACAGTGGGGCATTGTTAAAGTGAAGCTCTTGTTCTTGTGGACCACAAAACGGTACATCCTCTGATGATATGCTTTATTTCATTTCGTCGCTGGCCTGAGTTTTATGGGTGTCCCTTCGTGTTATTCTGGCTATGTTGTCCCTGAAATGCACCGTTTTTAAAGCAGAGGTGTACGGTTGAAATAATACGCACACGAAGTGGGTAGGCAAACGAATCTCTGGACGAGTCGCTCTCCTGTGTGGCTTTCATTGAATAGCCTGTAGTGACTTTGAATTTTATGACTAAAATATTTCTAAACAAATTTCAAATGTAAATAATAGCAAACCGCCAAGAAAACCCAGACAAAGAATCACAAAGGCAAAACACGACGCGTTTCGACCTCTTGGGTCTTCTTCAGGCAAGATACAAAACACTCAGAACACCAAAAATGAACAAGCAATCACTTATTTTCATCCACTTCATTTTTCGTTGTTCTGAGTGTTTTGTATCTTGCCTGAAGAAGACCTAAGAGGTCGAAACACGTCGTGTTTTGTCTTGTGATTCGTTTGTCTACGTTTTCTTGGCGGTTCGCTATTAATTACATTTGAAATTTGTTTAGATTTCCGCCTGCAGTCGCCTCACTTTGCAACTAGATCTGAAATGTTTCTGTTCATTTTAATTAATTTCATTCCATTTTCTTTTCTTTTCATTTTAATACATTTCCGAAAATGTTCTCCCGTTGAAAAAGGGGGAAGATGGAAAATGTTAAGGACACCTTAAACGTATTTTCCTGTCCTCTCCACTCTTTCTCCCTAATTCGTCTTAAAATTCTGTCGCTGTTGTCTTTCTTCTTCTGCTTCTTCTTCTTCTTCTTCTTCTTCTTCTTCTTCTTCTTCTTCTTCTTCTTCTTCTTCTTCTTCATCTATCATCATCATCGTCTTGTTCTTGTTCTTCTTCTCGTTCTTGTTCTTGTTCTTGTTCTTCTTCTGTCTTTCTTTGTAGAGTACACGTTTTACTCACTGCAGTACAGTGTATCGAGTCTTCGCTTCAACTGGTTTGTTTAATATGGATTTTGACCCTTCTGTGACAATCATCTGTATTTTTTTTTCAATCCGTGTGGTCGCATAGACATGCTTTGTTAGCCGAGCGAAGAGTTGTCTTTTAATGATAAGTAGCGTAAAGAAAAGCTAAACATGTGTAGGAAATAGCTGACAAAGCTGGAAGTGTGAAAATATTGGGGACGGGGAAGGAGGAGGGAGGGGCGGAGGCACTGTCTGCTATCAGTGCTATTGGAGTATTGTTGTCAAGTAAAGAACAACAACAAGGACGGCAACAAGGACGGCAATACCACACACACACACACGCACACACTCACACACACACACACACACACACACACACACACACACACACACACACACACACACACACACACACACTCACACACACACACACACACACACATACATTCACACACACACACACACACGCGCACGCACGCACGCACACACATGCACACACGCACGCGCACACACACACACACACACACACACACACACACACACATACATACATACACACAAACACACACTTACAAACTTACAAACACGTTTGCAGAGAGAGAGAGAGAGAGAGAGAGAGAGAGAGAGAGAGAGAGAGAGAGAGAGAGAGAGAGAGAGAGAGAGATTTTCTCCCAAATCAAAAACGTAACCAAAAAAAAAAAAGAAGAAAAAAAAAAGAAAAGAAAATCCTCTGAATATCTGAAAAAAACTTAATAGGATTCTCACATGGCCAGACCTCTCCATGACACCTTCATCCCCGTTTCTCCGCCCCGCGCAGAACAAACAGAATAAACTGAATGAAATTAAAGTAACATGATTGAAGGACGCTGCGCAATGGAGTCAAAAGATCGCACCTGCACGTCGCTTCTATTTCTGTCTGCTGAAACCGACTCTCTCTCTCTCTCTGTCTCTGTGTGCGTCTGTCTGTCTGTCTGTCTGTCTGTCTGTCTCTCTCTCTCTCTCTCTCTCTCTCTCTCTTTCTCTCCCCCCCGTCTCTCTCTCTCTCTCTCTCTTCCCACCTCCTCTCTCCTCCCTACCCCCCCCCCCCCCCCTCTCTCTGTCTGTCTGTTTCTTGATTGGGGTAAAAGCGACTTCATGCTTATCTGTTATCCATTGGAATAAAAATCATCATTCAGTCAGTCTGCCTGTCTGTTTGCCTGTCTGTCTCTCTGTCTCTCTCTTTTTCTCTCTCTCTCTCTCTGACTTTTTGTTTCTCTGTCTGTCTGTCTGTCTGTCTGTCTGTCTGTCTCTCTCTCTTCTCTCTCTCTCTCTCTCTCTCTCCTCTCTCTCTCTCTCTCTCTCTCTCTTCGTGTTGTACCTCTGCTTGTCTATCTTTCTGCCTCCCCCCACCCCCACCCCCACCCATCCCCTTTTTACTCTCTGATTTCTTTTCGGACACTTTTTTTTTTGGTTTTGTTTGGCAGACTTTTTTTTCTTAAATAAAAAAAGGAAGCATTGTCAAAGAACCACGTGTGTGTGTGTGTGTGTGTGTGTGTGTGTGTGTGTGTGTGTGTGTGTGTGCGCGCGCGTGTGCGTGTGTGTGCGTGCGTGCGTGCGTGCGTGTGTGTGTGTGTGTGTGTGTGTGTGTGTGTGTGTGTGTGCGTGCGTGCGTGCGTGCGTGCGTGCGTGCCTGTGTGTGTGTGTGTGTGTGTGTGTGTGTGTGTGTGTGTGTGTGTGTGTGTGACGGGGAGGGAAACACGGTGGGCGGGGAAAGGAAAACGTAAAGGGGAGGAAGGAGGTACAAAGTTCAGAAAGTGAAGATGGTTGACGTCATTCACAAATATGGTGGCAACTTTCAAGTTTTCAAATGCAAGCATGGTTAAAGAATAAGTTGTTGTTGTTTTTTTCTCTTCTCCAGAAAGCTGCGGAAACACTGAAAGATTATTGACGTCATTCAGTGCCATTGTCTATTTACGTAGCTGACACTAATTGTTACTACTGCTGACATCATCAGATATTATCGTCACCACTATTGACGAAACTGGATTCCACCCCTGCTTGTTTTGACGTCGTTTAATACCATTGTCACAATTCAGGATGCCATTCATTACTGTTGTAGGTACTGTTGCCATCGTGTAATACCACTGTCGCTATTGTCGACGTCATTCAGTGCGACTGTCGCTTGTGTGACATCGTTCAAGACTGTTGACGTCATTTGGTACCATTGCTGTTGCTGTTGACGTCATCTAATACCATTGTTGATACTGTTGATGCCACGCGCTAGCACTGTGTCTGCTATGAGACTGTTGACATTGTTTATCGCCATTTCCACTGCTGCTGACATCAATCGGAACAATGTTCTCAACTGCCCACTTACCATTATTGCTACTGTTGTTGTCGTCTTGTTGCTTGTCACTGCTGCACAGTTGGCGTAATTCAGCACCATTGTCGTCACTAAAGACGTCGTTTGGTACCATTGTTGGTACCACTCATTCAGTACCATTGCTGGAGATTTTTGTCCATTTATTACTATTGTGGTCACAAGTGACGTCATTTAGTACTGTTGTCCACACTACTGAGTCACTACCATTTTTGGCTATCAATACTAACGATATCATATGTGTTGCTATCGATCATCGCATAGTGTAATGGATACTGACCATATTCCATCACACGCGCGCCAACACACACACAATTGCACACACACACACACACACACACACACACACACACACACACACACACACACACACACACACACACACACTCAAGCACGCACGCACGCACGCACGCACGCACGCAAGCACACACACACTCACACACACACACACGCAAGCACGCACGCACACACACACACACACACACACACACACACACACACACACACACACACACACCACACACACAGAAGAGTCATTGACACATATACAGAATTTTGAAAGTCTTCTTCTTCTTCTTGTTCTTTACTCATTTAAACTAACCGTTGAAGGCTAATCAAAAAGAAACGTTTATCTCTCCTTGCTCTGTTGCAATGTCCTTAGTTTTCAGACATCGAGAACCTGATCACGCCTTTGAAATGGCAGACTATGCCTGCCTATGTCTACAGACAAGGCCAAGGGGTTCAATTGATCGTTAACAAGTAGAATTCATATGACGAAGATCCCGACGTTATGCCCTTTCAAATGTCTTAGGGAGTGCTTGCTAGCGGTATTTTCCCTTCCCCTCTCCCCCTAAGTCTCACCATAGCATTTTTTTTTCCTTTTGGTCTCAACTCCATGATTGTTCTTAATATGGAGCCGACATTTTTCCCTGTTTCAGGTGGTATCTGTGGGTCTGTTAAAAGAAATGCGCAAAAAGAAAGATAAAATATTCTTCCTCTTCTTCTTTGTCTTCTTCTTCTCTCTGTCTCTATCTGTGTCTCTCTCTCACACACACACACGCACGCACGCGCGCGCACGCACGCGCGCACACACACACACACACACACACACACACACACACACACACACACACACACACACACACACACACACACACACATTTTTACTGCGTAGACGCGCTTCTTAGCTGGGAAAAGAACAGCGCAGAATAGAAATACTGGTGCTCATGAAATCGAAGTCTCCAAACAAATCCCTTTCACAATAAACCCTGGGCGTCGGGATTTAACGATGGTCTTTGTGACGGGGGTGTAATCCTACTCCCCAGTCTTGCTGTTTTGACTCGTTCTCCCCCCCCCCTCCCGTCCCCTCCCCTCCCCCCACTGGCATTCGCATTCTACGTTCCGGCGGCGGTCTGGGATCGATCCTTGGTCTGCCAATGGCCTGTGTGGTCCAAGCCGTCATCATCGCTCTCCGGGTGTTGCCTCAGGTGACTTTCCAATTGGCGCCAGACGACAGAGTTGTGAAATGCAGCTGATAAAGGCTCCCCGTCACAAAACAGCACGTGGTCCCAAGGATAGGCGTGTTGTAAGTTATAAGGTAAATTCCTAGCGTCAAAAGTTTATGCTGACCATTTTCAAAATTTGAAAGAGTATTTGTAATTAATCGGCAGGACAAAAAGAGACAAACAAATGGCAAGACATACAGTAACTGTCTGGCGGATTAATCATAATTACGGATTCAAGAGTTGTTTTAAAAGAAATGGCAAGACATACAGTAATTGTCTGGCGTATTAATCATAATTACTGATTCAAGATTTGTTTTAATTTATGTCTGCGGTCACCTCACTTTGAAACAGACCGTTTTCAGTCTTTTCTTTTTTTCTCGATGAAAAACTATTTTCTCAACTGGTATTGGTCGCTGTGAAGGGATACGGTAACGAGAACCTCAGAACTGCAATTCTGACCCCTT
>CM031618.1:9087527-9117527 GCA_018398815.1 Conus ventricosus | reverse complement strand
AAGTTATGAGGAGTGATAATGATGACAACACTAATAGACAAAACAATAACAATGACAATGATGATAATAGTTTTAAAAAAATGATGATAGAAATAATCACAATATTAATAATAACGATAACAACTACTATCATCGTCGTTATAATTATTATTGTTATCATTATTTCTATTTATTTGAAAGACACAGTACACCACTACAATAGTGTTGTCCCATAACACAAGAATTCTGGTTGAAATCTGAAGAATGTATGAAAGGAAACTGCAAAAATTGTCTTTTACTTATTGCTTACCGTTGAGTTAATTTTAACAAGAACAGACGACAAAATATGAAACAGACGAAACACTTGATTTGATGTTCTGGATAAAACATCACCAGGTGATATTAATAATACCAAACCTAGAATGATGACATTGATATTAAAGCCACAATACAAACGTAATATACCTGAATCACATCCCTACAATGGAACATTTCTGTTACGGGTTTATGAAAAAAAAAAGAAAAGAAAATGCAACCGACAATGCTTTGAGCTTCAACTTGTGAACAAAAGGTGCCATGTTACATGTGTAACAAGTAACCACTTTGCATCTGCACAGTAAATGCAATCTGTGCGAGCACACACGAAGGTCTTGCGTTCTTGGATAGGGGGATGTGGCGGGAGTCGGTGGATGCTTGCGCGCACATGTGTGTGTGTGTGTGTGTGTGTGTGTGTGTGTGTGTGTGTGTGTGTGTGAGAGAGAGAGAGAGAGAGAGAGAGAGAGAGAGAGAGCATTTTGTCAGAGAGAGAGAGAGAGAGAGAGAGGGAGAGAGAACGTTTAAAAGCAGTGTGCGTATATGGAGTTCTGTTGTCTTTAAACAATGGCTGTTTTGAGAGAAGGAGGGATCCCACTTCTTGACTCTGGTAATCTTTGGTGTTTTTCGGTTTCAACTTTTGTACTTTTTAAACCCCTTTGAGTTCAATGGAGAATAAAGAAAATCGAATCGGTAAGTCGTTCTGACTGTCTTTATTATCATTACTTTTCATATGTAAATCTCATAACACTTCCCAGATCTGTTCTCGATACTTGAAGTTAAGATAAGAGAAGACCTATCGGCATTACAGGCATTTCATGGGATACGTAATCGTAAAATGTGCCGTATTTCTTTTTGGCAATTTCTGCTTCGCTCCACTTACTCCCTCCCTCCCTCCCCCCATTGAATTTTTGTATGTGAGAATTTTGATAGAAATTTGCGTTGAAAAAAAAAAAAAAAGGAAAAGAAAAGGGAATGAAAAAAAGGCTGGTTTCATTGTAAGGGAGAGAACTCCTACCTCTCTGACTCGACTCTCGGGGCAAGAAGACTTGAGAAAAAGAAGATGGGAGAAAAATGACCACGCTTTGTTCTTCTCCCTCCCGAGCTCATCCCGTCTTTGTGTCTTTCTTCCTTTTCTTCTTCTTTGTTTCTTCCGTACTTTTCTTTTCTTCTTCTTCCCCATCCCCACCCCCCCCCCGAAGAACAGTAGTAGACTAATCAGCTAATCAGTTCGAGTGATCCCTGTCTTGATCTCTTTTATCTCACTGGCTTGTCTTCCCTTGTTCTAGAACCGACCTTATTGTACTCGTGAGACCAATCCATTAAGAATGAATAGGCTCTCTCTCTCTCTCTCTCTCTCTCTCTCTCTCTCTCTCTCTCTCTCTCTCTCTCTCTTTCTCTCCTCTCTCTCTCTCTCTCTCCTCTCTCTCTCTCTCTCTCTCTCTCTCTGTGCGTAAGTGCGTGCACTCAGACACGGAGGGAGGGAGGGAGGGAGCGAGAGAGAGAGAGAGAGAGAGAGAGAGAGAGAGAGAGAGAGAGAGAGAGAGAGAGAGAGAGAGAGGGAGAGAGAGAGACACACACACACCACACAAACAGCGGAGAGAGAGAGAGAGAGAGAGAGAGAGAGAGAGAGAGAGAGAGAGAGAGAGAGTATACACATGAATGTATTTTCTTTAATCATCTATTTGCTAGGCAACACAGCTGTATGCATACAGCCCACAAAAATCAGTTCTCAGTAAAGACTGAACTTAATGACCCCCCCCCCACCTCACCCCTCCATTCTCCTCCCATCTTATTCTCTGTGGCCAAGCCACTACGCCAGGGTGCTCTAGATTCCAGCCACGCTGGGGCTGAAAAGCTGGAGTGCCCCTTGAAGGTTTCATTTCATTCTGGGTGCAGACGCCGGGTAGTCTGAAGGCGGGCGAAGTACCTGCCCTTTATCCCCACCCCATGTGACAGTTCCAAGCGCTGGCAAACACGGGGATGGAGACTTTTGTGTTGCTGACCGGTGAGACCTCGGATTCCCCTCCCTCCCCCCTACCACCCCCCCCCCTCCCCCTCCCCCAGCTACCTGCCACCCTCGCCTAGTGTTACAGCCGGGATATAGGTTGGGACGAGATCACGTTCTGTTTGGCTGTGAGACGGATGACAAATGTCTTCGGCTGTTTTAACCGGTTATAGGATGTGAACACTTTTGTTAAATAAGAGGGGAAGGGGGGGGGGGGGGATAAAAGCTGAGCATGAATAGGTATAAATTCCATTCTGGATGGTGAGATGCACGTCCAGCCATCGCTGTGCCCTGTAGAATGGGCTTGGATAGGGGCATTGTGGTCAGGTGTATGTTCATCTTCAACGTTTCCTGCAGAATGGTTTTTTGGACAGAAGCCACGGTGAGATATATGTCTATCGTCCACTGTGACCTGTAGAATGGTCTTGGACGGGAACTCATAAACAGATACATGTCCTCTTTCCTCTGTGCCTTGTGGAATGGTTTGGGACGGGGAGTCGCTGGGAGCTACATGTGCACCCTCCACCATACCCTATAGAATGGTCTTTGACGGAAGTCACGGTGAGATACACGTCCATCTTTTACTGTACCGCGTAGAATAGGGAGTCATGGCGAGATACATGTCCATCCTCTACTGTCTCCTGTAGAATCACCTTGGAAAAGGAGTCATGGCGCGGTATATGTCTACCCTCCACTGTACCTTGTAGAACGGCCTTGGACAGGGAGTCATGGTGAGATACATGTCTACCCTCTACTGTACCCAATAGAACGGTCTTGGACAGAGGGTCATGGGGAAATGCATTTCTGCCCTCTACTGTACCTTGTTGAATGGTCTGAGCCATGGAGTCACAGCAATACACACCAGGCACCACGGCCTTACGGGTTTCCAAACTTACAGCACAGAGGTGACCTGTCCAAACACATAGCTGTCTGCCAGCGTGTGAGTTCAACTGCTGCCGGACATTGACGTTTGCCTTGTGTCCATCGCACGAGACGCAGAAAATCTATCTGAAACATTGATTCTTGATCTCTTGATTTTTGGCGGAAGATCTGGGCGCTCGTCTCTCGCTTCCAGAGAGAGAGAGAGAGATGGACATCATCAGGACATGTAGTTTATTCCTCGCTGGGGAGCTGATGGCCCTGGTTCTTCACAGGACACGGAGTCTTGTCGTGACAGAGACAGCTGGGGCAATCTTCGTCATGGTTTTTTTGTTCAGCTGTCTTCCTTGTTGTTCGAGCACACTGTTCACTGTGACGGGTGGTACAGCGGTTTCTTTCTGTTCCACACCGACTGCCCATCGTGACCTTTCTTTGTGGCGTGCCTTGAAACGTGATGATGTTCACACGTGACTTTTGTGGGGACAGTCTGCATCTGGAGGTCAGGGGATACTTCAAACTCCCGTTGTCGTCACGGCTGTTCACTGTCATGCCTCCAAAACAGCTTTTTATCAGCAGCAGCAGCAGCAGCAACAGTAGTAGCAGCGGAAGTAGCAGCTGCATTACCATCCACTTCATCATTACAATTCATTTCATCGTCATCATCACCATCATCATCATTGTGGTCGTCATCGTCATTATCATCATTATCGTCGTCGTCGTCCTCGTCGTCGTCACCATCATCGTCGTCGTCGTCGTCATCGTTGTCATCATCATCATCGTCTTCATCATCATCATCATCATCATCATCATCATCATATCATCATCATCATCATCATCATCATCATCATCATCATCACTACCTTGATCAAAATCATTATTGTCCCATGAATACGTTGTACGGGTACCAACACAGACAGTCAGGCGATCAGGTATCTCCATTGCCTTCTGTCCTGTCAGGCGATCAGGTATCTCCATTGCCTTCTGTCCTGTCAGGCGATCAGGTATCTCCATTGCCTTCTGTCCTGTCAGGCGATCAGGTATCTCCATTGCCTTCTGTCCTGTCAGGCGATCAGGTATCTCCATTGCCTTCTGTCTTGTCAGGCGATCAGGTATCTCCATTGCCTTCTGTCCTGTCAGGCGATCAGGTATCTCCATTGCCTTCTGTCCTGTCAGGCGATCAGGTATCTCCATTGCCTTCTGTCCTGTCAGGCGATCAGGTATCTCCATTGCCTTCTGTCCTGTCAGGCGATCAGGTATCTCCATTGCCTTCTGTCCTGTCAGGCGATCAGGTATCTCCATTGCCTTCTGTCCTGTCAGGCGATCAGGTATCTCCATTGCCTTCTGTCCTGTCAGGCGATCAGGTATCTGCATTGCCTTCTGTCCTGTCAGGCGATCAGGTATCTCCATTGCCTTCTGTCCTGTCAGGCGATCAGGTATCTCCATTGCCTTCTGTCCTGTCAAGCGCAACAGTAAATAGCAAACAAGTAGGGTAACTTCTTGCTTGAGTTACCCTAGCAAGAGTTACCCCACTTGTTCGTTGTTTACTGTGTCCACTGTTCCACGCCTCATTTAAAGTGTCCTTCCAAGCACAACAGTCTGAGAGGTGCTGAGTCCAAATCTGACCAAAGAAGTATTGGAAAACAGATCAGTGTATGGTGAACATCCAGAACGCTGAACATGGGAGGATATATAATCCAGTCAGCAAAGCTGCCGATTACCCTGGGTAACGTGTGATAGATATCTGGCAAACGTAGGCAAGTAGTCGAGACTGTGTGTGTGTGTGTGTGTGTGTGTGTGTGTGTGTGTGTGTGTGTGCACGTGCGAACGCACAGTGAGAGAGAGAGAGAGAGAGAGAGAGAGAGAGAGAGAGAGAGAGAGAGAGAGAGAGCGCAATCATTAACCACTATCTCAGCTTCTTTTTACAATCTAGGTAGTGAAAAGGGTAATCAGTTGAAAGGCCCCCCCTGCATGTTCAGCTGCCATTTGCCACTAATTTAGGGCACTTTGATGGATCGAAACCCCCCTCCCAACACCCACCCCCCTCCCTCATCTTGTCTTCAAAACGAACGTATTCAGCTGTTGGCCCCAGACATCGCAACCGAAAGATGCACTGGTGCATAAAGCCCGCCCAATCTACGGGGAAATGAACCCTCAACGCTTCTTTTCACATCCCCCCCGCTCTTCTTCGGCCGGGGCAGGAAGTTACCTTTGTCTGGGTCAGACCCGGAGGAAGTCATGATCACCGTATGTTGGCGCGCTTAACGTCAAACCCAGGAGCGGCGGTGGGCGGGTTTCTCTTTGTAGGGACATGATGCGTGGGTTTTATATGTAGTGGACGCACTGCACGTTGCTTTGGTTGACAGAACATTGGCTTGTGGGTCGCGACGTTGTGAGGACAACAGCGAGAAGTGAGATTTATGGCGGTTAAACGGCGAGAAGATAATGGAGGGGGATGTTACCGATTCTGCTGAATGGGATCTTTGCCTGAGCGGTCAAAGTGCTCGGTGCCTCGATTTTCAGGGGAGATAAGTTTGATATATTTCAAGCTTTCTTTTTCTTTCTTTCTTCTTCTCTTTCTCGCCCCCCCCCCCCCCTCTCTCATTTTTTTTCTTCTTTCCTCTGTTGATCGCGGTATCGGTGAAAGTGTTGGCCGTCACAGTGGTGATGGCCGCCACAGTGATGACGTCACTGATGACAGATTCAATTCCGGATGAAATTGTAAGATTTACATATTCAGGTGAGACTGGTGGTTATTTTTGGCATATAAACGATAAACTGAGGTTGTAGGTGCAGTATGTAGCCTATTTGTCGCACGTTAAAGAATCCACAACATACGCAGATAAAAACACCCTCTTTGTTTAAAGGTAAACACAGACCATGTCGGTAGCTTACGGCAAACAGAGCATGTTGACATCTCACGAGAAACAGCATGTCTACCGCTGTAGACTAATACCCCATTGTCTGTTCTCAAAGACACACAGTGTTACCTTTTGATTAAGACAGATGAAAATAAAGAGACCATGTCTGTAACTGATGACAAAGTCATCAAATCAGATCGACCGTATCTATAATTTCAATGAACCGACCATGTCTATAGCCCAAGATAAACAGACTATACCTATCACTGAAGACATAAGACATTATCAAAAAACCTAGGTGAATAAATCATATCTAAAGCTAAGGACAAGTAAAACGCGTCTACTGCTCTAAATAGACCATGTCTGTAAACCAAGACAAACAGATGTCTACAGTTGTCGATGGGTAAACCACATCTCTAGCTCACGACAAATAGATCCTGACTATTGATCATGACAAATAGACCATTCCTTTATAATGCTCACAAGACAGCATAGTTACGAGTGACGACAACTGGAGCAGGTCTTTAGCTGACGAGCAAACAGACAATTAGATAATATCTATCGCCTGTAACAAACAGATCATGTCTCTAGTTCATGACAAAGAGTCCATGTCTACAGCTGGTGACAAACAATCTATGTTTATAGCTCGTGACAAACAGTCCGTGTCTATAGCTGGTGACGAACAGTCCATGTCTATAGCTGGTGACTAACAGTCCGTGTCTACAGCTCGTGACAAACAGTCCATGTCTATAGCTCACGACACCAGTCCATATCTATAGTTCACAACAAGAAGTCTTTGTCGATAGCTCCTAACAAAGAGAGCGTGTCCAAAGCGTTTGACAGAGCCTTTCTGTAGATCACGGTAAATACAGCACGCCTATAGGTCATGACACAAGTCTATGTCTATATTTCACAACAAGAAGTCTTTGTCGATAGCTCCTAGCAAACAGAGCGTGTCCAAAGCGTTTGACAGAGCCTTTCTGTCGGTCAGTCAGTCATTCCCCTGACCGCTGGGGTCGTTGGGAGGACGTGATGGGGCAGCCGCCGTTTCTCTCCAGGCTCTTCAGTTGGCAGCTGTCGTGAGGAGATCTGGCATGGTCATTTTGGTCCAGTCCTTTATATTTTCGGACCAGCTCTTTCTCTGCCGTCCTCGTCTGCGCCCTCCTTCAACGGTACCTTGGAGGATGGTTCTGCAGATCACGGTAAATACAGCATGTCTATAGGTGATGACAAACACAGAAGGTCCAGAGCTCATGACATCTACAGAACATGAGCGTAACTCATGGCTGATACATGTCTATAGCTCAAAAGAAACGAACAACGTTTATAGCTGACGACATATAGGTCATATGTATACAGCTCACGAACAAATACAGTATAATCATGGCTCACAACATACTGTGCGTCTACAGCTTACAACACGAAGAGCAGGTGCACGACTCTACAGAACATGTCTGCAACTCTTGACTCACATATCATGTGTATAGCTCGCAGCAAATATACCATAGCTGACGCTTAGGTCAGAAACAGCATGACCATAGCTCATGAGAAAATGAGTATATCCGTAGATCAACATAAGAAAAACATGTCCACAGCTCAGAGCTGTGTCTAAGACAAAATGGACCATGTCTTTACCAGTGCAAGTAAGTGTCTTGCCCTGACTTTCTGTCTAGGACTGCAATAAAGAAATATGGCAAATCTGTATATTGAGGGGAAAAAACATATTTCAAGAGCACGAAGGCTTAATCATATCAATATCGTGTATGCCAGGCACACAAAAAACAAAACAAAAACAAAAAACAAAAAAAAGGGCGACAAACTGGCCGGCACAGATGTATTAGTCTAGGGATTATTGCCTCCAGGCGCTGACATGGAATTCATTAGTCATGCGATGAAGCATCAAACGGTCATTTCACACGCATCAGTTCTGCTGCTTGTCGCTTCCCCATCATGACAGACACATCACAGCCACACGACGGACACGTCACAGCCACATGCGCAAACGACGACCGTGCAGAAGCGGAAGCCCGCCACAATCCCCCCACTTTGCTGGTCATGTTCCTCCAACCAGAACGACTAAACTCCACAGCCGGAGAGAGCCGGAAGGTGGCTATAATCCTTCCATTTTCCCCACAGCGGGGTTTGTTAGGGTTTGTATTTTCTATGTCAACCAGCACGGTGTTGTGACCACACAAAAAAACGGCTGAACCGATCGATAACTGGGTGCGCTGTCGCGGATTGTCCGAGGAGACAACAACAGCAATCAGAATGGAATAGACACCTGCAGGTTACAGTCCCTCTTCAACCTACCCGCCCCTCTCGAGAGCAGGAGAGGAGGGACTGAGGGGGAGAGATGCTTGACAGGCTTGATGTGAGGAGGAGGTACACTATTGACAGAGATCGGGGACAGGACCCTGGCTCCATTAGCGAGCCACGATGGGGGCGAGCTGTTTGCTGCCAGCCAGCCGCAGCTTCCTGTGCCAAGTGCTGACATGGTTCTCCAATTTCCCGCCCAAATCGATGCCAGCGATTTGAAAGAGGGGGCGACAACTGGTCTGGGGCACGCAATGCGGGCTCAGGAGTTCTGGACATCAAGGTGCTCTAACGTTTTTCTTTTCCTTTTGGATCCTGTTTTCTATTTTCTTAACACAGCCCAAATCAGCACGCTTTTGGTTTGAAACGATTATAAACTGGAGATGTGACTACCACAAAATATGAATTTGAACGAAAATGGCGACACATTTCCAATAAATTAACTTAAATCCTTTTATCCTTTACAAAATACATATGGAGATTGTTAGACGAGGGTTCTGGAGCTTGATTTTGCATTTTGCAGGAGCGATTTTCATCAGAATGGGAATTTGAGCACCATGTATGGCCCTAATTATTTGTCATGTATGTGCCTGGAAGCTGACCCTCATTTTACGTTTTATTCACCATTATCATTTTCTTCAAAGCTGGTGAAATCGTGTCAGAATACTGAATAACAAGAGAGGTAGTTTGCCCATTCGACTCACATGCCACGTGTGTCAGTCGTACCATTACAGGTTGTCCCAAACGCGTTGATGGAGTGAAGACGCCAAAGCTACCATTGAACTGTCTGTGGTTCAGTAGGAAAAAATTACTCTGCGCGAGTTAAAATGCGCTCATCATGAGGGCAGTGGGTACGATAATGACCTAACATGATGGCGATGAAAACAAGAGGCACTGGGAAAAGGGAATGGATTAGGGGATAGTGGGGGAAAGGGTATCTGTAGCCTCTTTTCAGCAGCACTTCTAGGTGAAAATAGCGTGTGCGGTGTCGTCAAGTGGAAAACCATCGTCACTGATATGCGTTGGTTGCTCTTTAGTCTCATGTCCAAGATAGGTGCATGTCTTTTATTTACGAAGATGTCGATCCGTTGCATTGAAAATCTCCGTACGTTAATATTCACATGGTTGATTGCATTAGAATCAATTCATTTTGCTGTTGTTGTTGTTGTTGTTGATATTTTTCCTTTTCTGTTGTTCTCATTCTTCAGCATATTATGAATTCGACCACTCTTTGAAAGTTTGTTTTTGTGGACCATTCACCTGCGTGTTGGAAATTCTTACACTTTTGTTGCTGTTGTTGTTATCTGATAGCAATTCATGGCATGCCACCCCTTTTGGGTTGTAATCTGGCAGTAAGATAGTGAAAATCGTGCACACTGTCCAGAATAGATATGCAGTGTCTGTTTGCTGATATCGCGTTTTATGTTCATTTTTGTGGTGATTAAATATTTTTCATGGATTTTTTAAAAATTTTACATATCCATTTTTAGATCTGGGACAAGAGCAGAAACACAAATACTGCGCCGCCAAACGAAGACACAAACAAATTACAAAACAAGCACAACGCGTTTCGCCCTGTTGGGTCTTCTTCCAAAACCTGGAAATTCGAAATTAAAGTGAATGTTTAGTTGCTCTCAGTATTGCCTACTTATAAAAAAAAAAAAACCCTTTAAGATGTCAATGATTTAGCTACTGTGGCATATTTTTTTTTCAGTTTTTTTAGGACATTTTCTTTTCGATGGCCACACTACTTTATGACGTGACTTTTTTTTCCAGTGTGAGTCTAACAACCCTGAAAAGGCTCTGTATGGTCAGCTGATTGGAAAAAAAAACCTGTTTAAGGAGGTCACGAATGTATACCTTCAACATCGTTACTATTCTAAAAAGTAACAGTTCCTGAAGCAGACAGCAAACTATCAAAAGCAATGCTCATGTCTCAGTGTTTTTGTTACATCTAATAAATTGCTATTCTTTGTCCGTCTGCCATTTTGGCTTATTCTGTTGTTGTTGTTTTTCCATTCATATAATAATAATAATGAATACTTATATAGCGCCTATTCTCGGCTAGAGACCAAGCTCTAAGCGCTTTGCAATCAACACTCGTTTACACAACGGGCTGCCTACCTGGGTAGTGCCGACTGAAGAGCTGCCAGCTGGCGCTTCATTCAGTCGTTTCCCGTGTCATCCAGTCAGTATCGTTCAATATTGGTCACTCGTTTTCCTTACTTCCTTCATTTTTTCCATTTCTCATGCAGGGTGCATGCTATGTGTAACGCGTCATCCATACCAACGGCCAAACTGGCCTACTCTTCCGAAAGTTGGTGATGGGATTTGACGTGTGTGCAAGATGTTATGCGTGCGTTCACACACGGAACCTCGGTTTATAGTCTCATTCGAAGGACTGTATGGGAAATGGAGTCAGAACCAATGTTAACTCTGAGGGAAAAATCCCCCTGTACCACTATCTTTTTTTTTCATAAGTTCGTTTTGTGAAAGCGGGCAAGTCGGTTAAAAGGAAGGCTACTCCCTCCTGCTTCTGCTGCTTCTTCTTCTGCGTATGCAGGCTGATACTCCTGCGGACACTCCCTGTATAGACCCAACAAAGGGAGTGGAGTTTTGTGTGTATGACCGTTTTTCTATCCAGCCATTAAGGCAGCCATACTCCAGCTTCGTGGAAGGTACATGCTATGTGTAACGTGTCATCCATACCAATGGCCAAACTGGCCTTCTCTTCCGAAAGTTGGAGATGGGATTTTATGTGTGTGCAAGGTGTGCGTGCGTTCACATACGGAACCTCGGTTTATAGTCTCATTCGAAGGACTGTATGGGAAATGGAGTCAGAACCAATGTTAACTCCGAGGGAAAAATCCCCCTGTACCAAAAACAGCCCGGCGGAGATTCGAACTCGCAACCCCAGGATGACCAAGATTACGAGTCAGACGTTCTACCACTGAGCTATTCTTGCGCCACACTACCTCCTGAGTGACCATACTTCCGTCACATGCGCATTTTAAGTTGGGGCTTAATCCGTGATTTGTTCCAGATGTTTGCCGTTATTTTCAGCACACGACATGAATTGCGTTCATTTTATCTTACGCTTCCATTAAAGTTTTTTTCCTTCGTTATCAGCCCTGTTCAATTTTGTTTGATTCAGTTACAAAAGCAAATTTTATGACATGTTGGTATTAGTTGTGTTTCTGGAAACAAAAAAAGGCTGTGTAATTTACTATTTCACTTCTTGTCACTCGCCTGATTCACCGCGAATGATATATTCATGCTTGCTCTATTTTGCAAGATGTGTATGCACGTATGTAGGGCCTATCTTTGTTTACTATATAACCTCTTTTGTTTGAAGTATATACTACGGTAGCATTTCAGTAAAAGGCGAGTTGATGTTTGTTGCAATATTTGCGTGACTTATCGTGTAACATATGTCTTACACTTACATAAAGCAATTATTGTTACTGGTCACAGTGTGTAAGAAAATGACAATTTTGTAGTATTGAATAAAAAAATCACCGAAAACATTACTTGCCAATGTTAGTCTGCGTCATTCGGTAGCATTTTCATACAGTAAGTGTCTGGAAAGGCCTAATGGGGGTGGTTGGTGAGATAAACGTCCCATTGGCCTGAGCCCACAAGGACATAATTATTGTCTCCCTGCAGTAAACGGCAGCAATGGTAAAGAAGGAAATACCTAGTAAATATTTTCTTCTTGGCCAAGATTGGTTGTGCCAACATTTGAAATTGCCGTGAAAAGTTAGTGTTGGGAGCCGGTCAGTTGGTAGAGCACCGGACTCGTAATCCAAGGGTTGCGGGTTCGAATCTCCACCGGGCCGTTTCGGTACAGGGGGATTTTTCCCTCGGAGTTAACATTAGTTCTGACTCCGTTTGCCATACAGTCCTTCGAATGAGACTATAAACCGAGGTTACGTGTGTGAACGCACGCATAACATCTTGCACACACGTAAGAATCCCATCACCAACTTACGGAAGAGAAGGCCAGTTTGGCCGTTGGTATGGATGACACGTTGCACATAGCATGCACCTTCCCCAAAGTTGGAGTATGACTGCCTAAATGGCGGGATAAAAACGGTCATGCACATAAAACTCCACTCCTTTTGTAGGGTAGATGAGATTAATACTTGCCTGTCTATATAGGGAGTGTCCGCAGGAGTATCAGCCTGCGTACGCAGAAGAAGAAGAAGAGGAAGTTAGTGTTAACGTTTGCCACGGACACATACGCACGCACAACACACACACACACACACACACACACACACACACACACACACACACACACACACACACACACACGTGTTTACAGAGACAATCGAAAGAGGGTGATTACATCGACATAGTTTACTGCACACGAGAATCAAAGAATTAGCAAGGTTCACGCAATTGCCTCACGGATGTCAAATCCCGTTTCCTTGCGGAGAAAGGATAGGAAAACCTCTCTGAAATAGTCCGAGCTCTTCTCTCTCTCTCTCTCTCTCTCTCTCTCTCTCTCTCTCTCTCTCTCTCTCACGCACACACACACACACACACACACACACAACACTGATTATCTGACAATAGCGGGCAGTGTCACCGTTCTTTGTTTTGCTACGTGTGTGTCTACTATAAGGGAAGTGCACTTCAGTCGGCAAATATTTGTTTCAGACCCTGACCCTTCACCCAGTGACCAAGACATTGAAGAACGTGACCTCAGCGCCCGAGGCAACAAAACGTCAAGAAAACGTTTTGTTTGATTGTGGGCCAACAGTGAGCGCACTAGAACAGTGCCTCCCAAACCCGCACCCGGTCAGTCCAACAAACTGACCTCGAAGGCAGCCCCTGGACAATAAATTGTACATGCCGTGGGAGAAGTTCAAACGGACTGAAGACGCCGCCATCCGTTCGTGAATTCGTGTTAAGCCTGTCATAGTCGACGTCCCTGGCACAGAACACCCGCCGGACTTCAAACCCACACCTTGGAGAGAACCATCACGGACAAAGTTCAGACCCAAAAAAATCAACACCTTGCTGCTGTGTTTGTGTTCCACATAATGACATTCGTCTGTAGACGGCCGCAGCCTCTTTTTCCATAAAGGAAACCTGTGACACTCAAGGTTAACTGGTAACTAAACCTAACTCTGTGTCTTGTTGTGTTTTTTTGCTTTGTTTTTTTGCAGTTGTCACCATGGGGACTGGACATTTACATTTCTGTCTTTTAGATTCCATCGTTTTCCTTCTCCTGATCGCGCTCTTGACCCCGCACGCCACAGAGGCACAGGACTCTAAGGCACCGACGAGCGACGGCGGGAAAATTCTCGAAGGAACGCCAGGCACCGATCTGTGCAAAAGCGATGATGAGCTCGCCAATGTGTGTAGCGCATGCGCAGCTCTGCCGCCGATGATGTCACTTCCCATGGAGCTGTGCTGCGGTGATGAAGACGCGGTGACAGTGTGCAGTGAATGCCTCTCTGATCCAGAGTCCTGCCTACTGGCTGTCGTTGCACTGCAAGAGTCTGCCGCTGGAGCAATGGAGTCCAACACTGACCAAGACGGACCAAGCTTATCTGGGGAAACATTCTCACAAACTGTCGGTTCTCCATCTCCTTATGACGAAGCTGGCCCTGAAGACGACGGAGCACTGCCCGCAGCGGAGAAAACCAAACGGTACGGAACTCTCTTCCTGGGAAAGCGACCTGTTCGCTTTCTTCTGCCCGACACGGTTCCCCCGTCTGACGTCATGAAGCGTGACGACACCGGTGACGCCACGGATCCGGATGACGACTCTGAAGCCCTGGACAAACGCTGGGGGACTCTCGGTCTGGGGTCCAGGAGCTATGGACGTTACGCCCGCTTGTACTGGACGCCGGCCAGTCAGAGACTAGCATCAGCAAGAAATAACGGGAAAAGATGGGGAACTCTAGGAGTCGGAAAGAGGTGGGGGTCCCTCGGCCTTGGAAACGAGATGAGGTGGAGCTCACCGGGGGCCGACAAAAGATGGGGTTCTCTCGGCATCGGGAAGAGGTGGGGCACGCTGGGAATAGGCAAGCGATGGGGCTCCCTGGGAATCGGGGGCTGGAAACGCTGGGGCTCCTTAGGGCTGGGCAAGTGGTACAGGCCAGGCAGCAGTAAGCGATGGGGAACGCTCAGCATCGGCAAGCGAACGAACCCCTCACCTGACGGGAACCAGCCCGATACAACGGCCGAGGAAAAGCGTTGGGGTTCTCTGGGGTTAAGCAACAGATTCCAATGGGGTCCTTCTCCCAGGGGCAAGAGATGGGGATCCCTAGGTCTCAGCAGCTGGAGGAAGCGTTGGGGTCAGTTGGTGCTAGGGAGGGGCAAACGCTGGGGTACCTTGGGCATCGGCAAGCGAAACGAAGTTTTGACCGCTCTCGATGATAATGCCAGTTACCTGGACTCGCTGGCTGAAAGCCCCGACGACGATGCCAAACGCTCGGGTGGTCTGGCTCCGGACAACGGAGGAGAGGCGGCGACTTCCGCTGGCGATGAAGACGGACTGGTGCCCGAGGACAAACGGTGGGGGACTCTAGGCATCGGGAAACGCTGGGGCAACCTGGGTGGGTTCGGGGGGTTCAAGAGATGGGGCTACATCGACTTAAGGCACGGGAACCCCTTCTCCGACAGACGAAGGAAGCTCGGGAAGAGATCCGTAGACGAGGCAGAACTCTCCGAGACAGGTTCTATGGCCGACCAGGAGGTCTTAAGTCGGGAAGATGACGGAGTTCATGTTGATGAGATGGCGGATGCAGCGGAAAAAAGGTGGGGTTCTCTAGGAATCGGCAAAAAGTGGGGTTCTCTAGGAATCGGCAAAAAGTGGGGTTCTCTAGGAATCGGCAAAAAGTGGGGTTCTCTGGGAATCGGCAAAAAGTGGGGTTCTCTAGGAATCGGCAAAAGGTGGGGTTCTCTGGGAATCGGCAAAAAGTGGGACAGCTCAGATTTCGGCAAGAAATGGGGTTCCCCAGAGGTGGGCAGGACACCACAGCCTTCACAGCCAGCCGCGACAAAAGCCGACAAGAAACAACCCGAAGCAAACTGACGCAGAAGTCAGTCTTGGTTGGTCTGCAAACCGCCCGGGTCGTCTTCTACCCGATAAATCATGTCCGTACAGAGTAAAAGAAGGCTGAAACAAAGATACAAACATTGATAACAATAACAATGAATCTTGAATGGAACGGAGACGAAAATGAAGAGAGAAAATGCTCTCAAGTCCAAGTCACCCATCCGCAGTGGCTAAAGGCAGTCAGTTCGGGTTTCCACCCACACCCCTATCAAACCCTATGAAAAGAAAACGGAGTATTGTAGGAGAAATAGACGTAGAGTATCGGTTCCTCGTTGACTAAACAGACTAGGGGCACATGGGATGTGATTATTGTTATTTTATGTTTGGGTGAATGGCACTGGTTCCGTTGTGCCTGAATGAATATTGTTTGTCTTCATTCTCAAGTTACTCTGAGGTGGAGTGATGACTGACTCTCTCTCTCTCTCTCTCTCTCTCTCTCTCTCTCTTCTCTCTCTCTCTCTCTCTCTCTCTCTCTCACACACACACACACACACACACACACACACACACACACACTCGCTCACACTCGAAAATATAACTTCTCCTATAAGCCAGTTTCATTTGTGCAGTCTGCAAGGATGTAACTTAGAATTTTAGTGTATGTTTTCAAGATAAAAACTTGCATTGTAAATGTTTTAAAACCGAAAAAAGCCGTTTCGTTGCAAATGCTTTCAAAACTTTCATGGAAATTAGAAAATGTCGACTGTATATGTTTTTAACAAAATATTTCTTTGTCTTATATTTTTAATCTTTGATTCTGTACCAGTGAAAGAAAAGAAACAAATTTATGTTGTTAAGAAAAAAAAAAACCCACCTTTATTGTACAAGTGTCTATTTTCCAGCAGTTTTTGTTTTGCATCCGTTAATTTTCTTGGTGAATACACTCATTTGATTGTATTGCCGAGAACATCTGTGAACCTGTTTAATGTGTGTTCGTGATAATAGAATTTTCGTTGATTCTTCACAAGTGAGTGACAATATGCACGATAGTACTAACTTTTTTAATTAAAAACAATCCGAATAGCTCCACGGTATAGGAAGAGCAGCGCAGGCAAATGGATTTAAATTTTCACACTGTGTGTTTTTTTTTCTTTTTTTTTTTTAAATTCAGCTACTTTTTTGGAGTTTGGCGTAGGTTAATGTTCCTCTGAATTTTTTCTTCTTTTTACTTTGATAACCGGGACTGTTTTTTTTCTTTTTTTCTCGCCTTTCAATACATCAAGCTGCTTTAGAAACAAAGTTCTCTGGAGTCCTTTTACGGACAGGGAAGAGTATTTAAAAAAAAAAAAAACAAATTCACTGTCACAAACACACAGTTCAATACAAGGTTTTGCTTTTCTTCCCAGTATGTGACTCACACTTTTGGTTACGCAATCTGCGATGTCTATTGGTCCATTTAGCCCTCATCTAAATGTGATTCTGTCGCGGTTTAAATAGTTTTCATTACTTTTTTCTGTTTTTTTTTTTAAATAATCAAATTGGTGATGAATAATTAAATGGAATGACGAGCTCCCTGACCACAGTCTTGTTTGATCTTTCATGAGGAAGTCAATGGTTTAGTCCTTTTGTTTTGACTTGATGCAAATAATAGTGTGTGTGTGTGTGTGTGTGTGTGTGTGTGTGTGTGTGTGGTGCGTGCGTGCGTGCGTGCGTGCGTGCGTGCGTGCGTGCGTGCGTACGTGCGTGCGTGCGTGCGTGCGTGCGTGCGTGCGTGCGTGTGTGTGTGTGTGTGTGTGTGTGTGAGTGTGTGCGTGCGTGCGTGCGTGCGTGTGTGTGTGTGCTCGTTGTTCTTACTGTTGATTTTGACACAATTTGTTTCTACATTTTGTGAAAACCGGGCTGAAATCTGAAACAGAGGCTTAAGCATGGTGAGGTTCAGGTTAGGCTTCTTTAAGTTACTAAAGGTGAATAGAGGCTCCTGGATTGATCTGCTGATCGATCCATAACGAATGAAAACTTCAACCTGTGCTGTGTCACCAACCCTGCCTTCTGTAATGCCGTTCCTGGCACAGAATGGACACATAATAAAGAAAAAAACCTGTATCCATCTGTTCCTGTGGGAAATGCGTCAATATCCCACGCACGTATTTCAAAATGTTTGTATTTGTAGACTCTGACCCAGTTAGCAACCCTTGCAAGGAAATCTGAACAAGCCGCGTTTGCTTTTAATGGTGAAACAATGATATAAACGCCACTTCAAACTAATGCGCTTTCAAATACCCACCTACCTAACCAACATACAAGCAAGAGGCATGCAGACCAAACAAAGACATTTCCCTAACATATTTAAGTTTCTGTCTTGCCCCTACATGCCCGGATGACCCGTATGTCCACAGCCACGACAGGAAGAAAGGAGCAAACCACAAGTCGGCGTTTTAATCAGGACTGTCGTTGTCTGTTTTATCTTGAACATAGTCGCACAGGAAACACCAACGGACAGAAACGAATGCCTACCACCTCTGTGTGCCTCTTATGAAATCTATCTTAAACTTGGCGTTTGAAGAGTAGAGGAAAAACAAGAGCAGACAATCAATCCTACACTCCTAAACGAGTAGACAAAGTTAAGGAATACACACACACACACACACACACACACACACACACACACACACACACACACACACACACAGACTTCAACACTTTGAAATTTTATTGTCATTACCAAAAGGTCTTATGACAAGGCGGGGGGGGGGGGGGGGGGGGGGGGGGGGGTAACAGGGTAATAACACATTTCTCTTCCATTCGTTACCAAAGGACTATTGCACAGTTATTCTTATTAATGATCAATCAAATCAAAACAAACAAACATGTAGAAAAAGTACAAAAGAATTTTCGGATATCCTCACAGACACGAGTACTCCTTTAAACATTACAACAACTACAAGAGCAACAACAACAACAGCAACAGCAACAACAACAACAACAACAACAACAACAACAACAACAACACACACACACACACACACACACACACACACACACACACACACACACACACAGATTCGGAAAAAAAATATTCGTAATAGGTCATGGCCCCAAATGAAGGGGTGTGTGAACATCATATACTTGATTGTAATAATAAACAAGATGCAAAGCATGTAAACGTGCTCCCAGTTTATCCTGAATACGCACGAGATATTCCATAAAGACGAAAAACCGTCTTGGGTGGTGTAACCGTTAGTAATGGATATACTGGTAAACATCGGCCATCATCTGTGACCTAATATGAACATACTTACAAATTTTCAGAAAGATCGGCCAAGAACTTTCTGAGATTTTCCATAAAGAAGAAAACCGTTATGGGCCGTTAGTAACGGCTATAAAGATAAACCAAAACATCGGGCATCATCCATGAACCATAATGAACATACCTACAAATTTTCAGAAAGGTCGGCCACGTACTTTTTGAGATATTACATGAAAAAGAAAAATCGTTATGGTTCATTATAGCCGTTAGTAACCGCTATAACAGTAAACTAAATGTCGGGCATCATCCGTGACCCATAATGAACATACCTACAAATTTTCAGAAAGATCGGCCAAGTGCTTTCTGAGACATTCCATGAAAAAGAAAAACCGTTATAGGCCGTTATAATCGTTAGCAACGGTTATAACGGTAAACTAAAACGTCGGGTACCATCCGTCGCCCATAATGAACTTACCTGCTAATTTTCACAACGATCGGCCAAGTACTTTCTGAGCTATTCCATAAAGAAGAAAAACCGTTACAGGCCGTTACAGCCATTAGTAACGACTATAACGGTGAACTAAAACATCGGGCATCATCCGTGACCCATAATGTACATACCTGCTAATTTTCACAAAGATTGGCCAAATACTTTTTGAGATATTTTATGAAGAAGAAAAACCGCCACAGGCCGTTACAGCCGCTAGTAACGGCTATAACGGCAAACTAAAACATCGGGCATTGTTCGTGACCCATAATGAACATACCTGCTAATTTTTACAAAGATCGGCCAAGTACTTAAGTACTTTCTTAGATATTCCATGAAGAAGAAAAACCGTTACAGGCCGTTACAGCGTTAGTAATGGCTGTAACGGTAAACTAAAACATCGGGCATCATCTGTGACCCATAATGAGCATACCTATAAATGTGCAGAAAGATCGGCCCAGTAGTTTTGTCTGGAGCGAGTGGAACACATTTTGACCACGGACGGACGGACGGACGGACGGACACACACACACACACACACACACACACACACACACACACACACACACACACACACACACACACAGCATTTCTTCGTTCCCATTCTAAAGTGCTCCCTGTTCTATAAGAACTGGGAGTACAAAAAGAGTGAGAATGTATGAAATGAAGTGCCAATATACAAGACAGAAGGAAACAAATGAGTATATATCTGAGAGAAGAGAAGAGAGAGAGAGAGAGAGAGAGAGAGAGAGAGCGGAAGAGAGAGAGAGAGAGAGAGAGGAGAGAGAGAGCGAGAGAGGAGAGAGAGCGAGAGAGAGCGAGAGAGAGAGAGAGAGACGCTTTGACGCTTTGATGATTTATTGCCTTCAGCTATAGGGGCCATTAAGGCAAGGGGGGTACACATACGACTGGACACATTGCATCATGAAAGTATAAGGAAAATACACATTGCATCATGAAAGTATAAGGAAAATACACATTGTATCATTAAAGTAAAAGGAAACTAAATGATTAAATAACAAAAACAATCAGAACGTAAAGGATTTAAGGATCGCTCACATTGTCAGGATGGTACAGATATTTATATCAAACTACTCACACGTAAACGATCAAATCTTATTAGAGGACTTCCGTACAGGGCGTCCTTTCCTACGCTACCGTTCCCGTCCCTTTAGTTCCAAAACCCAGTTCCCAATCCCTTCTCTCACCTTGCACGAACAAACATAAACAGTAAACGCAAGCTCACATTCTTCCATTCCTCCTCCCAACCTCACCCTCTAATCCTACAGAAAACCGACCGCCCGATCGCCCTCCCCCCCCCCCCCCCCCCCCTTCCCTTCTCCACTCCCGACCTCGCTGTTCCAAACGCACGCAAGCTCATGTGCGCAAGCGCGCGCGCGCACACACACACACACACACACACACACACAACACACACACACACACACACACCTGAGACTACATGGCCATCCACTAATTACAAAAGAACATACTAAGACAAAACAAAGAACATTAGATTACAGTACTGTTGTCATTAAGTTCTAACTTCTTTTTTCTCGTCTTGGTAGCATCAGTTAAATACTTAGCAAGACCAATGATAGTTGCATCATTATCTGTTGCCAAAAGATTAATTAAACCACTTACCGTAGGCTCGACATGAGTCATGTTGAAAAAAGGATATTTTCGGCGAATATCTGACAAGAAGCAACAATGAAAAAGAAAGTGCACTTCATCTTCTTTGTTGTGACCGCACATTGGGCAGTCAACACTTCGTTCGCTGGTCATAAACCAGTGTTTTGCAGCGCCTAGACCATGCACTCTTAATCTAAACTTTACCAGATCTTCCCTCATCTTTTTATTCGTTATCAAAGTTAGATACCTCTCAGCTTCAAACGTGATTTTAAAAGAACGGTACCACTCATATTTATCGTTATCTTCAATTTCAGAATGCCAATTTTGTTTATAACATGAAACAATTCTGTCCTTAAATTCTGATATAAACCCTCCTCAGAGCCAACACCTTGACACAACCATACTACACCAAAACCATTTTCTGTTAGAGTGTTCCTAACTTTTGATGCCCAATTGTATTTGCCTGCTTCTAATTGTAATAACAACATATCATAGGCTTGCCTACATATTCTATTAGTTGGCAGTTTTACCAGTCGCAGCCAGTATTTAATACATTTTACAGCAGTTCGAACGAACAAAGGATATCTTCCTGTTTCTCCGTAACTCATTTTATTTGAAGAGTGTAGTGGTCACCCAGGAATCGTTTAATGGCAAAAGTATGTACTTTTTCTATTAACCCTGTATCTTCTAACCCCCATACTTCTGCTGCGTAAGTCAATATGGGCTCAATCTGAGTATCAAAAAGCTTCCAGAATAGGGAAGGATCAATTGTATGTAGTTTCTTTAGTGATTTTAGAATTTCAATAACGCCCATTTTACCTTTTCTACTCATGTCTAGAAGGGCAGCATTCATACTTAATTTTGTTGTAAATATCAAGCCTAAGTATTTGTATGTGTTTGTTACTCTTATATCTTCGTTTCCATATGTCCATTTTTCTCTTATTCCAAGATAACCACCTTTACGGAAAACCATAATATTAGTCTTATCTAGATTTACTTCTAAACGTAATCTGTCAGCCTCTTTTTTCAGATTGTTCAGCTGATTTTGTAGACCTATAACAGTATCTGAGAGCAAAATCACGTCGTCTGCAAAAAGCAATAAAAATAGTTCTGAAGTTCCTGGTACCATCTGGATTCCGTGCTTCCCTTCCCTGATTAATTCTATGGCTAATTCATTGACAAAAAAGGAGAACATAATTGGGCTGAGTACACATCCTTGTTTTACTCCTCTCGGACAATCAAAAAATCAGAGTATGAATGCTTATCTCTTACACATGCAATGACTGAGTCATAAACTCCCCGAAGTGCTTTATACATTTTTCCATCAACGCCACTTCTCCTTAACACATGCCATAAGACATTTCTGTCAACAGAATCAAATGCTTTCCTAAAGTCGACGAAAGCTACATAGAGCTTAGAATGTTTTGCTAAATATTTTTCAACGACAGAGTGTAAAGTAAAAATGTGATCAATTGTACTATATCCTGCTCTAAACCCACCTTGTTCCTCAGCTAATTTTCCTTCAGCTTCTGCCCATCGTGAAAGTCGCTTATTCAGAATAAATGTGTACACTTTGCTCACGATACTTGTTAATGCCACACCACGGTAATTATCAGGTAGATTAGCATCCCCTTTCTTGTAAATTGGAATAATAATAGATTTACACCATTCTTTTGGAAAAATGCCCTGTTCAAATATCTTATTGAAAAGCACTACGAGAAATTTAATTACCGTTTCATTGGCATGTTTAAGCATTTCACCAAGTATCATATCAGTACCAGAACTTTTACCGGCTTTAAGTTTATTTATACTAGATACAACTTCTTCTTGAGAAATAGGGTCGTTAAAAAGTGGCTCGTCTGAATTGTCCATTAGTTCTGCTGCTAAGATTTCCTCTTGATCCAGTCCAGGTGTCATCATATTAAATATCCTGTGGAAATGTTCGTACCACTGGTCCATAGAAATATCATTGCGCACTACATTTTTTCTGTTCACAGATCTGATTATTTTCCAGAATACCTTAGGGTCGTTGGTTGACTGTTTTAATTTAATTATCCTTTCATTGTCAAATTCTTTTTTCTTGCAGGATAAAAGTTCTTTATATAGTCTCCTTTCATCCACATACTTATCTCTGTGCTGCTCATTACTCTTTTTTGACCTTTGGAATAGTTTAAGGTAACGTTGGACCGTTCTTTTCTTTTGGGCGCATTGTTTGTCATACCATTCATTTACGCTTTTCTTCTTATTGCCCACAGTTCGAATCATGGAGGCAGCAGCTCCATACAATGTTTTAACAAATATATCTAGAGAAGTGTGGACATCGATTGAAAGAGCTTGAACAGCTTCTTGGATATGGTTATGAACCACATGTGAATTTAACTCATGTGTGTACTCTAACAA
This sequence comes from Conus ventricosus, assembly GCA_018398815.1. Taxonomy (NCBI): domain Eukaryota; kingdom Metazoa; phylum Mollusca; class Gastropoda; order Neogastropoda; family Conidae; genus Conus; species Conus ventricosus. The sequence goes on along the minus strand of CM031618.1, from coordinate 9,094,394 downwards.
ATAATCTTCAGACCACACAATACAGTTTTCCTCATTGAGGGGCAGAGAGAGAGAGAGAGAGACAGACAGACAGACAGATTGATTGACTGACAGAGAGGAGAGAGAGAGAGAGAGAGAGAGAGAGAGAGAGAGAGAGAGAGAGAGAGGAGAGAGAGAGAGAGAGAGAGAGAGAGAGAGAGAGAGAGAGAGAGAGAGAGAGGAGTTGTTTTAATGGTGCTCTAGGAAAACGAAATTTTCTTCAGAGCCAGGTGCCCCCTTTCAGTACCACACAGATTCCTGGAAAGGGAGCGGAGAGATGGGCTCACCAAAGCTCCCCCTCCTGAAACAAGCCATCGTTTTCGTCTGGCCTGGACACGTCTTTGGAACTTTGGCTTCTCTTCACTATACGTATGGCAAACGTCACATTTATATTTGGGCCATTGAAATACATAAAACACAGTCATCAAGAAGAAAACGGCTGGAGGAATAAATTTTCGACTCATTTCTGATCTGTGTTCCATCAAGCCCATTCATAATAAGCAAAATGTAACAGAATCTGAAGTGAGGCTTGTAATATGCACAGTTTGAATAAGGTGACCCAATTTGTATAGAAGCTTACTGACAGCAAAAGCTTGTATTTACTCTTTCCACCACGAAAACGCTAACAATCACCAGGAAAGTCGTTGTTGAGTTGTTTAGAAGGACAAAGACAGAGTGAAAACCATGCTCTTCAATGCACGGATAAGAAGAACAACAGCGAAAGCCGTGTCCATTTACAACGTTGTGTTTTGTCTTGTGATCTGTTTGACCATACTGTCTTGCGGAATCACTAACAATTCTTTTCTTCAAAGTTCGTTTCAGTTTTTGCCTTCAGTCACCTCGGTTTGAAACAATGCTTGTTGAATTATCTAGGAACAAAGAGACAGTGAAAACCATGTTCCTCAATACATGAATAAGAATAATAAGGAAAAAAAAACCCATGTTAATTAATATCGTTGTTGAGTTATTTTGGGACAAAGACACACTGAAAACCATGTTCCTCAATGCATGAATAAGAACAATAACGAACCAAAAGCATGTTCATTGAAATCGTTGTTGAGTTGTTCAGGGACAAAGACACAGTGAAAACCATGTTCTTCAATGTATGGGTAAGAACAAAAGCGAACGAAAAACATGTCCACTGAAAGCAGACTTGCTGTTGTTGGTCAACAAAGTTTCGGTAGGGAGTGGGGGTGGGGGGGGGGGGGGGTGGTGTGGATCGATATCGGATCGATCGCGACATGTACGGTCCGCCTGTCAGATGGCGTGTTGGCAGAGGCCTTCCCCCTGACTGGTGCCAGAGAAAGGGATCAGTTTAAGGCTCACCTGGTAATGGAGGACACCTCAGTAGGCTGTGGGAAATGACGCAAAAAGTATCGACCAATCACATGAGGTTTTTCATCTGTCGTGTTGTTTTTTTCCCCGTCCCAAATAAAAAGATTTTTTTTTCTTTCTTTCTTTCTTTTTTTTTTTTTTTTTTTTTTTTTTTTATAAATCAGACGAACATTTCATATAACTGCGAAACAATGTTACCAGTGCAATAGATATAAGATTATTATCGGGCCGGTCGAAGAGTGGTGATGGTGATGGTGATTGTGGTGGTGGTGGTGGTGATTCCGGTGTTCCCAGACCCTATCCCTGTCACCCTCCCCCCCCCCCCTTTCCCTCTGGGTGACAGAACTGGTGTTTTAGGAAAGTTGTCCCCTCTTGCCACACTGAGAGAGGAACCCCAGGGTCCTGTACCCCTCTCCCCCCCCCCTCTCCTCTTAAATGAATGCTCCGGCCCTGTAAGAAATATAGCTGTACATCAAATTTTCGAAAGTGATAGCCAAGAATTTTTAGAAGAAGTATTTTGAACTATATTAACGTGTCACCACAGCTCGAAATCAACTTCCTCGCACTCCGTGTCAAATGCGTATGATTATCAGGTACTAGCATGAACACAACACTCTGGGCACTAAGTATGCAACAATGTGCAAATGTAAACATATCTCTACGCGTCTAACATATACTTATTAATGATACAATTTTTTTTCTTAACACACACGAGTGTGTGTGTGTGTGTGTGTGTGTGTGTGTGTGTGTGTGTACAAATGTAAACATATCTCTACGTGTCTAACATATATTTATTAATGATACAATTTTTTTCCCTTAACACACACGAGTGTGTGTGTGTGTGTTGTGTGTGTGTGTGTGTGTGTGTGTGTGTGTGTGTGTGTGTTACTCATATATCTGTTGTTTGAATGGATTCCATATTTTAAAGAAAGCGCTAGGAATACATTGTCAAGGAAGACATATACTTTTCACTTTACAATTAGGCCACTGTACCCTTACCAAATTAAAAAAAAACACAGGATTTATTGCCGTTGAAAGAGTACACGTACTACTCACTTTATAAATACGCCGCTAGCACTATTCCTTTACCAAATTAAAAAAAAACAAAAAACAAACAAACCATGAATTATTGTCGTTAAGGAGTACACATACTTTTCACCTCATAATTACACCCCTATCCCTCAACAAAACTTTTTTTTTTAAATAAAGAAGACAAAACATGATTTATTGCCGTTTATCCTACAGTTATAGATAAACTATGTGGGATTCTTTTTATATATATATATATATATAACTGAAGAAGAAGAAAAAAAGCTAAATGCATGTTATGAAAACAAAAAATCCTTTCCAGATGTCTTTATCTCAGAGGCAACCCTTATTTCTAGAAGACCCGCTTCCTCCTACTCCACCCCCACCCCCACCCCACCCCCGCAGTCCGCCCTTGAGAAGCAATTCAATCAGTCAGTTGTGATCAGTTCCTGAACCAAAAAGGGATAAGGACAAAGCAATGTCGGGGGAGAGAGGGGGGGGGGGGGGGGGGGGGAAGAAGGAGAAGGGGGTCTCCTACGTAACCTGATCGCGCATACACTGCTTTTTTTTTTTTTTTTTGTTCTTTTTTTTTTTCTTGGTGACATGGTCCAATCACGGCGACTGCTTGTTTCACTGCGGGATTGATCCCATATCAGTCAACGCCGGTCAATGTCCCTCAAGCGGAAAGGAAGGGAAGGAGCAGGAACGACAACTGACACGGGTCCTCCACAAGAAACAATCGCTTCGTCAAGAAGGAGAGGAGGAAGAAGGCTGGGGATGGGGGTGGGGGTGGGGATGGGGGTGGAGCGTTAAAGTGCCTGCTACTAGACAAATGTGGCCGACTAGAACAAACAAACCAACAACAACAACGAAAAAAAGCACCGAATGCAGATAGAGGAAGGGAGGAGTAGGTGGAGCCGATCGAGGAGGGAAGCACTGCCAAAATGTTGATGCCGAGACTGGGGGTGAGAGGGGCGGGGCGGGGGGGGGGGGGGGGGGGGTGTTGGGGGGGGGGGGGAGGAAGGGGTGAAGGGTTTGGGTCGGGGGGTGGGAAGGGGAGGAGTGGGGGGGTGGTGTCTATTCTCTGCCAAATAAAAAAAGATGTAGAGAAAAGGAGGCAAACTAGGAAGGAGAACGTGATTTATTAGCGCGCGCTTCAAGTCTTCTCTTGTCTTCACCCCCTCCCAAATCGACCAAAACAATTGGGGCGACGTCAGTCTCCATTTCGGGGCAGTTTCAACGGCGGTGTCTGGCCATCCTCCGATTTCCTCCTGTCCACTGAAATTAGGGCTGCTGCGATGGTGGCTTTGGCTCTGAGAGAGGTCTCTTCGTTCTTATTCCTGCGCGATAGGGTAGAGGGGTGTTGGCTTCTGTAACGGTGGGCTTCTGTAACTGACAGTGGCTTTGGGCTTGGAGAGATCTCTTCGTTCTTACTCCTGCGCGATAGGGTAGAGGGGTGTTGGCTTCTGTAATGGTGGGCTTCTGTAACGGTGGCTTTGGCTCGGAGGGATCTTTTCGTTCTCATTCCTGTGCAATAGGGTAGAGGAGTGATTGCTTCTGTAATGGTGGGTTTCTTTAACTAACAGTGGCGTTGGGCTTGGAGAGATCTTTTCGATCTCATTCCTGTGCAATAGGGTAGAGGAGTGATTGCTTCTGTAATGGTGGGTTTCTGTAACGAACAGTGGCGTTGGGCTTGGAGAGATCTCTTCGTTCTAATTCCTCCTCAGTAGAGTACAGGGGTGTTGGCATCAACCTAGGTTTTTAGGTGGCTCATGTAGGGATATCTTTGGGAAATCAGTCTTTTGCTTTGCCCAGAGTCATGGTCTGAGGGGCATACAGCCCCCATACCATCACATGACGGGTGGTGGCCGAGAGGTTTGAGTCTTTCACTATGTACACAGAGCTTACTGACATTGGCCTGGCAAATTTGAAAAAGAATTTATAGAAAACCCGCCAGACAACAAGAACAGTTACAAACAAAACACGACGCGTTTCCGCCTCTTTGGTCTTCTTCACGCAAGATAAACAACACTCCGGACAATGGAAAAACAAAAGTTGAATGTTGTTCAGCTTGCCTGAAGAAGAGCTAAGAGGTTGAAACGCGTCGTGTTTTGTCTTGTGATTGGTTTGTCTCTGTAATCTGGCGGATTTGCTAGAAACCTGAAAAAGTTTCACAATCAAACATGTGTCATAATGCATTTGACGTCACTCAAAACGTAATTTTCGAACGCGTCATCGTTACTGAACGTCATTCCCTCCAAAAGATCAGCTGAGATATTCCATAAAGAAGAGAACCCGTTATGGGCCGTTAGAGCCGTTAGTAACGGCTATTCTGGTAAAATAAAACATCGGGCATCATCCGTGACCCATTATAAACAGATTTTCAGAAAGATCGGCCCAGAAGTTTTGTGTGGAGCGAGTGGAACATATTCTTTTCCACGGACAGACACACAGACATTATTTCTTCGTTCCCATTGTAAAGTACCCCTGTGCTATAAGAACTGGGAGAAAAAAAAAGAATAGGGGAAGATAACGCCTGTCTTTCCCCCATCGCAAATGGAGTTACCTTTAGAGAACAGTAAAAGGCCGACTCTAAGCCACTTTCACCCTCCACCGAGTTTTTGGGCGAAAGTGGCCTAAAAGCCGCCTATTCCTGTTCTCTGACAAGTAACCAAAAAATAACGACCCTACAAACAAACATACTGTGCAGGGTTATCCGTTTTTAATACTAATTTACTAAACTTTTCAGATTTCAGTTTTTGTTTAATCCTGTGTTTTTCCTGGTCATTTTCAATAACATCATTTTCACGCAAACATTCTTCAAATGAGTCTCTGTCTTTCATGTGAAATAACACTACAGTCTTTAACTGTTCTCTAAAGTCTTTTAAAACTGAGTTATATTTTTGGCATAAAATCCACACACTTATCCGAGCATGTCTTCCGCTGAAAGCTAGTTTCGACAAAGTGTTTCTCTTTTAACTATGTCTCTTTCTGCCGAACAGTCATCTATAATAAATAGTGTCTGCGTTCCTTCAAACAGTCTATAAAACTGTTCTAAACACTCATCAGTTTATTGCTGGGATCAACTAAATATATGTCATCATCTGTCCATATAACCTTCTATCATGATATGCTTTGTTCCATTTAAGCGTTGGACAGAAAACCACAATATGATTAAAATTATAGCGATAAACTGTTTGTAATAGGTCTAGGACAAATATTGTTTTTCCACAACCAGTCTGCCCACAAATCAATGAGCAATGAGGAGTTTTTGTCATAAAGTTTAACTGCTCCATAGTTTTTATAACAGAACTTAATCTAATCCGGTTATTGTTTTTATCATGCCCTCTGTTAAAACTTGTTCAGTATAATAAAATCCTATAAGGCCTAAGTGTGTAAGATTAATCCAATTCAGTGCTGTAAGATTGTTTCTATTTAGACTAATATTGATTTTGTTGCTTGTTGTTATGACCTTAAATATCCTCACCATTGTGAAGAATGACAACAGTAACTTTAAGACTGTCAACGCCTAAGTTTTGCCAGCTAATTAGAATTCCTTTAAAAAGGACGTCACTAACGCCCACAACCCCATCCTTCTCCTTATCTTTTAAGACAGAAATTTCAAATATCATTGTGAACGCATCTCCTAATTTCATTTGCGGAATGAACTGTAATTTTGTAGAAGCATCTTTTAAAACCGTTTCTCTTCTGTGGAGGATGTACTGCTTTTTCCCATACGGCGTTATTTCAATTTCTTTCCGACTATTGTCGTTGGCATAAGACTTACGTGTAAAGGGCCAGAGTTGAATGCTTTTCTGAAACTTTTTTGGCGGCTAAAATATGTAAATGGGCTTATGAATTCAAATTTTATGTCCCATTCTAAATATGGTTCTAAGTGCCATTTGAGGTCAGGCTTTCGAACTATTTTATATTCATACTGGCCAACATTATTTGCTTCTAGATTTCGCAGCTGTTCTAGTTTAGGAAACTTTTTGCTGTCGCCAACTCTTTGCGTTTATAATCACCATCTTTAGTGTACCAAACCCATACAAAGCGCCTATTTCGCCATTTTGTTCAAAGTCCGCAACGTCTGCAAGGTCTTTTAATTCTAAATGTTATACACCTCACAGGCGCTAATGTAACTCCTGGTTCTTCTGGCCCACGCGACATTATTTTTTAGTAACGTATTATTTTATTTCCAAAACAATGTGCAGGTTATCACATTTTACAACTTTCCCCGTTTTGTCTTTGATTTTTATATTAAATGATCCGACCCTCCCACAAACTAATCTTTTAAACTGTAAATTAGGGAATTGTATAATTTCATAATCGCAATATGCAGCTTTCCCTGACGGAAGAGCTCTTAAAACAGTTGAGGGCCTTCCATCATATTTTTCATCAGTGTTAGCTCATCCCAAAAGAACATAGTAAGAATGTAATGCAAATCGAGCGGGCTTTCCCCTCATAAGTAGTTTTTGGTTGGTT
>CM031618.1:9067505-9087427 GCA_018398815.1 Conus ventricosus | reverse complement strand
ACGCCAATTTCTAAAACGAAGACTCTTGAGTTGTTTGTTACAACATTTTTTTAAACAAAAAAATGAGCCGTTAAATATATAAAGATGCAAAATATTCTGTGGGCCGCACTACAATCAAAAATAAGCAACTGAACCCTTGCTTGCGTGACCCGACTGCACTTTTCATAAAAAAGGTGAGTACTCCATTAAGCAGATATCTTAACCCCCCTATTAAAAAAGACACATCGCAAAAGTGTGGTTCATCATCCGATCCCTTTTTTAATCAGAACCAGTTAAACTTTGCCGTGTTTTGTGCATCAACTGGGTGTGGAGTGTCTTTATGCTAATCATTTAAATCATCCTGATCCTTTGGTGAGGTCAGTGTAAGATTTCTTTTTTAAATTACACCTTCAGACGTATTTTGACTGAACTGCAAGCGCCATTACCAAATGACAAACCGTTTAATCCTTTTAGCAACAGAATAGACATGAAGGCTTTTGAAAGGATCTGTAACGAATTCAATATTAATGTTAAGAAGACTTTAGACAAAAGTTGGATCTTAATCATGGCTTAGGCACCCTTATTTTGGGGCGTGCACAGAAAGAATAACTATGACTGGAATCCTCCTTACCATCTTTCTCTTCGGGCACAGGGTTCACCTCGGTTCCATAGAGCAAAAGCATAAAACAGCATGGAAAACATTTTATCTTAGACATATCTGAGGGCCTAACTAAAGCGGGAATAGAACGAATAAACGACTCTTTTCCCGTACTTACGTTTGGTGTTTGCTAGGTTCGCAAGCACAACAAGGTCGAGCATAACTGATTCTTCTACGGGTTTGATCACAAAAACAATACTTAGCAAATTTAGAGGACGCCATTAATTCTACAGTTGATTTACCTTAAAGTATAAAAAGGTACCAAAATGTTTTACAATACGCAAGACGAAAAGTTGACTTTGCTGTTGGCACTGGTTTATACATGCTACCTTCGACCTAGACTCCAGTAGGTACAAAAAATAAACTACAAAATAAAATTTCTTTGGCAGGCAATGAACAGAAGGTTGGGAAAAACGACAAAAAATTCTGGGCCATAATATACAAACAATAAAAAAAAACAGACCCCCAAGATTAAGTCACCCAAATCCCCAGGCCCAAACCAAAGCCCGTTGAAGTAAAATTTTAATACCACTGAATATGAAAAGACAGCTTTGTTGTTGGATTAACGGGTTTTGGGATTACTTGGTCTTTATCTTACTAAAAAGTAACCCAACTATTAAGAGAACTAACCCCATAAGTGCTCGGCCATAAAACCAAACTATTTTGCTTGCAGTAGACAAAAGCCAGCTAAACAACTCCCTAATAACCTGGTAAAGAGTCTATTTGCTTTAAACCGCAATTTTTTAATAAACTCGCAAGATGATCAAGCTGTTTTTTACCCATGATTTTTTCAGGCGATGGTGTGGAGGCACTGAACTTTGCCCTCCACCACCGCCTGTAATACCATCACCAGTTACTTATTGCAAATCCTAAGGCCGTTTAAACGCTTGCTAATGTGACACCCTTTCTCTCTAAACAGTGTTTTATTCTTTTTGCTAGCGTTGTTCTTCATATAAAATTCTTTGGATGTTTCTCTTATTCTGATCACTTGAGTCGTAATTGGTCTCGGTTAGTAGACGCCGCTTTTAGTCTTGCTGCTCTTTCTTTTCAAATTTTTTAGTCTTGGGTTTTATTCTTTCTTTAACATCAGCCTAAGTTGGCGTCATCAGCCTCAACGAGTTTTTCTTTTTCTCTTTTTATCTTCTTATCTAGTTCCCCCAGTTTTGCTAAATTTGTCTGTTAATTCGCCTCTAAATTTTTCTTACAGTACGATTAAAGCCTTAATTCTTCAAGGGTATTTGCGGGAGCGTAATCTAAGTTTTTAATGCTGTTTCTTTCTTATGGTTTCTGCTTCTTTTGATTTATTATTCTGTCTGATGTTGGAATTAAATTCTTTAATTCTTGTTTTGCATTTGGTTACTGTTGGGAGTTTTTTGTAGCGGTTTGAAGTTTGCAACTTTCCTCCCGATTTAATTTTTGGTTTAGGAAGCCAAGGGGATTAGTCCTTTTCCTTAGCCTTTGTTAAATTTTACTTAAACTACAAACTTTGATGAGTCTCGTTTATCTGTAAGCGAAACGTTTTCCTTGTTGTCTTTTAAAATACAAAGGTATTTTTTGTTCAAAATCATTAGGGTTAAATTTTCGGGAGGTTTTTGTTTTAAACTTTGGTAAAATGCCATCTCAACCGTTTCCTTGTTAATTCACCCGCAAAGAGAACGCGAGCGTGCTGTGTCAAAGGAGTCCTTTCATCCATGTCGGCGTCTCCAAGATCACTAATATCATAATCTTCTTCACTCCTCTCCGCCATGTTTTTAAATAATTAACTTTTTATTTTTTTTTATAAAAAAGTCACAAGTATATGGCTCGATTCTTGACCCGCATAGAAGACTGAAAGAACCCCGGGCCCTGAAGGGAAATAAACGGAATATTACTGTTCCAAATAATCCATCTACTTTTGATCCCGATCAAATTCTTACTTTTAATTTCCAGACCTAGGAGCGGATGATTTGATTGTGCCAGGCTCTGCACGGCTTACTTTAAAAATAGAACTCGCTTCAACAACAGCCCCAAACCAGAACATTGTCCAGAATTTGGGACGGGCAATCGTTAAAAAAATTTCTGAAAAACTTGAGGGGCAAGAAGTATTTTCTTTAAACAATGCAGACATATTTAACCTATTCTGATCTATGGCTAACCGCGAATGAAAGGGAAGATCTTGCGTTTCAAGGAATACGCAATGAAGAAGCACTAAAACTTAGAATAGGCGCCGAACCGCCCAGAAATAAAGCAGCAAAAGGTTTAGCTGTAAATTTGCGTTGGAATCGCTTTTTCCATTCCCTAGATTTTGAGTTGTTAAAAGCGCATGCCCATACTTTCCCAAAAGGGGATTGAAGACGGATTGTCATACGAACTAACTTTTAATAATACAAAACGTGTTATCAGATCAACAGACACCGAAGCAAAGTACAGCATTTCTGACATCTCGTTAGAGTTGATGTTGTTAGCAATCTAATTTAGCAGGCGATTGGGGCAACAATTTGTCACAATTAGTAATATATTACGAAAACGTGCGTCATCATTTTAACATATCCTAAAAGCAGGGGAGACCTATATGGAATTTTAATCTTTGTGTCGCAGTAAAATCGCTTAAAAAGGGATTTTATTGCTGTGTGAAGATGAAGAACCATTCGCAAGAGCAAGTGAAAAGTTTTTTTAATCCAAAAATAACGAAAGTGCAATGTACAATTGAGGTAGTCCTAACCAAATCTAAAGCTAGCGGGCTTAGACCCCTTTTCACATTTTGACGAAATAAGAAAATTGTTTGGGGTGGGAGGGGAGAAGTCCAACAGCAGACCTTGCGTCTAAAGATCACCCCCTTCACAGTGTTAGGCTTGATGATTATTTAACATCAAAATACGGTTTATGGATTGACCAATAGGGCGACAGAGGATACATCAGTCTGCATGGAGTGGAGAACGTTAAAGATTTAAACATTCAAATTGAGAAAGAAAAAGAGAGCCGATAAACCGCTTACTGTACATTAGTAGTGATTTATTAATTTGATTGCACAGCTGAATATTGAAAAGAAAGAATTTAAAAGATACAGAATACAAATATATTGTTTCATTTTTTTAAAAGCTTGTCCTTGTACAAGTTTATCCAAAAAAATCCATGCGCTGGGGAGGGCGTTCTTCCGTGAGGTCCCTGTATGTCCCAACTTCGCATAGGGAACAAACAGTCTAGACCTTGAGGGAGGGCGGGGACGCGAACAGAGGGATCCGAGACATGATAATACAATTTCGTTGCCCGTACCCCGCCGTCCCCAGCAAACATTAATTAAGAAAACCCCACAAAAAAGAGGGACATGAAATAGAAGATGGTTAAATATGCGGGATCACTCAAATTAGTGGGGGTCAAAATGCGGTTAAAAAAATAATTGGTGTCAAATATTAATTTTTTTGACGGTCGCAAACAATAACCACTATACAGGACAAGCACGTGCACCTAAACATCCATCCCGATGGTCGCGCCAGCCACGGCCCAAAACCTGTCAACTCGACTGGCCCGGGTTTACTCGCTTTGGTTCACCGCAACATTATCTTACAACAAAACTATTTACTAGCTTTTTTTACTTTTTCACTCTCATTCCCGTCCCTTATTCTCTTCCTTTCCTATTTCCTCTCGGTTGTGGATTCTTTCTGTTTTTTTCCTCGGATATTTTTTTCGTCTTTTTTTTTTCTGTTTTCCTCCTTTTTTCTTTTCCCCCCTTTTCCTTTTTCCCTCCTTTCTCTTCCCCTTTTCTTCTCTTTGTTTTCTCCTCTCTGTTTCTGCTGTTTTGATAACAGACTGTGACTGTCTTGGTGTTTTTTTATGTCCCTTCTCTTTCCCCCCTGGTTTCCCCCCTCCTTCCCTTCCGCGTCCATTCCTGCTTTCCTCTCCTTCTCCACCCACTTCCTTCTTTGTCTTCCATTTTCTTTTTCTTTTCTTACCCCCCTCTGCGTACCATCTGTTTTCACTCTTATTTCTTTTTCCTCGCCCCCCTTCCCCCTTCTATTTCTTGCCTTCTTCCCTCTCTCTTTCTCCTCTTTTCTTCTCTCCACCTCCCTTCCTCCTCTTCCCCCTCTGTTTTGTCCCTTTTGCCTACCCTTCTGATCGGTGTCCCCTTCTTCCTCACCACTTGTCCTTCCCACCCCCTCCCATCATTCTCTTCCTTCTTTTCATTTTTCCCCTTTCTTTTTTCTTCCTCTCTTTCTTCTTCCTTCTGTTTCTTCGTTCCCCTTACCATCTTCTTTCTTTCTTCCTTTCCCTTTCTTCTTCCTCTCTTTCTTCCCTCCCTTTTCCTCTTCCTTTTCTCTTCTGGTTTCCTCTTCTTTTCCCTTTCGTCCTCCCCTCATATTGTTCAATCCTTTTTCTTTACCTCCTCTCCACGAATTCCCTGGTCTTTTTTTCTTCCCCTCTTCCTATTCACCCATCCCTCTTCGTCCTCTCCTCCTTGCCCCCTTTTCCCATTTTCTTTTCTTTCTTTTTTTCCCTCCCTCCCCAGCTGTTTCTTTGCGGCTCTGTTTTTTCCGTTCCTCTTCTCTCTCTTCACGCTCTCTATCTCTTTCTCTCTTTCCTTCTCACCACATGTAATGATTGCTTTGATGGCCATGGTGGAGGCGGACCGCACACACACCCACCTCCCGCCGGGAGGCCCACCACGCCCTGGACCCACAGGCCTGTGAGCAGCGGGGCTGATGGGGGCCCCTCGGCGCGCGCCAGAGCTGCCGCCTGGGCATAAAAGAATTGCGGCCCACGCTCCCGCCACACCTTGCGTGGGTATGCCTTTATTGAATTTAAAGGAAAAGAGAACCCTACCGATCCCCGAGTAATAAACCCCACATGATGATTATATTAGTGATAAATAATATTATATATATAGATATATGATTGTAGAATATGAGGAGAGAAATTTGGTGTAGGAGTGTGGTGGTAATATGTGCTATAATTAGAAATGAAGAGTGATAGCGCGAGAAGCGGCTGCGCCCCCTTCTGCTCTGGCCTTCTGACTCTTGATCATAGAGCCCACGACCGAGTGTATGCGCGGTATTGATAGGCGTAGAGTGTAGAAGACGAGCAGACATAGTGGATGTGATGAGGAAGTAATATGGAGAGAAGAGTAGTAGGAGTGTTGTGTAACTAGGATCCTTCAGCTGGGGTGTGGTGTGGGGGTGTGTGGATGACTAAGAGTTAGTATAGAGGAAGATGACAGCCTCCCCCCCGGGCCTAGTCGTTGCGGCTGCCGGAAGCTAGTCCGTTGCGGCGGCGTGCGTAGGGGCGGGAGGGAGTTGTGAGAATTTGCCCTTGTAATTGCCGCAACGGAATGAGCGTGAGGGTGTGATGGTTAGGGAAGGTAACAGGTCGCGCAGCGTTCCAGGCAGTTAAGTACACACAGGGCCACTGTTGGCGACTTTCAACACGATCGCCCCCCAGCTCCGCACACACCCCCCAGACAAGTATTGACTTAACCACCCCCCAAGGCCCCCTCCACTCCACAGACAGGAGCTCCCGCAAGTGCCAGCGACTAGGTTCCTTGGAGGACCCGGCGGTCCCCCGCGGCCTCCGCCCGCCCGAGCCCCAGGATTCCGGGTTGCAGCCCCCGCACGCGCCCCCCCCCCCCCCCCACAAGACCACCATAATGACACGCCCTTACGGTATGAAAGGAAGAGCCGCCCTGGGTGATCGCCGTAACCATCATAGATCTGGCAATTACTCTACCTCACTCGGCACCAATCGTAATCCCTCACACCCATCACTCTACGAACTACTCGGTTCCCCTGTCCTTTGCCGATGTCTCATCTCCTCTATTCACTCACGTCCGTTCATCTGACAAAAATTTCAAGTAAAATGAGATCCGGGTCTCTCCAACGACCATCTACTTCCTATTTCCCTCATCAATCATACCAGCACAGCAGTCACTCTCGTTCTCGAGATCCGATCTCTTACGATCAGATCCGTAACTAAGTCTATAGAGATGCTCCTATTTCTCCATCCGCAAAGAAATAAAAAATCAAACCCTTAGGTGCTTACCAAAATCCGCTTTCACGGTCTCACCATCAAAAACATTCTCTTCTCATCTGTCCATCGAATCACGTAGTCCTGTCTCAACTCCGCAATCATTCATGCGGCCCCTTCCCGCTTTCAGCATCTCCGATGTACCGTTCTGCCCCTTTCGGATCATTCGTCAATCCTTGCTTCAGCCCGGACCTGACCTCTCTATTCTCCACCCAGCGTCCTCAGGAAAGAGTCTACCATCATCGCTCACTCTCTCTCATCACGACGGCAAAATCCTCTCTTCACTCATCAATCCCCTTCTCCTCCTCTCTCTCTCTTTCATCTCTTCTCTCTCACTGCAGTCCATCCTCGTCTCCCCTCTCTTCCTCTCTCTTCTCGGTCTGTCTCTCGCACTCTCTCCTCGCCTCACCTCTTGCTCGACTACGCTCTCTCGTCATCCTCTTCGTCTCTCTCGGGTCCCTTCATCTCCTTCTCTCTCTCTCCTCTCATTCACTCCTCTCTCCTCTCCACCTCACTCTTACCGTCCTCTCTTCATCTCTCAGTCTCTTCCGCTCGTCTCTTCATCACCCGCCGTCTCTCGTCCGCATCTCTCGTCGCTCTCCTCTCTTATCTTCTTCTCGCTTCTCTCTTCCTCTCCACTCTCTCTCCTGCGTTCATCTCTCTCTCCCCTTGCACCTCTCCTCTCTCTCGTCTTGCCTCTTCTTCTCTTCTCCTCTCTCTCTCCCTCTCCTCACTCTCCTGCCACTCTCGTTCCTCTCTCCTCTCTCTCGCCTCTCCGTCGTCATCACCTCTCATACATCTCTCACTCTCCTGCTCTCTCTCTCCCTGTTCCAGTCTGCTCTCCCTTCCCGCTCTCATCTCGCTCTCTCTCTAATTCTCCACTCCTCTCTCCCTCTTCTCGTCGTCTCTTCTCCTCTCACTGTCTCCCTCGTCTCTGCTCTCGTACGTCTTCTCTCTCCTCATCTCTCCTACTCTCTGGGTCTCCAATGCGCCTCTCCACTCGACGTTCTCTCTCTACCCTCCTCCTCTCTCGTTGTCTCCTCTCATTCTCATTCTTCTTCCTTCTTCTCTCCCTCATCTCGAACTCGCTATTCTCTCTCTCCTCTTTCGCCTCTGTCTCTCTCCTCTCTGCTCTCATCTTATCTCTCTCAATCTCTTCACTCTTACCCTAAGATCTCCTCTTCCTCTCACTCCTCCCATCTTCTCCCTCTCACCTCCATACCTCTTCTTTCCACTATCTCATCTCTCTCCTGCTTCGGGCCGCCTATACGCCATCTCCTCTCTTCTCCGTCTCTCCTCTCTCCTCTCCGATCTCTCTCTCTCGCTCCTCTGGGACTCTCTCTGTCTCTCTCTCTTGTCATTCCATCTCGCGGCGCTCTATGCTACCAGTATGCTCTCTCTCCTCTCTCAGTCTCTCTCTCTCTCACTTCGATCCTCCTACTCATCCTTCTCTCTCCTCAAATCTCTCGTCTATCCTCCTCTCTTCTCATCTCTCATTCTCTTCTCTCCTTCTCACTTCGTCTTCCTCTCCTCTCTCCCAGCCTCCTCTCACAAGTCCTCCACCCGTCTCCCTCTTCTCCTCGTCTCCTTCCTCTTCAACATGCGACTTCCTCATTCCTAACCACGTCACTCCGTCTCCCCTCCCGGTCTCCTCGCGTACTCAACTACTCACTCTCCTCTTCCCCTCGCTCGACGGCTCCTCCTCATCCACTCTCTCTCAGTCTCTCTTCTCTCGGACTCCCTCCTCCATCCTCCCTCTCCACTCCTCTTCATCCTCCTCGCTCTTCTCCCGTCTCTCTGTCTCTGCAGCACGCGCATTCATTCTCACGACCCTCTCCAGAAGAGGTATCCACCATCCCCTCCTCATCTCTCTCTCCTCGAGCTCTCACATCGGTCTCCTCTCTCGCTCTCCGTCTCTTCGTCTCTCATATCTCGATTGCCTCTCTCTCTCTCATCTTCTCGCTCTCTCTCTCTGCCGTCTCCTCTCACTCTCTCTCTCCTCTCTCTCTCACTCCTCCTCCAGCCTCTCCTGCTCTTCTTCGCATCTCGGTCCCCTCTCTCTCTCTCCCCCTGCTTCTCTCGATCTCTCCTCGCCTCTTCTCTTCTCTCTCTCTCCTTCATAGGCTCCTCTCTCCACTCTCTCGTCCCAGCCTCCCTTTCTCCTCCCTCCCACCCGCTCTCTCACCTCTTCTCTCTCCCCAGTCCTCTCGTCACTCCTCCGTCGTCCTCTCAATCTCGTCTCTCTCGGGGAGCGTGCAGCTCTCTCTCGTCTCGGTCTCATGACTCATCTCGGCGAGTCTGACAAGTTTTCCTTGCGTCATCTTATCTGCCGCATCTCCTCTCTCTCTCAACTTTCCCTCTCTCTCCTGGTTGTCATCTCGCTCTCTGTATGAGATAATATGTTATGGTGCCAATATAAACACATTCAACCGGACATCAGAATTACTTGCAGCAAAACAAAAACAAAAACTTCCACCGGCAAGCGCCGCACAGCCACAACATTGCACCGATTGCCCGGCGTGCACCACCATATTACAAACGTTTCAACATACATTTGCATGCACAAGCAATGTGCAGGCGCAGCACAAAGCCGCAAACAAAGCAAACAACTTCAACACCACCGCAACCAACCGGCCAGCACCACACAAGTAGCCCCACAACCCAGCCGCCCACCGACCGCCCAACACTAGTGCACGCAAAAAAATTGCAAGGCAAAAACCTATAACACAGCCACCCAGCCCTAGAGCACTCCACACAACCCCGCCAAAAAGCACACAGCAAAGCAGGCAACACATGAGCAAACTCCAACGCCCCCACCCGTCCCAGTGCTGTAAAAATAAACTTAAAAAAAAAAATAAATTTTTCCGGTGTTATATGATAATTTTATATAAAACATATAATAAACCACCAAAAACTCGCTATATATCCATGATAACAACTAATTTATATATATAAATTAAAAACCAACTCCCTTCATAACAACCCACCATCTACACCCCAAAACATAGAACAAACAACGCACCACGTACAACGGCCGCCCCATACCACACAAAGAACATCACTACCTTCAAAAATACCCCGCATCGGCCAATTGTGCAAAATAGTAAACTAATACATCACTTCAATTTTACTCAACATAATACGTTGCCAATATGCAATGCCAATGATCCCCAACCACGTGAACAACTGGCGCCCCATCGCGAGACCACTCCCGGCACACCACACCATTCACCAGGACCTCCACCACCCTCCAACACAGCGAGACCCACGACCACCCAACACTCCGAGCATCCAACCGAACACGGCCCCCCTCGCAACCCACAGAGCACAACAGCCACTGACTCACGATCAGCAGTCTAACCAAGCGAACATCAAAAACGACCAACGCTGGATAATATTATATCAACCCCCCCATACTCAACAATCAACACATCAATCATCAATCAAAAATCCCATTCCCCGATTGCACAATCAGGGGCAGCACAGTCAACACGTCGTTCCGCATCCACGAGCAGAACAAACCACAAGCACACTCATCATCAAGAGGTCCACCAGCAGTCCATCACACGGTCACGCCCCACAACCAACACCCCCCGCAGCGCCCTCTCAATCATCATATCCGCCAAACAGATCAGTAGCAACCGGCGCTCCAACGCATCACCCCTCCAACGTGCATCTACAGCACACCACAAAGGCAACCCCCATTGATATTATATAGATCCGCCATTTTATATCCCCAACCCGTTCAAGCGACACACATCGAACCACCCGAGAACAACACAACCTGCGAAACACACGACACAGCCTGCAACCTGCAACCGTGACAGGTACATACCCTAACAACCAGGCATGAATCACAAGATTACCCCATGGCGAACCACTTGCAGGTCACTCCCGCGGCATTCATCCACATCACGATCAGTCACCAGTCCAAAACCCCCCACCCACCCAGCCGGCAACCCGCCCCATCTTAAACAAAATCAACAAACAAACAGGAAAGCTAAAGAAAGACCAGGAAGGAACACACACACACGACACACACACACACACACATAAACACACACACACACACAGACACACAGCACACACTGCACGCAACGCCACGGCACGCACGCACGCACGCACTCACACACACACACACACACACCACGGCACGCACGCACGCCCGCACGCACAGGCGACAGCACACACTAAAGGGTGGAGGACCGACACACACACACACACACATCGCACACGCACACACACACACACACATAATATGAGCAGCGAGATTGTTGGTATTGAGAATCTATTTTGTTTGTAGTGTGTTGGATGTTATATGCGTTTGTTATTTGTTTTTTTCAAGCAGTCGACGATGGCAAAACGAAACACTGCTTAGCTGCGATTGAATTGTGCGACATAGCCAGCCTCCTGCTTCCCCCAACTCTCCCCCTCCCCTCCGCTTCAATACCCCGACCCTCATCGTCTCTCTCACTCTCTCGCTGCAACACCCATTGCCCAATACTCGCTCCTACATCTCCGTTCATCTTCTGACTGCAGTTCATGGCAACATCCACACTCGGGGTTCCGACTGTGCGTTGTTCTTCATTGAGGAATGAGAATGCCACGAGGGGTTGGTTGACCAATCAGAAGAACGTTTCCATTACAGCAGGGGCAAAAAAATAAAAAAAAAAACTGTATGAAGATAAATGTTCTCTGCTTCGATGCGATTATTACCTTTGCCAGCCCTTTAGGAAAAACGTGTTTCTTGTTTCACTAAAGATGAGATGGATTTTGCAGCACCGTGAGAAAAGAGGGCTGATATAGGAACTAGAAGTTCAAAGGTTTTTTTAATTTTTTTTAATTTATTTATTTTTTTAATTTCTTTTACGTAAGACGTACTAATCTATTCTGTTTCCAGTTATTTCATGATCAATATTACGGATGTCGGGTGTGAGGGAAGATGTTGGTCCGGATAGTATAATTAAAAAAAAAAAAATCCTCTTGGGGGAGGGGGGAGTGTGGGGGGTGCAACGATAATTGTGGCATGCCACTTTGCTGGTTCCGCCGGGGCGAAGGGCTTCCTGTGGGCTGCAGACGTGTCCTTGGTTCGACCCCGAACATGTGAACCGTACGTGAGGGTCTGGTCAAAGTTCAGTGTTACAGCAAAGTCTAGTAGTCAACTAGCAAAGTCTTACAGCTGAAAATCACCCTGGGCTCTATGAAAAAAGAAAAAGAATGTGAACAAATCTATTATAACAAAATCTTAAATTAAATGTTAGCGAATCCGCACAAAAAGGAGAAACGTGGACAAACGAGTCGACAAGCAAAACAGCACGCTTAGACGGCGTTACAATAGGACAACGAAAATGACACGATTTGTCGCACCTAGCATTGAATCTCTCAGACGGGCAAGGTAGGGGGCAGTTGAAATGCAAGATGATTTTATTTTACACGCATGAATTTGGGGTCAGTAATTAGTTCAATGTACCATATTATGTCAGCCAAAAATGCGCAGAACGAAACGCATGACTTGTGGATCATCCTTGTGTTTTCTAAAACGCCATGGTAGGTACAAGGAATGGATTTAGAAAATTCTGGCAGAATACAGGAAAGAAGGTCATGTGGAACGTGTTAGCATAGAAAACAACAACAATCAATCAACAACAACAATACGAACACAAGATCTGCCTCAGAGTTCAGGTGTGGTATGGGTCATAAGCTGGATTGTGCGATGGATAGTGTTTTGGATACAGGGCTGATGTATCACAGTTTAAATCAATGGTTTGGATCAAAGTTGTGTCATATTATACTTAAAATGTGATTCAAAACTTTTCTAACTTAGAATCCACACTGTCTTCTAAAACTACAGCGCAAACTACACCTCCACAGCACTGGGAAAAATAAACACCCCAAGTGCTAGGCAGGTAGGCCGGCAACTAGCAATTAAAAGCTTACACCGCCCTGACAGAGCAGGGTCGTTGACACAGCCCTAACAGAGTTGACAGTACTGAAAAGAAAGCCGTGGGAACAGACACCGTTTTGTATATGAAGCGCGTTCAGTCACGGCCGCTTTTCCCTACGTTACTCTATGGGGGCGTGTTCAGTTTTGGCTACTTTCTCCTACGCTACTCTCTGAAAACCTTAGTAAATTAGTATTGAAAACGGATAACCCTGCACAGTATGTTTGTTTGTAGGGTCGTTATTTTTTGGTTACTTGTCAGAGAACAGGAGAAGGCGGCTTTTAGGCCACTTTCGCCCAAAAACTCGGTGGAGGGTGAAAGTGGCTTAGAGTCGGCCTTTTCCTGTTCTCTCCTTTTCTTAGCTTATTGGTCAAGCAAAAAGATCTAGAGCGTCGAATATTTGATTTGAACTTGAAGCGCAAACCAGGACTACGATCAGGACTTTGACAGTCTGCACTACAGGTGCCCCAGG
Source organism: Conus ventricosus (assembly GCA_018398815.1). Taxonomy (NCBI): domain Eukaryota; kingdom Metazoa; phylum Mollusca; class Gastropoda; order Neogastropoda; family Conidae; genus Conus; species Conus ventricosus. The sequence continues at coordinate 9,074,382 of CM031618.1, read as the reverse complement.
CGCGCTGTCTTCACATCCATGTTTTGACATTTTCCATCTGAGATTGTACTGTTATGCTAACTGAACGGGCAAAAAGCTTTGGCCTTGAATCTTCTCCCCTCCCCCCCCCCCCCCCCCCCCCTCTTTGGCCTTACCCACTAGCGGCATTCTATCCTATGAAAACGGCGGGCTCACTCTCGCTGAATGCGAGCTCTGATACATATTTACCTCCCTTGCGGATTTTTTTTTTTTTTTTTTTTTTTGCCCGTCGTCTTTTCCCTAAGCTCTTCTCATTTCCCGAGTCACGCGCAACAAGATGGTTGAAGGTCCTGTAGAATGGCCTTGGACAGGGCGTCATGGCGGTATCTTCTCATGTTGCACTTTCCGTCGTCTCTTTTCTTTTCTTGTTGTTGTTGTCGTCGTCGTCGTCGTCGTCGTCGTCGTCGTCGTCGTTGTTGTTATTGTTGTTGTTGTTGTTGTTCTTCTTCTTCTTCTTTCTTTCTTTCTTTCTCTTCTTGTTCTTGTTCTTGTTCTTCCTTCTTTCCTTCTTCCTTTCCTTTTTTTTTCTTTTGAGAGAGAGAAAGAAATATCGATGTAAAAGTTGAACGCACAGTTCGTGTTAAACATTTTTTCACAACTATTTAACTTTTTCATCTCTCATGTGCAATGATTGTTCTTTTTGTTCTCTCATATGTTGTTCTTTTTCTTCTTCATATGTTATCATTTGTGTCTTTCTTTCATCTCACTTGACTGTGATGACTGCTTTTCCTTTACTCCATCTCGTAAACTGTTCATTTCCCGTTTTGAATGAGATCGTTGCAAGTTCTTTGTGCATGAAAATGAAAAGTGAGCTTTTTCTTTTTTTCTCTTTGAAATACGATGCAACCCGATATACAGCAAGTGGAAACGGAGAATCGGGAGGACCAGGAAGGCGTCGGACGCTTGGGGGTGGGGGGGGGGGGGGGGGGGGGGGGGAGGAGGGGGTTACAGGGGGAGGGGGGAGTTACGGGGGGGGGGGGGGGGAGGGGGGTGCATGCAAAGAGTAATGATTCAAGTGAGTTCATGTACATTGTGATAGCCTGTGGCTAGTATTTTGTCGATTAAAGCCACATGGGCTGTGAATTTCACATTGGCATATTATATATTATATATATATTTATATATATATATTATATATTATATATATATATATATATATATATATATATTGCCTGATGAACCGCCCAGCGGAGGCATCACAGAAATCAAGCAAAGCCTGCAACCAGCGACGACTACTAGGAAACCACCTTGCAAACAAAACTTGACACTTGTTTTCCCCCACTACTTAATTGTTCAGCATTCTATATATATATATATATATTTATATATATATTATATATATATATATATTTATATATTATATATATATATATATATGTTTACAACTCTTATGCTACGTTTACACGGGATGGAACTAACTTGCAACCAAATTCAAATTTTGGTTGCAAGGCTGTACATGCGACTGGACGGTCTCCGCAGGATGCAACCGGCGGCGACTTACGTGCAACTAACTAGGCTCCTCCCCTTTCTTTGGCAGTGGGGCGCCGTGTGTGACTCGCTTGCTGCGAATTTGGTTGCCTGTTTTTGTGCAACCAGCACTGCAACCAAGTTTTGTTTGCAAGGTGGTTTCCTAGTAGTCGTCGCTGGTTGCAGGCTTTGCTTGATTTCTGTGGATGCCTCCGCTGGGCGGTCATCAGGGTCTCCTTGGGATATTGCAACTTGGGGCTACTGCAACATGTGGCAACTGCCGCAATTAGTGTTCTACAACTACCCAAAAACGATAAAAGCCCACTGTATGTTTGATTCCAACTCCTTCATCTTCACTCAGCATGGCTAACCCTTTGCCACTCCTCATCGGCTTGTTCGAGCATCATCACCGCCATCAACATGAGAATCGCAGGGGGAGGCGCACACGCACCGTTTGGGTCCGATACTGGCTAACTGAGGAAAGCAAGAGGAAGTTGGGCCATTTCTACACCCTGCTGGACATGGGCATGCAGGATGCAGTGGAGAAGAAAAAGAAACACCCGAAGGTGCTGGGGAGGACCCAGAGAAGCACTGTCTCCACCTGCCTTTAGAGCAGTCCTGTACCACCCTTGGAAGCCTGCGCTGTGTTGACGATGGGTACAGGCACGCGCAGGACATTCCATTAAGATATCAAGGGACATAACCGCTCCTGAACAGAGGTAAATTAGACTACAGGATGCAGCTCGTAACAGCCTTAAAGTAGCATCCCCATGGGTGTACCAGCCCGTATTTCATGACTGCAGAGCCCACCGGCGAAAAACACCACCCTCCAGCTGCCGAGCACACCCCACAGACCAACCACCCCTGCCCACGGACAGATGAAGACAGTGCCACTCCAGACACAGCCAAGCTTTCGCCATACGGTCTTATGTGCCCTCAAGAGAGAATCCAAAGTTGTAGTCTTTCCCACTGTCAACAGGACTTTCCCTGTGGTCAGTGGGTCTTTCCTCACCGTCACTGGACCTTTCTCCAGGGTCAGCCTAGTTAAGGCAAAGAAGAAAAAGAAACACCCGAAGGTGCTGGGGAGGACCCAGAGAAGCACTGTCTCCACCTGCCTTTAGAGCAGTCCTGTACCACCCTTGGAAGCCTGCGCTGTGTTGACGATGGGTACAGGCACGCGCAGGACATTCCATTAAGATATCAAGGGACATAACCGCTCCTGAACAGAGGTAAATTAGACTACAGGATGCAGCTCATAACAGCCTTAAAGTAGCATCCCCATGGGTGTACCAGCCCGTATTTCATGACTGCAGAGCCCACCGGCGAAAAAACACCACCCTCCAGCTGCCGAGCACACCCCACAGACCCAACCACCCTGCCCACGGACAGATGAAGACAGTGCCACTCCAGACACAGCCAAGCTTTCGCCATACGGTCTTATGTGCCCTCAAGAGAGAATCCAAAGTTGTAGTCTTTCCCACTGTCAACAGGACTTTCCCTGTGGTCAGTGGGTCTTTCCTCACCGTCACTGGACCTTTCTCCAGGGTCAGCCTAGTTAGGCAAAGAAGAAAAAGAAACACCCGAAGGTGCTGGGAGGACCCAGAGAAGCACTGTCTCCACCTGCCTTTAGAGCAGTCCTGTACCACCCTTGGAAGCCTTGCGCTGTGTTGACGATGGGTACAGGCACGCGCAGGACATTCCATTAAGATATCAAGGGACATAACCGCTCCTGAACAGAGGTAAATTAGACTACAGGATGCAGCTCATAACAGCCTTAAAGTAGCATCCCCATGGGTGTACCAGCCCGTATTTCATGACTGCAGAGCCCACCGGCGAAAAACACCACCCTCCAGCTGCCGAGCACACCCCACAGACCCAACCACCCCTGCCCACGGACAGATGAAGACAGTGCCACTCTCAGACACAGCCAAGCTTTCGCCATACGGTCTTATGTGCCCTCAAGAGAGAATCCAAAGTTGTAGTCTTTCCCACTGTCAACAGGACTTTCCCTGTGGTCAGTGGGTCTTTCCTCACGTCACTGGACCTTTCTCCAGGGTCAGCCTAGTTAAGGCAAAGAAGAAAAAGAAACACCCGAAGGTGCTGGGGAGGACCCAGAGAAGCACTGTCTCCACCTGCCTTTAGAGCAGTCCTGTACCACCCTTGGAAGCCTGCGCTGTGTTGACGATGGTACAGGCACGCGCAGGACATTCCATTAAGATATCAAGGGACAATAACCGCTCCTGAACAGAGGTAAATTAGACTACAGGATGCAGCTCATAACAGCCTTAAAGTAGCATCCCCATGGGTGTACCAGCCCGTATTTCATGACTGCAGAGCCCACCGGCGAAAAACACCACCCTCCAGCTGCCGAGCACACCCCACAGACCAACCACCCCTGCCCACGGACAGATGAAGACAGTGCCACTCCAGACACAGCCAAGCTTTCGCCATACGGTCTTATGTGCCCTCAAGAGAGAATCCAAAGTTGTAGTCTTTCCCACTGTCAACAGACTTTCCCTGTGGTCAGTGGGTCTTTCCTCACCGTCACTGGACCTTTCTCCAGGGTCAGCCTAGTTAAGGCAAAGAAGAAAAAGAAACACCCGAAGGTGCTGGGGGGACCCAGAGAAGCACTGTCTCCACCTGCCTTTAGAGCAGTCCTGTACCACCCTTGGAAGCCTGCGCTGTGTTGACGATGGGTACAGGCACGCGCAGGACATTCCATTAAGATATCAAGGGACATAACCGCTCCTGAACAGAGGTAAATTAGACTACAGGATGCAGCTCATAACAGCCTTAAAGTAGCATCCCCATGGGTGTACCAGCCCGTATTTCATGACTGCAGAGCCCACCGGCGAAAAACACCACCCTCCAGCTGCCGAGCACACCCCACAGACCCAACCACCCCTGCCCACGGACAGATGAAGACAGTGCCACTCCAGACACAGCCAAGCTTTCGCCATACGGTCTTATGTGCCCTCAAGAGAGAATCCAAAATTGTAGTCTTTCCCACTGTCAACAGGACTTTCCTGTGGTCAGTGGGTCTTTCCTCACCGTCACTGGACCTTTCTCCAGGGTCAGCCTAGTTAAGGCAAAGAAGAAAAAGAAACACCCGAAGGTGCTGGGGAGGACCCAGAGAAGCACTGTCTCCACCTGCCTTTAGAGCAGTCCTGTACCACCCTTGGAAGCCTGCGCTGTGTTGACGATGGGTACAGGCACGCGCAGGATGCAGTGAAAGACACCAGGATGTTCCGGAACTACACCAGAATGACCCCACGCGTCTTCATGGACATCCTTGAGCGCATTCGTCCCAACATTACCAAGGAGGACATGAATATGCGTCATGCGTAAAATGTGTCATTTGTGTCGATAAAATTCAGATCTGGAGACACGGACTCCACTTTTCTCTCTGCTGTTTTGATAAGACTGTGACTGTTTCTCCCACTGTAATATTGCTTTGATGGCCGCCGAGTAATGGAGAATACAGACAAAAGCGTGGAAGTGTTTGTGTTCCTGTACATGTGTGTGTGTGTGTGTGTGTGTGTGTGTGTGTGTGTGTGTGTGTGTGTGTGTGTGTGTGTGTGTGCGTGTGCGAGCGCGTGCCTACGTGCGTGCGCGCGCGCGCGCGCGTGTGTGTATGTGTGTGTGTGTGTGTGTGTGTGTGTGTGTGTGTGTGTGTGTGTGTGTGTGTGTGTGTGTGTGTGTGTACGTGCGCGCGCGAGCGTTTGTGTATGCATGTATGCACAGAGCGACACACACACACAAAGTATTTACATTGAATGTGGGGGAAACCTGCACCTGTAAGCCATGTAGTCTCTCTCTCTCTCTCTCTCTCTCTCTCTCTCTCCCTCTCTCTCTCTCTCTCTCTCTCTCTCTCTCTCTCTCTCTCTCTCTCTCTCTCTCTCTCTCTCTCTGTATGAGTATATGTTTATGTCAGAATACACATTCACACATACAGAATTACTTGCACTGATTTTTCCTACTTATCTAGATATTTATCCCCATCACCCCCACCCCCCCCCCCCCATCTTAAAACAAAATAAACAAACAAACAGGAAAGCTAAAGGAAAGACAGGAAGGAACACACACACACACACACACACACACACACACACACACACACACACACACACACACACGCACGCACGCACGCACGCACGCACGCACGCACGCACACACACACACACACACACACACGCACGCACGCACGCACGCACGCACGCACGCACACACACACACACACACACACACACACACACACACACACACACACACATATGATGTACACGAGTTTGTTGGTTTGAGAATCTTTTTTGTTTGTTTGTGTGGTTGTTTATGCTTTGTTTTTGTTTTTGTTCAAAGCTGTCGACGATGGCTAACCCTGCTTTAGCCGATTGAATTGTCGACAGCCGCCCTCCTCTCCCCCTCCCCCTCCCCCCCCCCCCCCCCCCCTCTCCTCTCTCTCTCTCCTCTCTGCAACCCATTCCCATCTCCCTCCTACATCTGCCGTTCATCTTCTGACTGCAGTTCCATGCAACATCCCCTCGGGGTTCCGACTGTGCGTTGTTCTTCATTGAGGAATGAGAATGCCACGGGGTTTGTTGACCAATCAGAAGACGTTTCCATTACAGCATGGGGCAAAAAAAAAAAAAAAAACTGTAATGAAAAAAAAATTTCCTTTATTGACCTTCCGCCCTTTAAGATAAACTTTTTCTTGTTTCACTAAAGATGAGATGGATTTTCAGCCCGTGAGAAAGAGGCTGAAATATGAACTAGAAAGTTCAAAGTTTTTTTTTAATTTTTTTTAATTTATTTATTTTTTTTATATTTTCTTTTTCGTAGACTCTATCTCTTCTGTTTCTGTTATTCATGAACATTATTACGGATGTCGGGGTAGGAGATTGGCCGGATTATATATATTAAAAAAAAAAAAAATCCCTCGTGATTGGTACACATAATTTGTGGCATGCACCTGCTGGTTCCGCCGGTGCGAAGGGCTTCCTGTGCTGCAGACGTTCCTTGGGTTCGACCCGACATGTGACCGTCTGAGGGTCTGGGTCAAAGTTCAGGGTTACAGCAAAGGTCTAGTAGCAACAGCAAAGTCTTAACAGATGAAAATCACCCTGGCTCTGTGAAAAAAAAAAAGAATGTGAACAAGATGATTATAACAAATCTTAAATAAATGTTAGCGAACCGCCAAGAGAAACGTGGACAAACGAGTCACAAGACAAAACACGACGCGTTACAAATAGGACAACGAAAATGAACGAGTTTGTCACCTAGCTTTGATCTCTTCAGCGCAAGGTAGGCGTTGAATCAAGATGATTTTACCCTGAAATTTGGGTTCAGTAAATTAGTTCAATGCCATATGTCAGCAAAAATGGCAGAACGACGC
>CM031618.1:9057505-9060005 GCA_018398815.1 Conus ventricosus | reverse complement strand
TGGCGGCACAGCAATTCTGTTTTCTGTTTTTGCTCCAGTTACTTAAGAGTTCTTAGGGATTAAAAGTTTTGACTGCCTGGGTTCTTTCACAAAGGATATAAAAAAAAAAGGGGTAGAGAAAACACTTAGGGATGTTTTCTAGCAATGACGAGCACCACTTATCATCTGTAACTAAGGAGTTCTTACAGCCAGTGATGATGGTCACCACTGTAGTATCTGTAATCAACGAGTTCCTGCAGCTATTTCCAATCATGATGATCTCTACTTGATCACATGAAGCAAAAAAAGTTCTTGTGTCTGTTTACCAGCAATGGTGAAAACCAATATATCATCTGTAATTAACGAGTTCTTGCAACTGTTTTCAAGCTATGGTGAACCCCACTACATCCCGTGAAACTAAAGAGTTCTTACAGCCGTTTTCCATTGATGGTAATCACCACGACATCACATGTAACTAAAGAATTCTTGCAGCTGTTTTCCATTGATGGTAATCACTACTATATCACATGTAACTAAAGAATTCTTGCAGCTGTTTTCCATTGATGGTAATCACCACTATATCACACATAACTAAAGAGTTCTTTCAGCCGTTTTCCATTGATGGTAATCACTACTATATCACACGTAACTAAAGAGTTCTTTCAGCTGTTTTCCATTGATGATAATCGCCACTATATCACATGTAACTAAAGAGTTCTTTCAGTCGTTTTTCATTGATCGTAATCACTACTATATCAGATGTAACTAAAGAGTTCTTTCAGCTGTTTTCCATTCATGATAATCGCCACTATATCACATGTAAATAAAGAGTTCTGACGGCCGTTTTTCATTGATGGTAATCACCACTATATCAGATGTAACTAAAGAGCTCTTTCAGCCGTTTCCGAGTGATGATATCACCACTGTCTCATAGGTAACTAAAGAGTTCCGTTTTCCATTGACGGTATTCAGTACTGTATTATATGTAATGACAGATTTCTTGTGGCCGTTTTCCAGAAGTAATGGTCACCACGCTATCACCCGTACCTTGAATTCTTGCAACGTTTACCAGTGATAATGGTCATCACCACATACATCACATGTTGCCTGGACACGAGTACCGGCATAGCAGAAATAGTACTGTGGTCGGTGAGTCACGCTTCTCTGCAATACACGCACCCTGGACAACCCTGATGGACTGTTTACAGCGACACCACCTGACTACACCCTCAAGGCACTGAAGGTTAGTTAATGCAAGTATTATGCACGTTTTTGATGTGGTGCCTTTGGTGTATATTAGAAACAGAAGCGCCATCACACTTTTTGTCTACCATTTCAAATCGAACCAAAGACTCTGATTATAAATAATGAAATCCTCTTCGTTTGATAGGTCAGCACAATAACCTTCACACGGACATACTGATGAATATAAAGAGGACATACTGATGAATATAAAGAATAAGAAGAAAGTATTATTTTGAATACTTATATACCGCCTATCCCTGGCTAGAGACCAAGCTTTAAGTGCTTTACAATGCACACTCGTTTACACAACGGGCTGCCTACCTGGGTAGTGCCGACTGAAGAGCTGCCTGCTGGCGCTTCATTCAGTCGTTTCCCCGTGTCATTCAGTCAATATCGTTCACTCTATTTCCTTAATTCTTTCCATTTCTCATGCAGGGTGCATGCTATGTGTAACGTGTCATCCATACCAACAGCCAAAGTGGCCTTTTCTTCCAAAAGTTGGTGAAGGGATTTGACGTGTGTGCAAGATGTTATGCGTGCGATCACACACGGAACCTCAGTTTATAGTCTCATTCGAAGGACTGAGGCTATCACCATCAATCAAAAGGTTTTTTTTTTATTTTTTTTTTAGCTGCACCAAGGCTTACAGTTGGTCATACAAAATAACCACAATCAAACAATGAAGAACAACACGCCAAATCTCCAACTGGGAGCGGACGGGGTGGGCGGGGTTAGGGTTGTCATTCAGACACGTCAGACTTCACTTAGGTAAGACTGCAAACCATTCTCCCTCTGGTTCCTAACACACACTTGACTGCTCTCAGAAATGTGCAGCACACACACACACACACACACACACACACACACACACACACACACACACACACACACACACACACACACGCGCGCGCGCGCACGCATACTGTCACTCTGCTCAAAGAAGGAACCCTCAAAGAGCTCAAACAACGACGACAACAACAACAACCCCAATAACACTATACACCTAACAAACAACACACGCACACACTCTTACTCTGATTAGTTTAGGAAGTTTTATCTACCTTGGAGCCAAAACCCTTTTCATTTCAGAGTCCCAGGAGTCTCTCAGACCTGTGTAATAGTGGACAGTCACAAATGGCAGTTAAGAAAGCCACTTCACACACACGTACACACACGCACACACACACACACCACGCCACACACACACACACACACACACACACACACACACACACACACACACACACACATTTTCATTGAATCACTACGCATACAT
>CM031618.1:9052505-9055005 GCA_018398815.1 Conus ventricosus | reverse complement strand
ACACAGATGATATAGAACAACACAACTGGGATTTGTCTGACAGAAAACACAGATGATATGAAACAACACAACTGGGATTTGTCTGACTGAAAACAGATGATATAGAACAACACAACTGGGATTTGTCTGACTGAAAACACAGTTCATATCTAACAATACAACTGGGATTTGTCCGACAGAAAACACAGATGATATAGAACAACACAAATAGGATTTGTCTGACAGAAAACACAGTTCATATATCTAACAACATAAATGAGATTTGTCTGTTAGAAAACGTACTTCATATCAAACAACACAAACAGGATTTGTCTGTCAGACACCACAGTTCATATTAAAAAAAACACTAATGAGATTTGTCTGTCAGAAAACACAGTTCATATCAAACAACACAAATGGATTTGTCTGTCAGAAAACACAGTTCATATTAAACAGAACAAATGATTCATCTGTCAGAAAAATGTTACACAACACAAATGGATTTTGTCTGTCAGAAAACATTTCATATCAAGGAAAAGGATTTGTCTGTCAGAATACACAGTTCATATCGAACAATACAAATAGCATTTGTCTGTCAGAAACCCCCCCCCCCCCCCCCCCCCCCCCCCGTTAATATTAAACAAAGTAAATAACTCATTTGTCAGAAAATTTTTACACAAGACAAATGGATTTTGTCTGTCAGAAAACATTTCATATCAAGCAAAAGGATTTGTCTGTCAGAAAACATTTCATATCGAGCTAAACAAAGGATACATCTATCAGAAAACGGTTCATATTAAATAAAAACAAATGGGAATTGTGGGTCAGAGAACAGTTCATGTCGTGTAAATTGTCACACACCGCATTTGCATACACTCAATCACAAACACAGCGTGTCCACTCCATACCCGCGCATCTACCCCATTTCATTCACGCGCATCTACCCCATTTCATTCACGCGCATCTACCCCATTTCATTCAAAGGTGAGACTGAGGAAACAAGAATTCACTTGTTCGTGCTCCCTTCACCAAAAACACAACAAAGAAGAATTCCACAACAACAATCAACGTCACATGTAATGCGCATTTTGGGGGTCCAGTTTTCATGTTCATTTATCACATAAGCATTTCCAACTACTTTCTTCTGGTTTTCTTTTGGTACCGGATCATACTGGATATGAAATTCTTTCTTTTGGTTAAGATCCGGTCGCAGGAGGTAGGTTCAGTCCACCAGTTGGACGCTGAGGCTTTCCGGACTGAAACCCGAAGTCCTACCGTTAGGTTTGGAACAGTCATGTAATTCTTATGAATTTTATAAGACATTAAACAACAAAACAGGGTACGACATAATACTCACGAATTCGTAGCATTCCATTTCAAGCACATTCCTACACACAGTTGGGGATACAAAGTGAAATCTTTACAAAAAAATGTTAATCACAAAAAACGATCTGTGTTATCTATTTTTTTGACATAAACGAATTACGCGTTTTCACAACATACTTCTCATTACACAATATCATTACATTTACTTTAAAAAAAAAATAAATCACATCATTGTTTGTGAAAAAGTCGTTTATATTCACTTGTAAATAATTTCGCTTCTCTCTTGATATGTTCATTATTCCCCAACAGGCAGTTTGCCCATAGGGAATCAACAAAATCCCTTGCAAACTTCTGTCTGCACTACATCACTGACCACTCTCTGGTCGCTCAGAAAACAGTTTTCCGTTTCAACCCCACAGATTAAAAGAGATTTGACTAATAGACCTATCCTCCTGTTTGGCAACTCCTGGTTTGCCATACAGATCGGAAACACACCAGTCTTACAAAACAGTGAGCTTCTCTCATCCATCACGTGCCTCGGCGTCCAATCAACAAGAAGGAAAGGCTTGGAATCTAAGCACTGTTAACATATGGTCTAACATTGTTGCCATACTTTAAACAAATCTCCCTTTTCAAAATCTCCACACATACTCCTCAACATGAAATTAATTTACGTTTTACATTCAGTACATTCACCCATAACATCTCTTATCATGACATACAGCAACTGGTATATTTATCTGTGAGAAATCACAGTTCATTTGAAATGAATCAAAGGGGGATATATCTATCAAGGAAACAGAGACTGAGGATGCATCAAACCAGTACGGTGGAGAACCAGCGCCGGCAGTGGGACTGTAACCAGTCCTGCATCTGTGTTAGAGCGGAGACCTCTCCGTCAGGCAGCTCCGGCCGATGATGTCTACCTTCCCCAGCACCGTTCCTTTTCTTGCCGCCCCTGCTGTCGTCTCCCTCATGAACCTGTCCTCTCTGCAACATGGATCGGTCCTCACGACTCTCTCCTTCGCCACAGCCGTCCTCCAGGCAGTCATTGCTGCATAGACAGCGATCAGAAGGGGGTGTGTTTCTGTGCTGACGTCCTGAAGATTTGGGCTCGACGTTGGCAGAGGCAGCGACAGGGGTAGACTGACCCTTTATCTCTCGAATGGTGGCTGGTGCCTGGTTCTGGCACTTG
>CM031618.1:9045005-9047505 GCA_018398815.1 Conus ventricosus | reverse complement strand
TCATTTGTATCAGTTTTAACCAGTACCTAACACATCTAACTGTGGAATTCAAGTATATTGGGTATCTGTTAGTTTCCCCGTAAACCAAATCATTGGACGTTTGTATTGAAACACCAAGAAACCTCTTCAGGGCAAATAAATGGACTTTCTCACAATCGACTGCAGCTTTGTCCAAACCCCAAATTTCAGCACCGTATTGAACAATGGGTTGTATTTGGGAGTCAAATAATTTCACAAATACTTCGAATGACTGATTTCCCAATCTTGATAGGTTCCTCATTATACACAAAACAGCGTGCTTTGCTTTACTTGCAAGATCTTTACAAGCAAAGTTAAAACTTAATCGGGTTGAAAAATAGATTCCTAAATATTTGTATACATTTACGACTGGCATAGTTATTCCGTTGTAATTCCAGTGTTCTCTTGCTCCCAGATAGCCACCCTTTCTGAATACAATTATATTACTCTTCTGCATATTTACTTTCAGTTGTAGATCAGCAGCAGCGCGCCCTAAATTATTCAACTGTGTTTGTAAACCAATAACTGTTTCAGATAACAAAACAACATCGTCTGCTAGAAGAAGTATAAACAGTTCTAAAAAGTCCTCCGTAAATTGGGCTCCATGTCTACCATTATTTATAACTTCAGATGTCAATTCGGTAATGAACAAAGAAAAAAGAATAGGACTACATACGTCACCTTGTTTAACACCACTAGTACACATAATATAATCTGTCAATTTACCTCCACTTCTTACTCTAGATTTTACACAGTTATACATACTTACTATACATTTAAATAATTTGCCATGAATACCATTTTTTAACAGAATAGGCCATAAAATGCTTCTGTTAATAGAATCGAAAGCTTTTTCAAAATCAATGAAAGCAACATAGAGTTTACGATTGAAAGAGAATTGCTTTTGAATAAACGCCATCAGGGTAAACATATGATCAACAGTAGAATAATTACGTTTAAATCCAGCTTGGTATTCTCCCGTAAGATTATTTTCCTCTACCCATTCCTGTAACCTACGGTTAATGATAGTGCTATACAACTTACTAGAAACATCACAAAGAGAAATGCCTCGGTAGTTATTGGGATTGTTTGCATTTCCTTTCTTGTACAGGGGTATAATAATGGATTCTGACCAATTCTCAGGATAAATTCCTTTATCAAATATAGAGTTGAAAAACGTTACTAAAAAATGCAAAATAGGAACAGATTTACTACAGTATTTCAAGAACGAGAGAGAGAGAGAGAGAGAGAGAGAGAGAGAGAGAAATGGAAGAAAGAGAGACAGAGACGAGAGAGAGAAAGAAGAGAGAGAGAGAAGAGAGAGAGAGAGAGAGAGAGAGAGAGAGAGAGAGAGAGAGAGAGAGAGAGAGGGGGGGGGGAGGAGAGAACTTCTTGTGAGATTCAGTGCCAGTATCATTTTTTTAAGAGAATCAACACTGGAAATGAGTGAAGCGACCAGAAGCTGGCCAACTGCAAAACTATTTTGAAAAAAAAAAACAACTGCGATAGCATGGAATTTCACTGAGTTTTCATCAAAACTGTTCGTCTACTACAACAACTCCAGTGCAAGCCAAACCAAGACACAACACAAATAATAATAATAACAACAATAAAATATTATTAGAAATACAGATCATAATCATTAGAAAAAACAAACAAAATCCAAATAAGTCCACTACTATTTTAAGTAATCAGATATACAAACAAACAAGAAGGATACTTGGACAAGTGCCATGTTCTTTTCGTCTGGATCTGCTTTGAAATGAAGAGCAAAAAAAAAAAAAAAAAAAAAAAAAAGTGTGTTTTCTGACCCACAGGAAGACAGAGAGGTTTGGTAGACAGAATTTATTTTTTATTTTATTTTATTTTTTCCTTCTGAAATTTATTCACCTTATTTTCAGCTTGTATGGACAAGCCAGTTCAAAAGAAACAAAATTTAGTTTTCTGCCATGGGAAGTAACAGTAGGTATGGGCTGGGGGAGTTGCTTGCCATACTTTTTTTTTTCTTTTAATCTTAATAAGATGGGAACACTTCTATCACTAGAAAATATTACGTTTCCGTGACAATATGTCACTTCAAAGATGGTTATTAACAACAAAACAGTCATTTAATAGGATGTGAACACTTCTATCACTAGAAAATATTACTATTCCATGATAATTTGTCACTTCAAAGATGGTTATCAATGACGAAACAAGTCATTTCGCAGATTTCATGTGCAGCGGAAAGTTTGTGATGATCTTACTGAAGAGATTCTCATGTGGATCAGCACCAACATTCTATCCTTGGGGCCAGATTCCAGGTTCCCACCCAGTTTAGTTCAACTCTGTGAATCAATTCTGGCACCATTTCACAAGCAGAACACACAGACACGAAACAGCACATGAGCATGAACTTCTCTCTCTCTCTCTCTCTCTCTCTCTCTCTCTCTCTCTCTCTCTCTCTCTCTCTCTCTCTCTCTCTCTCTCTCATGGGCATGCC
>CM031618.1:9027505-9035005 GCA_018398815.1 Conus ventricosus | reverse complement strand
CGTTCCCATTTTTTTTTTATATACATCAAAAATCATTAGTGATGTGAAAGACAGAGCCATATCAAGAGCTGATGTTTCCCCAGACTGAACTGTTGTCGTCTTGACCAACTGACGTTGCCTGAGTGGCTGTAGGTATTGACCATGAATAGATCGATAATCACCCCATGAATCAATAGCAACATTACTACTGAGTCAATAATGAAACAGAGTATATCCACACACCACAAACCACACTGAGTCAACAATGAAACAGAGTATACCCACACACACCACTGAGTCAATAATGAAACAGAGTATACCGCATGCACACACCACTGAGTCAATAATGAAACAGAGTAATATCCGCACCCCACAACCACCCTGAGTCAATAATGAAAAAGAGTATATCTGCACACCACACTGAGTCAATAATGAAACAGAGTATATCCGCACACCACAAAAACCACACTGAGTCAATAATGAAACAGAGTATATCGCAACCACAAAACCACACCGAGTCAATAATGAAACAGAGTATATCCGCACACCACAAACCACACTGAGTCAATAATGAAACAGAGTATATCCGCACACCACACTGAGTCAATAATGAAACAGAGTATATTCGCACACCACACTGAGTCAATAATGAAACAGAGTATATCCACACACCACACTGAGTCAATAATGAAACAGAGTATATCCACACACCACACTGAGTCAATAATGAAACAGAGTATATCGCCACACAAACCACACTGAGTCAATAATGAAACAGAGTATATCCGCACACCACACTGAGTCAATAATGAAACAGAGTATATTCGCACACCACACTGAGTCAATAATGAAACAGAGTATATCCGCACACCACACTGAGTCAATAATGAAACAGAGTATATCCCACACCACACTGAGTCAATAATGAAACAGAGTATATCCGCACACCACAACCAAACTGAGTCAATAATGAAACAGAGTATATCCGCACACCACACTGAGTCAATAATGAAACAGAGTATATCCGCACACCACACTGAGTCAATAATGAAACAGAGTATATCCGCACACCACACTGAGTCAATAATGAAACAGAGTATATCCGCACCACACTGAGTCAATAATGAAACAGAGTATATCCCACACCACACTGAGTCAATAATGAAACAGAGTATATCCACACACCACACTGAGTCAATAATGAAACAGAGTATATCCACACACCACAAACCAAACTGAGTCAATAATGAAACAGAGTATATCCGCACACCACACTGAGTCAATAATGAAACAGAGTATATCCGCACACCACACTGAGTCAATAATGAAACAGAGTATATCCACACACCACAAACCAAACTGAGTCAATAATGAAACAGAGTATATCCACACACCACAAACCAAACTGAGTCAATAATGAAACAGAGTATATCCGCACACCACACTGAGTCAATAATGAAACAGAGTATATCCACACACCACAAACCAAACAGGCAAAAGAAAGTGCATGGGCATGGACGCCATGTCTTCAGTATGTAATTTAGACATAACACAGAGGGATAGAGGGGGGTGGGGGGGGGGGGGGGGGAGAGAAGACAGAAGGAGACCGAACGACAGACAGACAGAGACCAACAGACAGAGAGACAGACAGACAAACAAACAGACCAACCGACAGACAGACAAATTGAGACAGAGACAGACAGGCAGAAGCAGAGAGACGGAGACAGAGAAAAGAAGGAAGAGAGAGAGAGAGAGAGAGAGAGAGAGAGAGAGATTAACAAAGAGACAGAGAGAGAGAGAGAGGAGAGAGAGAGAGAGAGAGGAGAGAGAGAAGAGAGAGACAGAGACTAACAAAGAGATGATGATGATGATGATGATAATCTTTATTTCCAAGGGTAACAGATAAGCAAACACATGCTTTTTTTCATCCGGCCCTTGCCCGTTAAGGGACTAAGTATGACTAGCGACTAAGACTTACAAAACTTGTTTTAACAAACACACATATCTTCATAACATTAAAAAGTTCATCCAGAGAGAGAGAGAGAGAGAGAGAGAAAGAGAGTTATCAGACGAGGAGACACACAAAGTAATAAAGCAAGACAAACGAGGATTTTCTGTCCACAAAAAAACAAACACCAGAACAACCACAACCACAAACCATCGGCCGAAACCCAAACCGCCTGTAAGAGAAGCGAACCCACTCTTCCCTCCACTTTACCTAATCCCCCCTACATTCCACTGTCTGAAATGCCAAGACGATGCGAAAATCTGCTGAAGTGGTGCCTGGGGGGACCCGCAACGTTTTCTGTCACTGAAGCAATTAGCGCAGGAAAAGGCATGGCCCTGGACCCTTGTCGTGACCACAGACTCTGAAGAACAGATCTAGGTCATCAACGCAGGGCCACTGGGGGCCGGAATTACTCAGCGGTAGAGCACGGACTCGTAATCTTGGTGATCCTGGGGTTGCGGGCCGTTTTGGTTCAGGGGGATTGTTCCCTCGGAGTTAACATTGGTTCTGACTCCCTTTCCCATACAGTCCTTTGTATGAGACTATAAACCGGGGTTCCGTGCGTGAACACACGTATAACATCTTGCACACACGTAAAATCCCATCACCAACTTTTGGAAGAGAAGGCCAGTTTGGCTTTTGGTATGAATGACACGTAACACATAGCATGCACCTTCCCGAAGCTGGTGTATGGCTGTCTTAATGGCGGGATTAAAAAACAGTCATACACACAACACTCCACTCCCTTTGTTGGGTAGATGAGATCCATCCTTGCCTGTCTATACAGGGAGTGTCCGCAGGAGTAAGATAAGATAAGATAATGTTGCTTATAGCCCAGCCGACCGCAAGTCCGCAGGAGTATCAGCCTACATACACGGGGAAAAAAAAAAGAAGAAGAGAAGAAAAAAAAACCCGCAGGGCCTCTGATTGCCACCAGGGCGCTGGCTGATGGTTGGGTGAGCTCCCAGCTGGTCAATGAGAGGTGTTAAGTCTCTGCGCATGCTTTTGTCAAACAATCTGCCTGCTCCTCACTGCCCTTCGAACGGGCAGGTAAATAAGGTGTCGAATTTCTGCCCATGACCTGAAAAACCTCTTCCCACTCCTATCTGCCTGGTAAGTGAGAGATGTTGAGTTTCTGCTCATGCTTTGTAAAACTACAAAAAGTCTGTCCTCTCCCAACTGCCTCCCAGCCACTTTCGAAATGAGTAGTCTAGACTTTGTCCACGCTCTGTAAATCCCTCTGCTCTCTCTCTCTCTCTCTCTCTCTCTCTCTCTCTCTCTCTCTCTCTCTCTTATCCATTTTACAAATGAGAGTGTTGATTTCTGCCCATACTTTGTGAAATCTCTTCTCACTCCTATCTGCCTGGTAGATGAGAGGTGTTGAGTTTCTGCCCTAAAAAAAATGTATCTTCTCTCAACTGCCCACCTGCCTCTTTCTAAATGAGGTGTCTAGTCTTTGAACATGCTCTGTAAAACCTCCTGCCATCTCCCCACCATCTCCTATCCATTTGATACACGAGGCGTTGATTCCTGCACATGCTTTGTGAAACCTCTTCCCACTTCTACCCACCTGGTGAATGAGAGGTGTTGAGCTTCTGTCCATGTCTGGTAAAAACCACCCTCCTCTCCCAACTGCCCACCAAGCTCTTTCTAAACGAGATGTCCAGTCTCTGTCCATTCTCTGTAGAACTCTCTGCCATCTCCCCCACCATTTCCCAGCTGTTTGATAAACGAGGCGTTGATGTCTGCCATGCTTTGTAAAACCTCTTCCCACTCATATCCGCCTGGTAACGAGGAGTTGAGTTTCAGCCCATGCCTTGTTAAAAAAACATCTACTCTCTCTCTCAACTGCCTCCCAGTCACTTTCTAAATGAGGTGCCCAGGTTTTGTCCACGCTCTGTGAAACATTCTGCTACCTTCCTACCATCTCCTATCCATTTGATAAACGAGGTGCTGGATTTCTGCCGTGCTTTGTAAAACCTCTTCCCACTCTTATCTGCCTGGTAAGTGAGAGGTGTTGACGCTCTGCCCATGCTCTGTAAAAAAAAACACACACACAAAAAAACAACAACAAACAAAAAAAACCAACAAATCTGTCGTCTCTCAACTGCCTCCAGCCACTTTCAAACTGAGTAGTCCAGACTTTGTCCATGCTCTGTAAATCCCTCTGCGCTTCTCTCTCTCTCTCTCTCTCTCTCTCTCTCTCTCTCTCTCTCTCTCTCTCTCTCTCTCTCTCCACTGTCTCCTATCCATTTTTACAAATGAGGTGTTGATTTCTGCCCATACTTTGTGAAATCTCTTCCCACTCCTATCTGCCTGGTAGATGAGAGGTGTTGAGTTTCTGCCCTAAAAAAAAAGTATCTTCTCTCAACTGCCCACCTGCCTCTTTCAAAATGAGGTGTCTAGTCTTTGAACATGCTCTGTAAAACCTCCTGCCATCTCCCCACCATCTCCTATCCATTTGATACACGAGGCGTTGATTCCTGCACATGCTTTGTGAAACCTCTTCCCACTTCTACCCACCTGGTAAATGAGAGGTGTTGAGCTTCTGTCATGTCTGGTAAAAACCATCCATCCTCTCCCAACTGCCCACCAAGCTCTTTCTAAACGAGATGTCCAGTCTCTGTCCATTCTCTGTAGAACTCTCTGCCATCTCCCCCACCATTTCCCAGCTGTTTGATAAACGAGGCGTTGATGTCTGCCATGCTTTGTAAAACCTCTTCCCACTCCTACCTGCCAGGTAAACGAGAGGTGCAGTGTTTTTGTCCATGCTCTGTAACACCTTCTGCCCCCTCTCTCCTCTAGCTCCGATCCATCTGATAAATGAGACGCTCATTTCTGCCCATGCTTTGTGGAATCTCTTCCCACTTCTGTCCGCCTGGTAAGTGAGAGGTGTTGACATTCTGCTCATGCTTTGAAAAAACAACAACAACAAAACATCTATCCTCTCTCTCATGCCTCTCAGCCACTTTCAAAATGAGGTGACTGGGTTTTGTCCAAGCTCTGTGAAACCCTTTGCATCTCCAAGCCACCAGGTAAATGAGGTGTTTGGGTTATTTCCATGCTTTGTAAAAAGAATCCTCTGCCCGCTTCTATCCTCCCGGTAAATGAGAGGAGTCACGTCTCTGCCCATCATTTGTAAAAGCCCGTTGACCAGTCCACACAACTCCTAGTAAATAGAGGATGTCTTCATTCAGCTTTGTGAGAACTCTCTGCCCACCCCTATCTACCTTCCTGAAGCATGAACGAGACTTATCCATAATTCATGGAACCATCTGCCTGTTTTTGAGCCCTGACCGGCTTCCATCCAGAGGTGAGTCATGTGCATTGGACTCTGATGCCAAGACTGGAACCACACAGTTGAGTTCCATCCGTTTAATCCACGCATCTCTGACACTGGGTTCTTCAAGTTTAATCACCACCAACACAGCATGTGTCTGTCTCTCTCTGGTCTGACTGATGTTAAAAGGAAGCTTACTGTACAATCGTGGGTAATTATATAAGGAAGCTTACAATCCAATCGTGGAGTAATTATATAAGGAAGCCTACAGTACAATCGTGGGTAATTATATAAGGAAGCTTACAGTACAATCGTGGGGTAATTATATAAGGAAGCTTACAATCCAATCGTGGAGTAATTATATAAGGAAGCCTACAGTACAATCGTGGGTAATTATATAAGGAAGCTTACAGTACAATCGTGGGGTAATTATATAAGGAAGCTTACAGTCCAATCGTGGGTAATTATATAGGGAAGCTTACAGTACAATCGTGGGTAATTATATAAGGAAGCTTACAGTCCAATCGTGGGGTAATCATATAAGGAAGCTTACAGTACAATCGTGGGTAATTATATAGGGAAGCTTACAGTACAATCGTGGGTAATTATATAAGGAAGCTTACAGTACAATCGTAGGGTAATCATATAAGGAAGCTTACAGTACAATCGTGGGTAATCATAGAAGGAAGCTTACAGTACAATCGTGGGTAATTATATAAGGAAGCTTACAGTACAATCGTGGGTAATTATAGAAGGAAGCTTACAGTACAATCTTGGGTAACTATATAACAAAGTTTACAGTACAATCTTGGGTAATCATATAAGGAAGCTTACAGTACAATCGTGGGTAATTATATAAGGAAGCTTACAGTACAATCTTGGGTAATCATATAAGGAAGCTTACAGTACAATCGTGGGTAATTACATAAGGAAGCTTACAGTACAATCTTGGGTAATCAAATAAGGAAGCTTACAGTACTATCTTGGGTAATTATATAAGGAAGCCTACAGTACAATCTTGGGTAATCACATAAGGAAGCTTACAGTACAATTGTGGGTAATCATATAAGGAAGCTTACAGTACAATCGTGGGGAAATCATATAAGGAAGCTTACACTACAATCGTGGGTAATCATATAAGGAAGCTTACAGTACAATCGTGGGGTAATCATATAAGGAAGCTTACAGTACAATCATGGGTCATCATATAAGGAAGCTTACAGTACAATCGTGGGGGAAATGATATAAGGAAGCTTAGAGTCCAATCGAGGGTAATCATATAAGGAAGCTTACAGTACAATCGTGGGGTAATCATATAAGGAAGCTTACAGTACAATCGTGGGGGAATCATATGAGGAAGCTTACAGTACAATCATGGGTAATCATATAAGGAAGCTTACAGTACAATCGTGGGTAATTATATAAGGAAGCTTACAGTACAATCGTGGGGAAATCATATAAGGAAGCTTACACTACAATCGTGGGTAATCTTATATGGAAGCTTACAGTACAATCGTGGGGAAATCATATAAGGAAGCTTACACTACAATCGTGGGTAATCATATAAGGAAGCTTACAGTACAATCGTGGGCAAATCATATAAGGAAGCTTACAGTACAATCGTGGGTAATCATATAAGGAAGCTTACAGTACAATCGTGGGGAAATCATATAAGGAAGCTTACAGTACAATCATGGGTAATCATATAAGGAAGCTTACAGTACAATCGTGGGGAAATCATATAAGGAAGCTTACACTACAATCGTGGATAATCATATAAGGAAGCTTACAGTACAATCGTGGGGAAATCATATAAGGAAGCTTACACTACAATCGTGGGTAATCATATAAGGAAGCTTACAGTACAATCGTGGGGAAATCATATAAGGAAGCTTACAGTACAATCATGGGTAATCATATAAGGAAGCTTACAGTACAATCGTGGGGGAAATGATATAAGGAAGCTTAGAGTCCAATAGTGGGTATTCATATAAGGAAGCTTACAGTACAATCGTGGGGTAATCATATAAGGAAGCTTACAGTACAATCGTTAGGGTAATCATATAAGGAAGCTTACAGTACAATCTTGGGTAATCATATAAGGAAGCTTACAGTACAATCGTGGGGTAATCATATAAGGAAGGTTACAGTACAATCGTGGGGTAATCATATAAGGAAGCTTACACTACAATCGTGGGTAATCATATATGGAAGCTTACAGTACAATCGTGGG
>CM031618.1:8985005-9017505 GCA_018398815.1 Conus ventricosus | reverse complement strand
CCCAATAGAACATTTTTGGGATGAACTTGGC
The DNA here is from genome assembly GCA_018398815.1 of Conus ventricosus. NCBI lineage: Eukaryota > Metazoa > Mollusca > Gastropoda > Neogastropoda > Conidae > Conus > Conus ventricosus. Next base: position 9,017,474 of record CM031618.1, on the reverse strand, counting down.
AGACGGTTGGACCTCCTGCGTCCACGACCAGCAACAGCGGCTCAACTTCACCAGGCCATCGTCCATGTGTGGGCTGGTGTGCCAAGGGGACGCATCAACCCCCTGGTCCACTCAATGAGCGCAGGTGTCAAGCAGTTGTCAACGCAAGTGGTGGCCACACACGGTATTAGGACTTCAAGCTGGTTTGTCACGTGACCTTGGATTTTCCACACAAAAGACATATTGCTGATGACATTTTCACATATTACCGGTGTAATGAATCAAATCACGTTGAATTCTCGCTTCCACTCTGTACAATTGTGACCAATAAAATTCACCCACAACCTTCAGCTTGTTTTGTTTTCGCGTTTTTTATGGAAGTCAGTATATGTGTGTGTGTGTGTGTATACATGTTTGTCAGTGTGTGTGTATGTGTGCATATTTGTGTGTATGTGTCTCTGTGCGTGCATGTGTGTGTGTGTGTGTGTGTGTGTGTGTGTGTGTGTGTGTGTGTGTGTGTGTGTGTACACAAATGTAAGGGTGTGTGGCAGTGTGTATGTGAGAGTGTATGTGAGTGTGTTTGTATGCGTATGTTTGTGTGAGTGTGTGTGTGCATGCACAGATGTGTGCAGTGTGTGTGTGTGAGCATGTAAATGTGTGTGTGTGTGTGTGTGTGTGTGTGTGTGTGTGTGTGTGTGTGTGTACGCATGTGTATGTGTGTGCATGCGTGTGTGTATGATTGCGAGCACATGTACATGTGAGTGAAAGCACATGTACACATGCCTGACTGTACCAGTGAATGGTGATAAAAACAAGATCAGCATTACCTCATGTGGTTTAATGTGGATAAAACAAGATCAGCATTACCTCATGTGGTTTAATGTGGATAAAACAAGATCAGCATTACCTCATGTGGTTTAATGTGGATAAAACAAGATCAGCATTACCTCATGTGGTTTAATGTGGATAAAACAAGATCAGCATTACCTCATGTGGTTTAATGTGGATAAAACAAGATCAGCATTACCTCATGTGGTTTCAGGGGCCTGGCACGGCTTCCTTCCCCATACTCTGACATTCCGGACAATACCATTCCAAACATATCTCCTCCTCCCCTAATGCTAGACCCTGCTCCTGACGGCATGGCATGGCACTGCTAAAACTACAGCTATACTAGAGAAGAAGAAAAATACCACCGCTTCACTATGACTACAAACTTGTATAAACGACAAAGGAACACTCAGTATGATCCACTCTTTACACTATCCACTCAACAACACCAAGACCCGCACAACACTGACAACTGCATGAAAGGTTCCGCACAACACTGACAACTGCATGAAAGGTATGCCTGCTTGTCTTGCTCTGCGTCTAGATTTACCCCCTACAGCTGTACGGTCCTGTGTATTTTTTTCTCTCCCAACAATGGCAAGCCGACACGCAGTCTGCGGATTAAACATCTTACCGTTGCTCAAGCGATCAAGTCAGGGCAATCGAGTCTCTCTCGGACGACCAATCAAGCGATTAATGTCTGAGATCATAGGTCGAAGTCGGGGTTAAACAATCAGTCAATGACAAAAGAAATGTTTTCTGGAACTTCGCCAACATACCTGAGGCAGTGTGTGGCAGGGCGTGCTGTAGGCCGGAGACTGCACGTTAATTACCCCTGATCGAAAACTGAAACTATGGACAACACTGCAGCGGCCATGTTGTTTACACCGCAGTGCTTGCGAGAAACTGAAACCAGTCGCGTATAAAACAAACCCGCCTTCTTGGTTCTAGCTTCATATATTGAATCAGATCATCAAATTCAACTATTCAAAAGTGCTTCTTGAAACGAAGGTCGATTCCCAGTCTCACTAAATCATATTTTCATACAGAATTTTAAAGCTTTTATCTAAGTTAGAATATTCTTACGCCAAAAAAGGCGGGGCAACTCTTTTATTATCGTCGGCATTGAGAACGACGAGTATACGCCCTGTCTACGTTGAGGATTGTGACAATAATCTGTGACCTCCGTGTTAAGAGAGAGAGAGAGAGAGAGAGAGAGAGAGAGAGAGAGAGAGAGACGAAGAAGAAGAAGAAGAAGCAGAAGAAGAAGAAGAAGAAGAAAAGAATAACAATTTTTTTTTTAAAAAGGTAGGATTACACTTCTCAAAATCTTGAAGTTTTAAGCTAATGTCACAAAAATCTAGTGTAGATGTAAGTAAAATGATCTGGGGTGAGAGAGAGAGAGAGAGAGAGAGAGAGAGAGAGAGAAAGAGAGAGAGAGAGAGAGAGAACTTCAGTCAGTCTCCTTTAAGATGATAAACATCAAACAGCTAATGAGAACTGTTAGACTTTGTGATCAGAGGATGACCAAAGAATTTAAAAAAAAAAAAGAGAGAGAGAGAGAACATCTGATTAAAAAGGGAGAAGATGGAAAGAAAGGAAGAGTCCATTAGCATGTTTACGTGTCCAGCAAGCCACAAACCAGACTATTGGCTAAACTCTAGTTTGGGGGCATGTTTACCCATTAGAGCTGGGAACTTTGATAAACTGGGAACCGGGAGCTCCCCAACTCGTGAACTCCTGACCTATACCCGCCCGCCTAATCCGACCCGAACCTAAATCCGAACCAAATCAAGCCCCAACCCTGAATCCGAAACCTAACCCATCCCCATCTGTTGAACGCTTTATGAAAAATTCTGCATTGATAAATTGTGCTTGTTGTGACATGATGTGGACTATGTTTCTTGTTTCAAAAAAAAAAAAAAAAAATCTCAGTAGATGAAGAACGAAAAAAAAAAAGAAGAACAGCAACCGTCTGTTCTATCTGCCTGTCTCTGTCTCTGTCTCTGTGATGAAAGTGAAAAATAAAGTATTTTGATGGTCGAAAGTGATCTTTAAAGAAACATTTCGGACTGTAAAGCATCGCCGACATCTATGAAAAGGAAGTGTGCCGACTAATGAGAAAGAGAGATAGAAAAAAGAAAAAAAAAGGGTGGGGAGGGTGGGGGTGGGGGTCGACGACGGGGGAGACCCCCTCCCCCTGCACACACCTTTTCGTCTTCAGGGGCAAGGGAGGCGCAGGAGCGTGGTGGTAGTGGTGGTGCAAGTTTATCACACACACACACACACACACACACGCGCGTACGCACACAGGCTCGCACACACACACGCACACACTGCAGACCGAAGAAATAATACTAGGAGAGAGAGAGAGAGAGAGAGAGAGAGAGAGAGAGAGAGAGAGAGAGAGAGAGAGGTGAGCAATACTAGGAGAGACCAGCCAAGGAATGTAAATCCTTTTACGTCACAGCCAATGGAAGTGGGCTGGGCCACAAAACAACAATCGGTAACATATCGGTCCACAGGAAAGTGAAAGTGTGTTCGTCGTCTGCCTCACGAGGAAACAGAACGGAGTGTTTGTGAAGAAGGCCAAGGGTACCAGCCATGGAAGGTCGTGGGTTCGATTCCCATCAGAGTCATGTGGGATTTTTCTGCTCCGACTGGCTCCTACCCAGAATTGAGTTTGCTACGGGCTCAGTTGGGAAGACTGGGACCACACAGTCGAGTTTCATCCACTTAATGGATGCATCTCTGAGAATGTTGCTCAAATTTCCTGACCAACGCTAAAGTGAAAAGAAGAAAAAGAAACACCCGAAGGTGCTGGGGAGGACCCAGAGAAGCACTGTCTTCACCTGCCCTTAGAGCAGTCCTGTACCACCCCTGGAGGCCTGCGCTGTGTTGACGATGGGTACAGGCACGCGCAGGACACTCCATTAAGATATCAAGGGACATAACTGCTCCTGAACAGAGGTAAATTAGACTACAGGATGCAGCTCATAACAGCCTCAAAGTAGCATCCCCCATGGGTGTACCAGCCCGTATTTCATGACTGCAGAGCCCACTGGCGAAAAAACACCACCCCCCAGCTGCCGAGCACACCCCACAGACCCAACCACCCCTGCCCACGGACAGATGAAGACAGTGCCACTCCAGACACAGCCAAGCTTTCGCCATACGGTCTTATGTGCCCTCAAGAGAGAATCCAAAGTTGTAGTCTTTCCCACTGTCAACAGGACTTGAAGAATGATTTGTAATATTTTCCTCAGAATTGAATACCATTGTGCTCTTCCCTTTAGAGCTGATTAAGTTTGTAAAACGATTAAATAGTTTTTAGTGTGCAAGAACTGTTTTTAATGAGAGAAGCAAGAGACTGAAAATTTAAGAAAGAGAAACAATCACTCTTTTCTTGTGCTGCAAACTCATAGTTGCTGTTGTTTATTGTGTGCAAACACGCCTAATATTCGAACTCTTGACTTCATTCATAGTCTACCTGATTCAGAGAATCATAAATTTAATCTTATATATACATTAACCATTCGGTTTGGCTGGTCAGTTAGTAAAACAGGTTCTGCAACATCCATGTAAACTATCCATGATAACATCGCCATCAACCTTTGGGAAGCCAAATGATTCATTTGCTGGGGAGAATTTGGGCGGGGAAGTGGCTAAGGCATGTCTCCATCCTCAAAGCAATGACGAGGGTCAGGTGACAGAGTCCCAGTGGCTTGAACACTAATGTTAGAATGTTACTGGACACAACACACGTACAAGATGTCATTTCACACATGTATCAAGACTGATCAAGCAGAGACACTAACTTTTGTCCATTGCAACATTTTCTTTGTTTTCAGTGATCTGGAGATTAAACTTCAGTTTTCATTATAACAGCCTAGCCGAGCACACACAGCCTTTTCTGGGCCGCCAAACTTGCACAAGAAAAGTAAGTCAGGTTATCAGATTAAATAAGAACAACAAGGTTATGTTGCTTGTAGCCCAGCTGACTGCAAAGGGCCATATCAGGGCTGTCACCACTTTGAAGTCATCTCTTAACTCACATATTTAAAAAAAAAAAAAACCCCACCTTATTCACACGAACCTTTACACCTTCTAAAAAGACACCAGAAATTTTGTTAAAAATCTGTCCTCGGCAAAATCTTAGATCAGATGAAAAATATGAATGTTTTCAGACCAACAAAACATTCATTTATTTGTATATAAAATTGAAGAAAACCATGATTGAAATGAGTTTAAAAAAAAGAAAAAAAGAAAAAAGAGAAGTAGCAATGTTTGAAATTTGTGCGAGACTGAAAATGCTTTTAGAGAAAGGACACTCTCACAAGCTGGATGTTACATCTGTTGGTTACATGGCTGTATGTCTCCTGTGTTTGGCAAAATTCTAGCATGCCGGTCACCTTTAATCTTCAGTTTTCGCTGCCGGCCAGCGCTGCTGTGATGCAGTACTGTGAAGAGAGCAAGTCCAGTGCATGAGTCTCCATCTTCCATCCCCACCTCCACCCCCTTACCTTATACACAGTCAGTCACAAACACACATGCATAATTGCAGACACATGAACACTCGTTTTAATCTTTATTTAAATTCATTTGAAATCTTCATGCCATGAAACAGAAGCTGTTGACAATTTTGAACTAAGCAAAAAAAAAAAAAAAAAAAAAATTAAAATCCATCAACCTTTTAAATCCAATCCCCTAATCAACAATCAACCGATCACCAATAACTAAAAATGAAATGACTGCACTACAAAAGCAAAGATAAACTATCTTACCAGGCAGAAGCAAAAGTGACTCAACATGGCTGTAAATCATCTGGCACAAGGAATAAGGATTACAATACAGCGGCAAATTTAGTGTCTGAACATGAAGCATAAAAATGAAAATGAATACGCCACTCACTGTGCATGGATGAACCCACCCACATTAGGATTGTAACAGTTTGTTCTCGTGTTTTCCGTTGTGAGTGATAATAAGAATGAGAGGTTGATGTTTTTGGACTTGTATGGAAATAATCCATTTGTGTGTTAGGTGCCGTTTCCAATGTGGTTCATTGTAAATCACTGAAATAATGAAAATGGTAATACAAAACAAAATCACTGTCATCTTCTATTACACACACACACACACACACACACACACACATACACACACACACACACACACACACACACACACACACAAATGTATGGATGCACATGCTTTCACTCTTTCTCCATCCTAACCCCCAATTCTCTCACTCACATACACACACACATACTGGTGAAAGAAAATTAAAAAAATTCCATAACAAGGTTATATTAGTTATCAAAAGCGCATTAGAGATTTCTCGCTTAGTATGTTATTAAGCTGAAGATCGAAACGCAAAGGCCAGCGACTAAAACGTAAATCTCTCCTCAAAAAGACCTCAAGTGAAAATACTCTTGCCTAGATCATGAGGGCAGGGGTTACGTACCTTGCTTTGCTTTCCTAGCTATTTGTCTTTGTTGAATCTGGTTCACTCAAAAAAAAAAAAAAAAAAAAAAAAATTACCAACTATTTCTGGATCCCATTGCGGCAATGCACTGTGAGAGAATTGTTCAACTAGCTGGGCTGCCCTCTTAGGCAGCCACTAACACCAGTCTGTTGTTGTCCACTGTTTAGCAAGGTTGGTCCACTGCCTGCACAAAACCTTTACTGGAGGGCGCACCAGCACGTGTGCGCTTCAAGCTCTACGGATCAACACAAACAGCAGCAAAGTGTGGAGACGACAAATTGAAATATGCCTAGTCTGCAAGCCTTTGTTAGCTGATACAATATTGAAGAGTATATTGCGCACAAAAATATGGTACCTAACGCTTTTGTTTCCAAATGGACTCCTCATAAGATTAATTTTTTTTTTCTTTTGGTTGATTTAAGCACAAAACAATGAATTCATATGTATTTTTGTTGTTGATTTAAGCACAAACCAATGAATTCCTATGTATTTTTGTTGTTGATTTAAGCACAAAACAATGAATTCATATGTAGTAGTTAAATCATGTTAAAAAAGCGAAAACCTTACGGTATGACGAGTCTTGAAACTCGGCGGTTTACATGTGAACATTAAGTTTACGGCCCAAAGTAGGTGTTTAAAAGCCATGTAGTCCCTCTGCTTATGATGTAACCCCACCTTCATTTGCTTCTATCCGAAGCAACTGAACTGACAGGAAAAAAAATGTCAACAACATACACAAACAAAAAAGTGTGGAGACGAGATGACCAGCCCATCAACAGGAGGCAGACTGGATACTTATCCTAAGGTCTGATATTGTCTGTACAGTTCCGTCTTGGGTGTCTTTTTGTGTGTGTGTGTGTGGAATTCAGAGATTTAGCACAGTTACACCTTCCGTTTTCAGGGTCACTCCTCTAGCAAACGTTGTAGCATGTCAATTGGTGAGGTGACTGTGTGTGTGTGTGTGTGTGTGTGTGTGTGTGTGTGTGTGTGTGTGTGTGTGTGTGTGTGTGTGTTTTATGAAAGAGAGAGAGAGAGAGAAGAGAGAGAGAGAGAGAGAGAGAGAGAGAGAGAGAGAGCCTCTGTGTGTGTGTGAGAGAGAGAGAGTGCCTCTGTGTGTGTGTGTGTGTGTGTGTGTGTGAGAGAGAGAGAGAGAGAGAGAGAGAGAGAGAGAGAGAGAGAGAGAGAAAGAGTGTGTGTGTGTGAGAGAGAGCAAGAGAGAGAGAGAGAGAGAGAGGACTCAGAGAGAGAGAGAGAGAGAGAGAGAGAGAGAGAGTGTATGTTTATGTGTGTGTTCATGGGTGTACGTATGCATATAATTGTGAGGGGAGGGAGTGGGTGGAGAGTGAGGCAGGTGGAAGGGGTGGGGGGGGGGGGGGGGGGGGCAGAGGGAGAGGAAATGGAAACCAAGTGCATGCACACGTGTGGGTATGTGCATATGTACATGCACACATTTATGACAACACCATTAAAAAAAACAACAACAAACAAAAAACTGTCTTGCTGTATTACTCTTCGCTCATTCCTATGTGTGACCCGGCATCCTGGATCAAATCATGTATGGTCATTGTGAACTGGACCATAAGACAAGTCAGGTGGTGTCCCATCAGCAAATCTGACATTTGGGCAGAGGTCAAACCTACATTCAACCCTCTCCGTAATGCATTGTGGGAAGACAGAACCCCAGCACACTATGCCAGTCAATGTCTTTCACCCTCAAATCCATAAACTCTGACTGACAGCATGCCAAAACCCCAGACTCACTTTTCTTAAAAACAAGTTGCAGCTTCTTAAACACACAGCAGCTCTGGCAATGTTGATCTTCTGCAGAGGACCAAAAATACTTGACAGTGTAACACCTCCCCCCCCCCCCCCCCCCCCCCCCCCCCCCCCCCCCCCCCCCCCCCCCCCCCCCCCACCTTCAAAACCCATCCCCTCACTACAAACGGCAAAGTGGCAACATCGCACACATGCTGCGGAAGAGTCACGTCTATCCCCAATGCCAACACCCTCGCTCACAACACTGACGACTCAATCAATGATCATAGTCTGGGTCACAAACGAAGCAAGGCTACCATGCAGTTTGTTTCACTGGGCGGTGGATAAAAACTGGTCCACTGTCTGGAGATGCAGCGTCTGGACAGACAGAGGAGCCAGAGACCAGACTTGGGGGGGGGCTATGCAACCAGGGAGCTTCCACTTGGAAGCAAATAAATGTCAGCACCAAGAAAATAGTCCCTTACAAAACGGACTCTCGCTACATCGACACCAAAACACAACACAGACATGCCTTTCACATGTTATCACAGAGAAGCAAAGTTGGAGATCTAAACCACAAGAAAGAAAAAAAGAAAGTACCACATCAATTTAAAAAAAAAATGAACGATCACAATGGGCGGATAGGTTGTGCAAGATAAGATAATGTTGCTTATAGCCCAGCCGACCGCAAAGGGCCACATCAGGGCTGGGTTGTGCAAAATTATGCATAATGTCAGAGTGGACAAGAAGCAAGACCATGACTTCTTTTAGTGGCAAATTATGCACCATGTCAAAGTGAACATGAAGTAAGAGCAGGACTTGTGTTGGCAGCAGATTATGCATGATGTCCAAGTGAACATGAAGTAAGAGCAGGACTCCTGTTAGTGGCAGAGTATGCATGATGTCCAAGTGAACATGAAGTAAGAGTAGAACTCCTGTTAGTGGCAGAGTGTGCATGATGTCCAAGTGAACATGAAGTAAGAGTAGAACTCCTGTTAGTGGCAGAGTGTGCATGATGTCCAAGTGAACATGAAGTAAGAGTAGAACTCCTGTTAGTGGCAGAGTATGCATGATGTCAAAGTGAACATGAAGTAAGAGTAGGACTTGTGTTTGAGGCAGAGTGTGCACGATGGTTAAAGTGAACATGAAGTAAGAGTAGAACTCCTGTTAGTGGCAGAGTATGCACGATGTCAAAGTGAACATGAAGTAAGAGTAGAACTCCTGTTAGTGGCAGAGTATGCATGATGTCAAAGTGGACACCAAGTAAGAGTAGGACTGCTCCAGTGGTTCTGTTTCCCTAAGGAAAATCTGGCTGACCTGAAAATGAAATCTTCTTTGGGGTTTGTCAAATTTTGGGACGGGAGAGGGGGGTAGCTTGAGAGGGGGGTAGCTGTGGTCCACTGGTGGACTTGAGCACACAGAACGGACCATCGAGCATTTCTTGTATTTTCAGGAAAACTGGTGCTTATTTGGGAGATGGGGGGTGGGGGTGCGGGTGGGGGTGGGGGAGCAGGGGGGGGGGGGGGGGGGAGTGGGGGGGGGGAACATTTTTTCCCTCTACAAACTTCTCCTGGAAGCTGTGGGGTTGACAGTTGATTCTCATAATCCGAATAATCCAAATGACCCGAAAGTGTAGGACAGTCTAGAAACGTGAACAGATTTATCATTACTTTGTACAGCTGAAGAGCCAATCACCTGAATCAAAACCAAGAGAAAACCACAGAAAACCTGGCTTTCACATTAACTGTGAACAGAACACACGACGACTCAATTAGTACTGTAGTGCATTAAAAGTGTTTGTTTTAAAACAAGAATACAAAAATAAAACACATCAAAATGTATAATTCGGAGCTAGTACAGTGGTCTGAATTCGTACTTACAAATACTTTAAAACATCCATCATGTTTGTAAATTAAACTTGACTGTATGTTTGGTCTGGTGGTCTTCCTAAATGGAAATGATTAATTTTGTTGATGTCTGGCTCACAAACGAGAACAAGTAGCTGGCTCATTCTGACAAGGCTTATGTGTGCAAGTGGAAGATTGGAGCGAAAAAAAACCCACATGTGTGCACACACAGTTAAGCAACTGAACTTGAATTTGGGATAGAAAAGCTCCGTTGAAGTACAAAGGTCTAACTGTGAAACTGAAATACTGCAGGTTCAAAAGGTCAGCCGTGCAGTCTTTTTTTTTTTCCCCCCTTCTTCTTCGTTCACTCAGAGAGGAACCCCAGAGTCACTGACGAAGGCTGCTGTATGGCGGAGGCCTCCGGTGATCCACAAAGCGTTTCCCTCATCGGTGTGTTGGCAGGCCAGGCCTCTGCTCTTAGCTTTTTGTGTGTGGGACAGTCCTGCAGGAAGTGTCGCACTATCACTGGGGCTGTACCGCAACAGCAACTTGAGGACTTGCCAATGCTGAATTTTGTGAACATGTGACTGTGTAGTCTAAACTCTGAACATGCAAAGGAACAGTTGTGCCATGAAGACATCAAGATTTGCACACCCACATTTGTGCACCTGAAATATTTGGAGCACAAAGACTCACCTGTGCAACTAAAATGTTCACTCTGCCAAAGCTCAGCAACTGAAATTTTGAACGTGTAAAAACTCCGGTTTTGTACGTGAAATTTTGAATGTGTAAAAGCTCTACTGTGCAACTGAAATGCTGGATAACAATATCCTGACTTTGTATGTGAAATTTTAAATGTGTGACGGCTCTGCTGTGCGACTGAAATTTTGGGTGCGAAAAGGCTCATCCGCCAGACAGAAATTTTGGAGAGTCAGGTTGACTCAGAGAGGAGCATTCTGAAAGACTGGGGGCTCTGCACAATGGACCGTGGCAGCACAACGACCCACATCAGCGTCTTACAACTGCAGCGTGTCCACCACACGTTCCTTTTAGAATCTTTCTTTTTCCTTCTATTGCATGTGACCTCAACAATTCCAGAGAGTCTTGCTTCATGTTAACATTGACAGTCTGCATCACCAAAGAGAGTGACTGATAAAAGTCACTGACATAGTGATAAACAACAGTTGTCAACAAAGGCCAAAGGCCGGCGTTATAGATTGTGACACATGCACAACACTCCTTGATTAATAAAAAAAAAAAAAAAATTCACACAGTTTACTATATTTTCCTAAAAAAGCAAGGACCAATTCATCTTAGTACAAGTATTGTGAGATATACTCTATTGTATAACCAATGGTTAAAATTGTGACACATGCATAATACTCCTTTAGAGATATATTAATTTTTAAAAAAAAGAACAACACATGTTCCTATATATTACCTACAAAAACAATGACCAATTCACAGTTTAACTTGGCACAAGTTTATGAGATATATTGTTTAACTCGTGGTTAAAATTGTGACACACGCACAATAATCCTTTAGAGATATATTGATTAATTAAAAAAAGAAAACAAACAACATATTTTATCATGTATTTCCTACAAAAAGCAATGAGCAATTCACAACTCAACTTAGTACAAGTTTATGAGATACACTGTGTTGTATAACTGATGGCAAAAGTTGTGACACAAGCACAATACTCATTTAGAGATATATTGATTAATTACACAAAAAAAAGAAGAAAAAAAGAAAAAGAAAAAAAACAGTAGACATTTTCCTATATTTTACCTACAAAGGCTATGACCAATTCACATTTTAGCTTAGCACAAGTTTATGAGATATACTGTATTGTTTAACTGATGGCTACTTTTTGATTAGCTCACACCATGGCTCTGGACCTTGTCACCACTTTGGTTACAATCAGAACACTCTCATGAGGTCAGGCTGAATAATTCAGAATCATACTATGGATATATGCAATCTTGGATAAATCTACAGGGCATAATCAAGACTACAACTGATACTTGTTATAGTGAAAATAAAGAGAATCAATCTGCCTGTTCCGACTCACATATAAACAAATGCAACAAGAATCACGGAAACAGAGGATAAGGTTGTAGGATGGGAGGGGGAGAGGAGGAGGAGGGGGTGACAACTTCAGATTTGGTTTATGTGACATGAAATCTAACCTGCATTATAACAGCTACACTCGGGGTATAATATAGTTAGTTATATGGCAGGGCTATGACATAATTTTTTTTTTTTAGGTGGGTAGGGGAGAAGGTGGGGCAGTGGACAAAAGATGAGGGTGAGTGGAATAGGTGAGGTAGAAGAAATATGAGGCTCGATAAAAATCAACGTGCGAGAAAAAAAAAAAAAGCCAACTTAGGAGAAAGGGGGTGCATGTCATAAGGTTATAGTTTCAAAATGATCATCAGAAACCATGATGTTGTCATATATATGCGGTTTTTCACTTTGTCTAAAGTCAACCATTATCATCTATATGGCATTTTTGTTGTTTGTAAGCTGATCTCGTCTTCGTTTGAGATTTTTCCACAGATTTCTGCTTTAAGTTTTTCTGCAAAACAGCGAACGTGCAATGCATTCATGTATCTTTTTTTTTTTAATTTTCCAAAAGACCATTCCGTTATCATGGAAACAAAGCAGATGATGTAACATGCTGCTATTTTAAGACTTTATTCGTTTGGTAATGCAGTATGCTGCTATTTAGTGGCTTTACCTGTTCGACTGACAAAGACACAACTGAAACAAAGGGATTACACAGACTCCCTTTCATTACACCAGTCAAAAAGGTATGAACATGTTATTGTGCTTACAATGTACGCCATCACAACAGTCCACAGAATTATTTGGGTCAGTAATCAGTTGGGTGTGTTAAGTAATGAACAAACAAAAACAAAACAAAACAGGGGAGATAAATAACACAACCCCAACCCCGATGAGTGGGAATGGAACAGAGAATACATACACATGCGCACCGTAAAACCACGTCACTCACTTGTACAATAAATAAATCCTTGCGACTTCCACGGGCAACACATCACAACGCAAAAGTAGAAAAAAAGAAACAAGAACCCTGATGAATGAACCACAACAACCAGGAACACAGTGGAGGTGAGTGTCTGGAAAAACAGAACGGGAACTATCACTGTTCAGAATAGTGTTAAAACCAGTGGGATCATAACATGCCAGTCTAGCCGAAGTAAAAACCACAGAATGAGAGGGAGGCAACCCGTCTTCCCTCTGTCGAACAGAAATGAAACAAAACCATAAAAAAAATTAAAAAAACAACAAAACAAAGACACAAAATGTGTGCACAGATCCAAGGGCTCAACTCTGCCATTCTGGGGAAAAAAAACCCCGAAAGGAATCCATATCCAGAGAAGCTGTAATCTCTCTCTCTCTCTCAAACACACACACACATACACACCACACAAAGAGAGGCATGCACTCATACATATAACAGGCACACACACATTCATACACAGCATTCTCTCAGACAGCTGTTGCATACATTCAAGGCGTTTTTAAGGCTATTTCACAGGCTGATTTCAAATGTCATGGACAGACTCCTTACTGTGAGTGACAAACCAAACAAACACCTGAAACCATAAAATCAGGAGTTAAAGAGAAAAAAAGAAAAAAAAAAAAGAAATAAAAACGAAGAAACATATTCCCTAAAATGAAATTTGGAAGTCAGTTACCTCTAGTTCAAATTTCCTAAATACTTCTCTTGAAGTTTTCAGTGTGGCTGTACCTCCCGTGGATGTTGCTGAGGTCCGCTGTGGGTACACTCGTACCCATTCAAAGACTTTGAAAGTAGACTTCTTTTGTAACCTCCCTCAGACTACTAAATTGGGGGGGAAAAAAAGAAAAGAAAAATCTATTTTTGTAAATTGGTTTCTTACAAACAGGCTTCTGTGTTCCTAAAAAGGTTGTTTTTCAGGAACGTTTTTCAAAGATGGTGGATGTGTTCACATTTCCTGGGGGGAGGGGGGGGGGGGGGGGGGGGGGGGGGGGGGGGGGGGGGGGCAGAAGACCCTACCAGGAGGTCTGAACATTCCAGGAATTTCAAGCTACATATGAAGCCTGACACATAAATGTCATGCACTTACAAACACACACAAAAACTCATCACCTATGCTCTGAAGGATAACACGTCAGACCAGTCTCCTCCCTCCCCTTCCCCACCCAACCTTCCTCTCAGCAACACACAGGAAACCATCCAAAGACCCTGTGAACAATCTACCCAGCAATCCGTGTTCTTCATGAACACGACTCGCCATGACTAGATACAGGAACACTAAACCGGTAACCGCGATCCAAAACTGCGATCCAAGACAAACCTTTCAGCTTCACCATACTTTCCCCCGAGGATTCACAGAACAGCAGAGAGCATGAAGAAGAACCTCCTGCAAACACCCTGACAGCAAAAGGTCTTTAAAAGAATCCGTCTTCACTGGCAGCCATATATATTGAGAGGTGGGCATGATCACAACCAACACAACGTACGCATGCCCCCATCACTGTAAACTGCACCCCAGCGTCAGACTGCACAGTTTTAGACGACACTTCGGACAGAAGCTTCACGCTGTTCTCTTTCCCAGGAAGAACCAAGTTTGTCCCATATGCAGCTCTACAATATGCAAGTCTGTTGATGATCAGCCATTTGGAGACATCAGGGGTTCTCTACACCCCAAGAGCCTTGAAAATAATTCAAAAAACAAAATACAAAGAAAAAACCCCCCAAAACCCAAAACAAAACAAACACCACACTTTTCACATATTTTATCTAGAGGCTTAACAAAATCCATCATTGACAGCTTTACCAGAGGCAAGAGGCTTGTAATTCTTGCGAGGTTGGTGGGTCTCACTTTCACAGCAAGCATGTCGAAACATTGGCAAGAATTTGCTAAAATACTCTGAGGGCTTTCTCGCATGTCAGAGAATGTGGCTGACAGTAGTCACATCCTCTGGTCGGTGCATAAACCGATCAGAATGTTGGCCGTCCAACAGCCAGAAGTGCTTGAAAAGTAAAAGAAGTCATTTCATTGAAAAAAAAAAAAAATTGTCAAGCGCCTATTTCTTCACTCCTATCATTTTCATTTCAAGCAAATGTTAGCCACTTCCATCTATTAAAACCCATCTCTGTGTATGATGCGGAGCAGATGATGGAGAATAAGTAATATGGCCCATCATGGATAAAAAATCAGTGCACTGGTCTTCCTGTATTGATTGTTAAAAAAAAATATTAAAAAAAAAAAAATTAAAAAAAATTCGCAAAAATTCTTTGTGCCTTTTGTAATGTTGGAGGCCTACATCGAGAACTTGTGCAAGTTTTCTTCTCCCTGCGGCAGGACCTCATGATGGTATACAAAAACTGCACCTTGGAAAGAATAATCCACACTATCAGTACACAATACTGGAAAATGGGGTTAATAGAACACTGGAAAGTACTATTGCTGAGAAGGATTTAGGTGTCACCATGGACCCAGATTTGAACTTTGAGACTCATATAAACACCATTGTGAAAAAAGGTAATCAAATGGCTGGTCTTCTTGTAAGGACTATTACAAATAAATCTCCTGAAATTATGATTCCATTGTTCAAAGCTCTAGTGAGACCAATTATTGAATATGGAAACTCAGTATGGTGCCCCTATCTAAAAAAACATATAAATATGATTGAAGGTGTTCAACGAAGATTTACCAAGTGTATAACTAGAACGAGTACCAATGATCTTAGTTATGAGGAGCGCCTATCTCTGTTTAGGTTGCCTAGCCTAGAATTCAGAAGACTAAGAGGTGATCTCATTGAAGTATACAAAATTATGCACAATATTTATGATCCTTGCACCACCTCTTCCTTGTTCACTATGGCTAACTATGAAAAGACTCGAGGACATAACTTAAAAATAACCAAAACTAATTTTGCAACTAACCAGTTTCGCAAATTTTTTACTAATCGTATCATTAATCTGTGGAATAACCTTTCCGATGACACGATCAACGCGCCATCAGTAAACGCATTTAAAAATCAAATTGACAAAAAGTTTAAAGACCAGGTATTTTCCACTGAGTTGGATCTTTATTAAGATGATGATAAATGTAGTATACACTATGCCAGACTTAAGCCATGGGACTTTCACGAGAAAGTGATCTAAAAGCACATAAACGGATACTGATTATGAGGGCAAAAGGCTATTAGCCTATAGCCATACATTTCTGTGATTCTGTGAAAAACAGTCTGAAAACATCCAGCACATTCAAACTCATGTTGTGACTTGCTATTACAGATTAAAGATGCTAGTGCGGTCCAATCAAAATACATTTTCATGCACGATATGGCAGTAAGTTAAATGACGGATGAAAATCACGGCACACAACAGATTTGCCAAAGGGATAAGCAGGCAGAGAATGTCAGTGTATGCGCAAGTGAAATCGCCAAATGAAAAAAAAAATGTAAAAACGTCGATCAAACAGAAAAACTTTCAAATCTCACGCCAGTACTGCAAACTGACAGTGAAACACCGAAAAAGCTTAGCATCCACACATTCTTCAAACAGAAGCAGAGAAATGTCACCAGGCACACCTTAGAAATGAACGAGAAAGGAAAAAAGGGGGAAAACAAAACAGAACTGCCGAAAAAGCAGAAAGGGGAGAAAAAACAGAGAGACGGAGAGAGAAAGAGCAGGGACTGCAAGGATAGAAGAATGTGGATGGGGGGGGGGAAGAGGACAGGGGGGGGGGGGGGGGGGGAGGAAGATGGTTTGGGCCGATACAGACAGGTAAAGACAGACAAGCAGAACCAATTCATGAAACTGAACTGTCATGTCCAATGGAATCGTCAAACCCCTACATAACCTTCAACAACAAATGAATAAAGAAATAATGCTACACAAATACAAAGAAATAAAGAAATAATGCTACACAAATACAAAGAAATAAAGAAATAATGCTACACAAATACAAAGGAATAAAGAAATAATGCTACACAAATACAAAGAAATAAAGAAATAATGCTACACAAATACAAAGAAAATATCTAAACAGGTAAATAAAGAAACAAACAAAACATAAACAATTCTGAAAAGTACATTAATCACTAAAATAAACAATAATACTAAAAATCAAATAAGAGAAATCAAGTGCACAATAAAAATAAACAAAACGAACACAAAAACAATAACACAACCCCCCTCTAATACACGAGAAAAAATAGACAAACAAATAAAAAAAAAAACAACGAAATGCATCAATCAAGTTCACAACAAACCACAATAGATTCCATAAAAATTTCCAAGCCGAAAAACAAAAATTAAAACAAAATCCAAAGACCCCAAAGCCCAACCCCTTCACAGAAGAAAAAAAAAAATGACGACTTGCGTAAATTATACACAATCAGTTAGATGCCTCATGGCCTGTGCAAAGCGCGCATCTTATACAGAACTCTAAAGCAAGGCATCTGTACATAATTTGTGCCACATGTGGACACTTCTGTGTGTTATTCCAGTATCTCCACAACATATGCCAGCATCACTACACTTCCTACGAACATGCAAACTAAAGCGCTTTTGTGCCAGGCTGAGAACTCAGCCGCAGATTCTAAGAGTGTGTATCTATATACAAATTTTCAGCTGTCGTTATCTTTCTCAGACGGATATAACAAGAAACTCCGTTAACGAGGTCCCCCCTCTGACACACTCATGCAAATCAACATGTGTCTTAGCATATACAAAGAAAAAAATTACACGGACTATCATTCCACCCTCTACAACTTCAATTCAAGTTGCCAGACGACTAGACGGAACAGTATCAGCGCAAACACCGCGTAACTAACGAAGCGACCGTTTTCTGCACGATTTTAACCATTACAGGCATCATCATTAAAACAATCTCAATAACACGGCAAAAAAACAAAAAACAAAAAGAGATCCCAACCAACAAAAAAATCATCCGGCAACAGGAAGCATCAAAAAGAAAATCTGGGAGCACCTTCCGTCATCTGTGTTCATAATTCCAGCATGTTCCCTAGCAACATGTGACGGTCACATGACCTCTCCTCTTGCATACACGTGCTGACCTCTGGTGCTCAACACATTCGGTGTTTGAGGGGAAGGGGGCAAAAATTATTATCACAAAGGCAATGAGAGCTGATAAAAAACATCAATCAGATTATGATGTCTGTACATTTTATAAAAACATTGGGACAAGTGTATATTTACATATGAGTAAGCAGGTGAGAGAGACAGAGACACTTAAGAGAGAGAGAGAGAGAGAGAGAGAGAGGAGAGAGAGAGAGAGAGAGAGAGAGAGAGAGAGAGAGAGAGAGAGAGAGAGAGATTCACATTCACAGTTCGTCAAGCAGCTGATCACTAGAGGCAAAGAGAAAGACCGACACCGCTAACAATCTGAGTGTTACTCAAGAAGTTATACTACACCCATCCTGAAATGGGAAGAACGCTTTCCTCCCAACAATGTGGGGAGGGGGTGGGGGGGGGGGGGGGGGGGAGGGAGAACTGAAATCCAATCCATTCTGCCAGCAATGCCCATCATACTGGATTCATATTGTTCTAAATACACACCCCTCCCACATGCAGTTTTTAACTCATCGCTCCTTACGGAAAACACCTCTCAGAAATGTGATGCCGGTGAAATGGCATCGCTTCCTACACCCACCCACTCTTTCCTGTCTGATCCTGTCCTATGATTGGTCGAGGGGACATCGTCGCAAACTTTCGTCTTCCCGCACAACCAGACAGTGGGCGGTGTTCACTGCAGACAGACCTGAGATCCCCACACAATACCGATCTATCTTTTTGCTCTCTTTCTTTCCTTTTTTTTCGGTAAGCTTATTTCCTAGTAATATGACCAATACCGTGAGTAAATGAAAAATATGACTAAAAAAATGCATGATGTGCGGTCAAAACGATTTGCAAATCAGCACAGCTGCTCTGTATATAGACACTGACAGATAACTGACAGCCAATCAGTCATTTCCGTGGTGTTCAGTGGTGTCCGTTCTGACCCAACAAATTCAGGACACCATATCCTAAGCCCCCTTTGGGTAACACTGGCTGCTTAGTCATGGAGCCAGATGAGCAAGTGTCTTCAGCTGACGATTTCCACTGCGTCCATTTGACAACCATCCCCATGAACTTCGTTAAGACTTGGACTTGAACCCACTATAGGCAAGTGTGTGGAGGGAAAATCAGAACTCACGTCACATGAGCAGAGCGATAAGCCACAGATCTGAATTCTTTGTTCACATGACTATCAATACAGATAATGATAATGATGATGATGTTGCATTGATGGGCTTTAAGCCAGACAATCCACATCACGTATGCAATGACCATTAACATATACAAAACAGTTTCTTTCTTCTTCTTTTTTTCAAAGTTGAACCCCAACTTTCTCCACCTTCCTTTTTTTCTTACTACCCTCCGCTCTCAACTGACACCAGTGCCGTTTTTCATACCAAACATTTCACGTCAACGTACAGGAGATTCCCCGCTCCACAAAGGACCTCCTCTAGCAACGGGACAGGAAGCATGGACATTGACGTTAGCAGTTTGCCAATCCTGTCTCCTCTTGTCCCTTTACCACTGAACCATTTTCATCTCAGGTTCTGTTTCATCAGCCCAGTGTGTAGCTATGTACAGGCGCCACCCACACTGAAAACTCATGATTTTTATACACACGACGAGGCGTGGTTCCTTCTGTCTTCCTGGGAGACACAAAGAGCCTGCCTGCCCATCTTAGCCGCTGTCTGTTGCCTGCCATGGTACTGCACCATTGAAATACCCACCTCACTCGACACACAGCAGTGCCCAGCCCCAACACACACACACTCTCTCCAGACACGCTTTGTTCAGTCAGGCAAAACATTCAATCACTCGGCGCATGCATGACTCTAAACAGGCTGTTGGGTAGACTGAACGTCAAGGTGGAGTGACGAACGAGGAAACTTGCATCTGCGGGTCGTTCCATGTGACCTTCCACAGCAAAACCGAGTGCAAGTCATCTTCGATGGTCTTGTTCTAGTACCCCACAGAATTCAGTAAGAGGACAACTATCACCACACGAGGAAGTTTCCTGGAACCGAGTTCCACATTCTCTATTGTGTCATGGTGGAATTTTGCCCTATTTTACACAGTGTGTTGGACGATACTTTAATAAAATCACATTCCATGGCAACTTTCAGAGGATATCAGAAAAAACCTGACACATGGTTTAAATAAAACTTTGTGGAGTGGGGGGTTTTCTTAAAGAGACAGCAGCTCCCCACAATGAACAGAGATAAACCTGACGACAATGCACTCAGTCTGGCAGTGGAAGGTCACATAGTGGTATGACCCATCAGTTTTGTTTCTCTGTTGTTTGGTGCTGGCGGGCGGTACTGATGCTGGCAGATGGTGGTGGTGGTTTTTCGTGGGTGTGGTGGTGTCGACAGTGTGTGTGTGTGTGTGTGTGTGTATATCTATGTGTGTGTATGTATGCATATATTTATGTGCGTGCTTGTTTATCTGTGTGTGTGTATGTGTGTGTGCTTATGTATGTGTGTGTGTATTTATGTGTGTTGTATGTGTAGTGTGTGTTTATATATGTGTTTGTGTGTGTGTGTGTGTGTGTGTGTAGTGTGTGTGTTGTGTGTGTGTAGTGTGTGTGTGTGTGTGTACATGAGCACAGACATGCATGCATGTCTCAGCTTTCGTGCTTGCAGTTCCCACTGCTCTTCACAGCCCAGTTCCAGCTCTGAAGACCTTTCACACAGTCTGCCCAAGGCAGCAGACAAAAAGGCAAAGAGTAGAAAGACAGGAGGATAGCTTGCCGTCACATGACCACGCAGTCACATGATCCCTCGTGGCCAATGACGGTGCACAGCTCGCGTGACAACAGAACGAATCCTTGTGACGTGACCCTACCCTCAACCCTCACTACGGCAGGCAGTGAACGCGATGAATTTCCATGACCTCGCAGGTCGACGTGGTCACTTAATCGCTGACGGCCGGCAGGGCCCAACAGATGGCGCTGCGATCGGCGCTGGTGGTGACGAAGGCCAGCTGGTTGGGGTGCCAGCGACCTTGGATGACCTTGTCCTTGTGCTCCCCGACCACCACGCTGGGCAGAGGTCGCAGCAGGTCACCTGGGAAGGGAACAAACGTGTTAGCAGTCGTGTGCCGGTGGAGATGACGATGGCTCACAGGCAGCTTGTCTGGTCTAACTAAAGAATAAAGTTTTAACCACAGATGTATTCATTATACTGCTCCACTCGTAGCTGAACCACTCCATCTCTCAGATGACACTAAGAATTCACTGGGGCCATTTCTTTCCCATGTTTAAGAAGTCTGTCTAACCAGGTAACAAGTCTGTCTAGGTAACAAGTCTGTCTAACCAGGTAACAAGTCTGTCTAGGTAACAAGTCTGTCTAACCAGGTAACAAGTCTGTCTAACTAGGTAACAAGTCTGTCTAACCAGGTTTGTCTAACACACACACACACACACACACACTCACACCCTTGCTCCCCTACACACACACACACACACACACTCTCCCTTCATCCCATTCTCACCCTCCCCACCACTTCCCTTCCCCTGCACGACACACATGCACACTGACCATGCAAATCCGTCAGGACGATCTTGTGGTCGTAGGCCACAGTCAGCAAGTAGTACGCGTTCATGGAGAAGCGTGCCGATCGACACTCGCTGGTGTGGGGCGTGAAACTCTGCACAACCTTTGCCCCCCGAATATCATACAGCATCACCATGCCGTCCTCATGGCCCGATGCCAACAGACGCCCCGAGGGGTCGACGCAGACTGAGGCGAAGGCGCTTCCTGTCAGAAGTAATGATGGGAAAAAAGTTTTTGAAATAGTTTATTTCTCTTTTAAAAATTGATACATGACTGTTCATGTGGGCAGATGGGAGGGGTAAGCGTGGTGGTGGCAGGAAAGGGGAGAAAGAGTGAGTGTGTGTGTGTGTGTGTGTGTGTGTGTGGTGTTGGTGTGTGTGGTGTGTGTGTGTTTTGTGTGTGTGTGTGTGTGTGTGTGTGGTGTGTGTGGTGTGTGTGTGTGTGTGTGTGTGTGTGGTGTGTGTGTGTGTGTAGGTGTGTGTGTGTGTGTGTGTGTGTAGGTGTGTGTGTGTGTGTGTGTGTGTGTAGGTGTGTGTGTGTGTGTGTGTGTGTGTGTTGTGTGTGTGTGTGTGTGTGTGTGGGTGTGTGTGTGTGTGTGTGTGTGTGTGTGGTGTGTGTGTGTGTGTGTGTGTGTGTGTGTGTGTTAGTGTGTGTGTGTGTGTGTGTAGGTGTGTGTTGTGTGTGTGTGTGGTGGGGTGTGTGTTTTGTGTGTGTGTGTGTAGGTGTGTGTGTGTAGGTGTGTGTGTGTGTGTGTGTGTGTGTGGGTGTGTGTGTGTGTGTGTAGTGTGTGTGTGTAGGTGTGTGTGTCTGTGTGTGTGTGTGTGTGTGTGTGTGTGTGTGTGTGTGTGTGTAGGTGTGTGTGTGTAGGTGTGTGTGTGTGTGTGTGTGTGTGTGGTATGTGTGTGTGTGTGTGTGTGTGTGCGCACGCGTGTGTGTGTGTGTGTGTGGTGGGGTGGGGTGGGGAGGGGTGTGTGTTTGTGTGAGTGTGTATGTGTGTGTGTTTGTGTGAGTGTGTGTGTGTGTGTGTGTGTGTGTGTGTGTGTGTGTGTGTGTGTGTATGTGTGTGTGTATGTGTGTGTGTATGTGTGTGTGTTACGTGTGTGTGCGTACATGCGTGTGTGTGTGTGTGTGTGTGTGTGTGTGTGTGTGTGTGTGTGTGTGTGTGTGTGTGTGTGTTTGTGCGTGTGTGTGTGTGTGTGCGCGTGTGTGTGTGTGTGTATGGGTATGTGTATGAGTGTGTACGTGTATGTGTGTGTGCGTGCGTGTGTGTGCGTGCGTGTGTGTGTGTGCATGTAATGACAAAACCTAACGGCTATAAAAAGAGAAAAAAGAAGAAGAGAAAGACGACTGCAGATCATTTTCGCTGACAACTCACGTAACTGTCAATGCTCACTGTAAAATCCTGTACAAGGCAGACTTTGTCCCAGCTGTTTTCTTTATCTATCCTCTACATTAATTTATACTGTTCTTGACAAAATGACATCATCAATAATTCATGCGCCATTACAAAAAAACAAACAAACACTGAAGCAAACAGATCATAATATTTCATCAACCAGCCAATCACTTTTCCTCTCTCATAATATTTCATCAACCAGCCAATCACTTTTCCTCTCTCATAATATTTCATCAACCAGCCAATCACTTTTCCTCTCTCATAATATTTCATCAACCAGCCAATCACTTTTCCTCTCTCATAATATTTCATCAACCAGCAAATCACTTTTCCTCTCTCATAATATTTCATCAACCAGCCAATCACTTTTCCTCTCTCATAATATACCAGCCAATCACTTTTCCTCTCTCATAATATTTCATCAACCAGCCAATCACTTTTCCTCTCATAATATTTCATCAACCAGCCAATCACTTTTCCTCTCTCATAATATTTTATCAACCAGCCAATCACTTTTCCTCTCTCATAATATTTCATCAACCAGCCAATCACTTTTCCTCTCTCATAATATTTCATCAACCAGCCAATCACTTTTCCTCTCATAATATTTCATCAACCAGCCAATCACTTTTCCTCTCTCATAATATTTCATCAACCAGCCAATCACTTTTCCTCTCTCATAATATTTCATCAACCAGCCAATCACTTTTCCTCTTTCATAATATTTCATCAACCAGCCAATCACTTTTCCTCTCTCATAATATTTCATCAACCAGCCAATCACTTTTCCTCTCTCATAATATTTCATCAACCAGCCAATCACTTTTCCTCTCTCATAATATTTCATCAACCAGCCAATCACTTTTCCTCTCTCATAATATTTCATCAACCAGCCAATCACTTTTCCTCTCTTCTTTGTCAATGCCCAAGGGCTCAAACTTTAGTTTTCAGTATACATGTTTCATTTTTTTTTTTTTTGTGGAAGGGAAGAGGGAGGTGGCGGCAATGGGCCTGTGGAGATATACGCCTAATATTAAACTAACTTGACTATACTTTTAATCTATTTGCTGCCAGTCACTTCAGTGGTGTTCAGACAGGTAGCTGTTCTGATCCAGCCTATGCCCAACCACAGGACCTGCTTTGTATTAGAAGACCGTTTCGTCCAGAGTGTGTGCATGTGTACCGCAAGAAAAGGAAAAGCTCAGTTGGTAGAGCGCCGGACTCGTGATCCTGGGGTGGCGGGTTCGAATCTCCGAGGGGCCGTTTTGGTACAGGGGGATTTTTCCCTCGGAGTTAACATTGGTTCTGACTCCATTTCCCATACAGTCCTTCGAATGAGACTGTAAACCGAGGTTCCGTGTGTGAACGCATGCATAACATCTTGCACACACGTAAAATCCCATCACCAACTTTCGGAAGAAAAGGCCAGTTTGGCCGTTGGTATGGATGACACGTTACACATAGCATGCACTGTGCATGAGAAATGGAAAGAATGAAGGGAGTAAAGAAATTGAGAGAACAATACTGAACGATACTGACTGGATGACACGGGAAACGACTGAATGAAGCGCCAGCTGGCAGCTCTTCAGTCGGCACTACCCAGGTAGGCAGCCCGTTGTGTAAACGAGTGTGGATTGTAAAGCCTTAGCGCTTGGTCTCTAGCCGAGAACAGGCGCTATATAAGTATCCATAATGATTATTACTATTATCATTAAGAAAAGGATGACCCCGAATGCCGACACCTGATAATGGTAGATACGTATGACAGCAGGGCTGAATACCAACATCTGCAGTCTGGTGTCTTTGTCAGTATTGAAGCATTATTGCTGTGTTCTTTGTATCTTATGGCTGTCAGGTGGGTAATAAAGCATTCTTGCTGTACTGCTTACATCTTCCCGGCTGCCAAAGCATTATTCAGTCATAACCTCGCAATGACTACAGTTCCATCATCCGAATAAACCGCTGTATCATGTGCCTTCAAGACAGAAAGCACCTGCATGAAGCAAGG
Organism: Conus ventricosus; assembly: GCA_018398815.1. NCBI lineage: Eukaryota > Metazoa > Mollusca > Gastropoda > Neogastropoda > Conidae > Conus > Conus ventricosus. The sequence goes on along the minus strand of CM031618.1, from coordinate 8,992,512 downwards.
TGAAAGGTCAGGAATGCAAATGACTTTACAACATGTCCTTTGTGCTGACAGTACACACCAGCGCATGACAGCACTCACAATATTCGCTCAACACTGTTAATTCATTTCATGTCTGCTGGCTGTTTAAGAAGGACCATCTCTGTAGCTCTTTGCCACCCCCACTACCCCACCTCCCTTTCCACCTTCACATGGCACTGAAGACAGACACCTGCAGGATTCCTGTCCCTCTCACCTGAGGGACTGGGCACCACGGTGATGGCGGTGGACGCCCTCATGTCCCAGAAGCGAGCCGTCTTGTCCTGGGAGCCGCTCACAAACATACAGCCCCCCCACGTGTGGAGGGAGTACACATGTCCTGGAAAAACAACACAAATCGTCACCATCATCATCAATGTACAGCAAACCCCCCCCCCCCCCCCCCCCCCCCCCCATGTGTGGAGGGAGTACACATGTCCTGATAAAAACAACACAATTCATTACCATCATCTTGATCAACTTACAGCTCCCCCTCCCCCCTCCCACGTGTCAAGGTGGTACACATGTCCTGATAAAAACAACACAATTCATCATCATCATGAAATACATACAGCCACCCAGCTGTGTCTGCAGAGAAAACATTTTCTGTGCATCATCTTTTGTTTGAATGCTCAGTGTTGACCGCTCTCTATCAGGAGAAAGGTGTTGGGATGAATAACTCTGATAATGTCAATATTGTCTTAAATGGTTCGTATGTTGCTGGAATTGCCAAGGTTCTTTCCCAGTCACAGGCTGCAAAATTTTTATAAAGACCAACAATTTTGTGTACCACTAGGGTATTTCACTTATGTAAATACGCATATATCAGATGTGGGTTTGAAAGTACTAACATGGATGATAAGTTGAGTGTGGAGGATTTTCTCTGTGTGTGTGTGTGTGTGTGTGTGTGTGTGTGTGTGTGTGTGTGTGTGTGAATGTATATGTGTGTGTGTGTGTGTGTGTGTGTGTGTGTGTGTGTGTGTGTGTGTGTGTGTGTGTGTGTGTGTGATGTATCAGGGCTTAAAACAGGACGAGGAAAAATCCACTGAAACTAGGGGGGTCCGGGGGCATGCTCCCCCGGGAAATTTTTTTTTAAAACCGAGTGTAAATCTATGCCATTTCGCGCTTTCTGGACATAATTTCAAGAGTTATTTAGTGCATAAAAATTGCTGTAAACACATAATTATTACAGGAAGATATATTTGGGACAAGGGGAGAAGGGGTTAAACACATAATAAAATGAACACTCCCCTTTAACTTGAGTGTTTTACAGGTTTTCACCAACTATAGTCTTTGGATGAAATCTCACTTCTGGGGTCGCTCAACAAGTTTCACTTTTCAGGTTTAAATGATCACACAATATCAAGTTTGAAGTTGGTGCACACAAAGTCAGTAACTGCATCAAACACTTTAAAGTTCAGTCTCATATAACAGAGATCAACTTGTGGAATCAGCACATTTTGAAAGTCACAATATCCAAATTTTGATAAATGAGAAACTTGTGGAATCAGCACATTCTGAAAGTCAAATTTTGAAGTTCCTAAATTATAATAAACACTGAAATACAGGATTTCACAAGGACACGCACACACACACACACACACACACACACACAGCTTTGTCGTTTGGGTGTTTGGGTGGTGAAGGCATTAAAGAAACATAGCAATGAACTCTGTTTCTTCTTGCTGCTTGCATTGTCTGCACTGTCTTTGCCATCCACCTTCTTGCTTACTTGAATTTCAACCCTATCTTTGTCTGCTGTTTCCTTGTTTTCTCCTGTCTGGCTTTCACACTCTACAATTTTCATTTCATTCTCATCCACCTTTTTGCTGACAACTTGACTTTGATTAGTTTGAACCCTCTCTTTTTCTTTGCTACTTCCCGCCTGGCTTGCACTCTCCACATTTTCTATATCACCCTCTTTTTTCCCCACAGGATTGCAATGTTCTATCCTGGCACGTTTTACTGCTGCTAAAGTGTCTTCAGTAACCTTTCTTGTAGTTCCACTCAGCGCCTTGACGTTTGACACGTGCTTCGCTGAACGAATGTGATCAAGAGCTTTCTTCCCGCGACCACCGTAACACTTCCCTTAAGCAGTTTGCACCAAGCTAAACCAGTGGTGCAATAACTTTGCGAAGAAAGTCTCCAATGACTTCTTCGTCAACTTTCTGAAGCGTCCACTCCCATTTCCACTTGTTTTTAATTGCAGATTCGTCAAAAGATTGACCCGCATGAACAATGTCTGCGCATTCCGCCATTTTGTTTTTTCCCGAAGTCCGACCGGAAAGTTCTTCCAAGAATAATCAGGGGCCAAAACTTGCGCGCAGTTGCTATGAATGCTTGCAAGACGATCACGGATACCTTGCTCCTGTCGGGTTTTTTTTTTTTTTTTTTTTTTTTTTTTGACAAACCGAAATCGCGGAATTCCGCCCAGACGCGGAACGTTTTAAGCCCTGATGTATGTGTGTGTGTGTGGTGTGTGTGTGTGTGTGTGTGTGTGTGTGTGTGTGTGAGTGAGTGAGTGAGTGAGTGAGTGAGTGAGTGAGTGAGTGAGTGAGTGAGTGAGTGTGTGTGTGTGTGTGTGTGTGTGTGTGTGTGTGTGTGTGTGTGTGTGTGTGTGTGTGTGTGTAATAAATGTCTAACATTATCTGGCGATGAAGAGACATTAAATAAACCACGGAACTGAACTGAATTGTGTGGAGGGAGGACACATGTCCTGATAATAACAACACAAATCATAACCATCATCATGATCAACATCTATAAAGTACTGTATCCTTTGCGCATAGTTCCCACTTATTTCTTCATCATGTAAATACAAAATCCAGTGTCCATGTACCATGGCTTGTAAATGGAAGAGGAAGGCATGTATTAAATGACTGCACATGCATCAAGAAAGCAAGGTATTCAAGTTTTTTTTTTCCTTTTCTTCTTTTTTTTTTAACACCGGGTCAAAGGCACTCACAAAACGAATGCTGTCAATCGGTAGGAACTCTCATCCTTGGGAGAGTTATAAAGAACGGGAATTTCCGTCAATGGCAGGACAAACGTTAATCAGCCCTGTGGTAGGAGAAGAGTTAATCAACAAAAAGGCAGAAGAGTTCATTAACCTAATAGTGGGAGAAGAGTACATTAACCTAATAGTGGGAGAAGAGTTCATTAACCCAATAGTGGAAGAAGATTCATTAACCTAATAGTGGGAGAAGAGTTCATTAACCCAATAGTGGGAGAAGAGTTCATGAACCTAATAGTGGGAGAAGAGTAAGAGTTCATTAACCTAATAGTGGGAGAAGAGTTCATTAACCTAATAGTGGGAGAAGAGTTCATTAACCCAATAGTGGGAGAGAGTTCATTAACCCAATAGTGGGAGAAGAGTTCATTAACCCAATAGTGGAAGAAGAGTTCATCAACCCAATAGTGGGAGAAGAGTTCATTAACCCAATAGTGGGAGAAGAGTTCATTAACCTAATAGTGGGAGAAGAGTTCATTAACCTAATAGTGGGAGAAGAGTACATTAACCCAATAGTGGGAGAAGAGTTCATTAACCCAATAGTGGGAGAAGAGTTCATTTACCCAATAGTGGGAGAAGAGTTCATTACCTAATAGTGGGAGAAGAGTTCACTAACCCAATAGTGGGAGAAGAGTTCATTAACCTAATAGTGGGAGAAGATTTCATTAACCCAATAGTGGGAGAAGAGTTCATTAACCTAATAGTGGGAGAAGAGTTCATCAACCCAATAGTGGGAGAAGAGTTCATCAACCTAATAGTGGGAGAAGAGTTCATCCCCCCAATAGTGGGAGAAGAGTTCATCAACCCAATAGCGGGAGAAGAGTTCATTAACCTAATAGTGGGAGAAGAGTTCATCCCCCCAATAGTGGGAGAAGAGTTTCATCAACCCAATAGTGGGAGAAGAGTTCATCAACCCAATAGTGGGAGAAGAGTTCATCCCCCCAATAGTGGGAGAAGAGTTAATCCCCCAATAGTGGGAGAAGAGTTCATCAACCTAATAGTGGGAGAAGAGTTCATCCCCCCAATAGTGGGAGAAGAGTTCATTAACCTAATAGTGGGAGAAGAGTTCATCAACCCAATAGTGGGAGAAGAGTTCATCAACCTAATAGTGGGAGAAGAGTTCATTAACCCAATAGTGGGAGAAGAGTTCATCAACCCAATAGTGGGAGAAGAGTTCATCAACCTAATAGTGGGAGAAGAGTTCATTAACCCAATAGTGGGAGAACAGTTCATTAACCCAATAGTGGGAGAAGAGTTCATCAACCTAATAGTGGGAGAAGAGTTCATCAACCCAATAGTGGGAGAAGAGTTCATCAACCCAATAGTGGGAGAAGAGTTCATCCCCCCAATAGTGGGAGAAGAGTTCATCAACCCAACAGTGGGAGAACAGTTCATTAACCCAATAGTGGGAGAAGAGTTCATCAACCTAATAGTGGGAGAAGAGTTCATCAACCCAATAGTGGGAGAAGAGTTCATCAACCTAATAGTGGGAGAAGAGTTCATCAACCCAATAGTGGGAGAACAGTTCATCAACCCAATAGTGGGAGAAGAGTTCATCAACCTAATAGTGGGAGAACAGTTCATTAACCCAATAGTGGGAGAAGAGTTCATCAACCCAATAGTGGGAGAAGAGTTCATCAACCCAATAGTGGGAGAAGAGTTCATCCCCCCAATAGTGGGAGAAGAGTTCATCCCCCAATAGTGGGAGAAGAGTTCATCAACCTAATAGTGGGAGAAGAGTTCATCCCCCAATAGTGGGAGAACAGTTCATCAACCCAATAGTGGGAGAAGAGTTCATCAACCCAATAGTGGGAGAAGAGTTCATCCCCCCAATAGTGGGAGAAGAGTTCATCAACTCAATAGTGGGAGAACAGTTCATCAACCCAATAGTGGGAGAAGAGTTCATCAACCCAATAGTGGGAGAAGAGTTCATTAACCCAATAGTGGGAGAAGAGTTCATCAACCCAATAGTGGGAGAAGAGTTCATCAACCTAATAGTGGGAGAAGATTTCATCAACCCAATAGTGGGAGAAGAGTTCATCAACCCAATAGTGGGAGAAGAGTTCATCCCCCCAATAGTGGGAGAAGAGTTCATCAACCCAATAGTGGGAGAAGAGTTCATCCCCCCAATAGTGGGAGAAGAGTTCATCAACCTAATAGTGGGAGAAGAGTTCATCAACCCAATAGTGGGAGAACAGTTCATCAACCCAATAGTGGGAGAAGAGTTCATCAACCCAATAGTGGGAGAAGAGTTCATCCCCCCAATAGTGGGAGAAGAGTTCATCAACTCAATAGTGGGAGAACAGTTCATCAACCCAATAGTGGGAGAAGAGTTCATCAACCCAATAGTGGGAGAAGAGTTCATTAACCCAATAGTGGGAGAAGAGTTCGTCAACCCAATATGTGGGAGAACAGTTCATTAACCCAATAGTGGGAGAAGAGTTCATCAACCTAATAGTGGGAGATGAGCTGGTTAAAAAAAAAAAATTTTTTTTTGTCCCATCTTCTGTGCCACCCACACCACCCATTCCAACACCCCGTCCACAGCCATAGCCCCGGTCAGTCCTGCCACATCCCTGACATCGACAATCCACAGGGAGCAGTCAAAGTCAAGTCATCAAAAGGCAACCCACCGGAGGAGACACTGCACTACTGCCGAGTCATTTTGGTGGTGTTCAGTAGCGCCTGTTCTGATCTAACATACGCAGGACACCACCTACTAAGCCCCCTACTGACGACAACAATTGCTTAGTCACAGAGCCGGCATGAGTGAGCTCTCCCTCTGAAGGGCACCACCACGTCCATCCGACAACAGCCCCCATGGACTCGCTGATACCATGACCCTGACAAAACCAAACCATCCAGTGATAGTCTCCATGAACACGCCAACACCAAGGACTATGACATGAATTCACCAAGAGCATTACCACAAACCTCATGGGAGGGCTGTCCTCGGTGCTTTCATTCACAATAAAAGTCTGTGTCAATCAGACCTTGAAGGTACAGACACCTGCCGCGTTGGTCTGGACATTTGAGCAACGGTCCCTTGGACACATCCGACAAACGGATGACGCTCTACTGTGTAGTTTCCGACTCCCCACTGGAGCCCACAGAAGTAAACCGCGAGTATGAGACGACTGGGACAAAAACAAAACAAAATCCCACAGACAAAGCCTCAGATAAGACCCAGCCCTCAACCTGTGACGTTAATCATCCCAGCATGACATCTGGTTTCATGTCTTCATGTAGGTACTGCTGCTGCACTGCCTGACATCTGGTTTTATGTCTTCATGTAGGTACTGCTGCTGCACTGCCTGACACCTGGTTTTATGTCTTCATGTAGGTACTGCTGCTGCACTGCCTGACACCTGGTTTTATGTCTTCATGTAGGTACTGCTGCTGCACTGCCTGACATCTGGTTTCATGTCTTCATGTAGGTACTGCTGCTGCAGTGCATGACATCTGGTTTCATGTCTTCATGCAGGTACTGCTGCTGCAGTGCATGACATCTGGTTTCATGTCTTCATGCAGGTACTGCTGCTGCAGTGCATGACATCTGGTTTCATGTCTTCATGCAGGTACTGCTGCTGCAGTGCATGACATCTGGTTTCATGTCTTCATGCAGGTACTGCTGCTGCAGTGCGTGACATCTGGTTTCATGTCTTCATGCAGGTACTGCTGCTGCAGTGCATGACATCTGGTTTTATGTCTTCATGCAGGTACTGCTGCTGCAGTGCATGACATCTGGTTTCATGTCTTCATGCAGGTACTGCTGCTGCAGTGCGTGACATCTGGTTTCATGTCTTCATGCAGGTACTGCTGCTGCAGTGCATGACATCTGGTTTTATGTCTTCATGCAGGTACTGCTGCTGCAGTGCATGACATCTGGTTTTATGTCTTCATGCAGGTACTGCTGCTGCAGTGCGTGACATCTGGTTTCATGTCTTCATGCAGGTACTGCTGCTGCAGTGCATGACATCTGGTTTCATGTCTTCATGCAGGTACTGCTGCTGCAGTGCATGACATCTGGTTTCATGTCTTCATGCAGGTACTGCTGCTGCAGTGCATGACATCTGGTTTCATGTCTTCATGCAGGTACTGCTGCTGCAGTGCATGACATCTGGTTTCATGTCTTCATGCAGGTACTGCTGCTGCAGTGCATGACATCTGGTTTCATGTCTTCATGCAGGTACTGCTGCTGCAGTGCATGACATCTGGTTTCATGTCTTCATGCAGGTACTGCTGCTGCAGTGCGTGACATCTGGTTTCATGTCTTCATGCAGGTACTGCTGCTGCAGTGCGTGACATCTGGTTTTATGTCTTCATGCAGGTACTGCTGCTGCAGTGCATGACATCTGGTTTCATGTCTTCATGCAGGTACTGCTGCTGCAGTGCATGACATCTGGTTTTATGTCTTCATGCAGGTACTGCTGCTGCAGTGCGTGACATCTGGTTTCATGTCTTCATGCAGGTACTGCTGCT
>CM031618.1:8977505-8980005 GCA_018398815.1 Conus ventricosus | reverse complement strand
GTGTGTGTGTGTGTGAGAGAGAGAGAGAGAGAGAGAGAGAGAGAGAGAGAGAGAGAGAGAGAGAGAGAGAGAGAGAGAAGAGAGGAGAGAGAGAGAGAGAGACACAGAGAGAGAGCGTGTGCGCATGCATGCTTGTTGGTGCATGCACCAGAGCATGAACATGCGTCTACTTGCACATTTCTCTCTGTGTGTGTGTGTGTGTGTGTGTGTGTGTGTGTGTGTGTGTGTGTGTGTGTGTGTGTGTGTGTGTGTTATGAGTATGCATGTGCCTGTGTGGTTGTGTTGTTTGATTAAAAGAACAATGAATAGTAACAAGTAAGTGTAGATGATTTTTGATTTTGTTTTTGTTGCCCTATATTGAATGAATACGAAAAGAAAAAGAAAAAGAAAAAAAATGAACACTTACATCAAAAGAAAAGAGCAAGAGAGCGCACAATCATAGTAAAAGTGGGATACTATTTCAGAGAGAGAGAGAGAGAGAGAGAGAGAGAGAGAGAGAGAGAGAGAGAGAGAGAGAGAGAGAGAGAGAGAGAGACACACACACACACAGACGGACAGACAGACAGACGGATACAGGACAGTGAGGGAGGGAGCTGGAGAGAGAGAGAGAGAGAGAGAGAGAGAGAGAGAGAGAGAGAGAGAGGAGAGAGAGAGAGAGAGAGAGAGAGAGTAGACAGACAGACAGACAGAAAGCACAAGGAGAGAAAGAGACAGTCAGAGAGAGAGAGAGATAGAGACAGGTTGACAGAGACAGAGACAGTAAAAAAGAGAGAAAGAGATAGAGAACAAGAATGAGAAAGGAGAGAGAGAGAGAGAGAGAGAGAGAGAGAGAGAGAGAGAGAGAGAGAGAGAGAGAGAGAGAGGACAGACAGACAGAGAGAAATATAACAAATGTTGTTTATTGAGGGAAAGGAATAAGCACAAAGTCAGTGGCTTTTTTCATCCAGACAGAGAGGAGAGAGAGAGAGGAGAGAGAGAGAGAGAGGAGAGAGAGAGAGAGGAGAGAGAGAGAGAGAGAGAAAGAGAGAGGGGGAGAGAAAGAGAGAGAGAGCAAGAGAGTGTGTGTGCGTGTGTGTGTGTGTATGTGTGTGTATACCTGCAAACACATGTGCAAGTATGCGCTTGTGTACACATTTCCATACACGCATGCATGCACGCACGCACGCACGCACGCACGCACGCCACACACACACACACACACACACACACACACACACCCTTCACCCACCTTGCTGGGTACATTCCGCCAGACGACAGCGACGACAACGGCGTACCCCCCTGCCCAGTACTCGTTCCCCTGTCTCTGTCTGACATCCCCCCGATCTGCTTCACTTCTGTGAAGAAAAAAAAAGACATATGACTGTGACATACATACACACACTAGTGGAGAGCTTTCCGATGTGATTCGCCTTCTCTTATGACGGGTCCTAACTGGAGGTTGATTCCTATACAAAATGATTACGAAGTATAATGTAATACCAGAGGATTTTAAGTGAAATGAGAGACCAGAACCACCACCACAAATTACACTTCCAAAGTCAGACACTCACTCCTTTCGCAAACTGGCTCCTCTAGAACATTGTCTATGCAGTTCATTTCTCACTGAAGAATACCTTACCTCCCTCTTGACTCTTTTCACTCGGCAACTAACTTCATTCCCTTTGAACTCTTTCCATGCAGCACCCAACCTTGCACGATGTGAGACACAAACATTTTACAGCGGAGTCCATGAAGATCCTGTTCAGGGATGTCCCGCCAGACGTGATTCTTGAGTTTTTGAGAGAGATTAACATTTTTCATCTGATTTAAGATTTTACGGAAGAAAGATGTTTAACGAAGTTTCTGGTACGTTTCTAGACGATGTCATTTACTGAGATGTATGAAAGGTTGTTTTTGTTTTTTTTTCTTTTTTTTTCCCCCAAAATGACTGGTGAGTTGATTTTAACATGGTGACAGCCCTGATGTGGCCCTTTGCGGTCGGCTGGGCTATAAGCAACATTATCTTATCTTATCTTTGCTCCCTTTTAACTCTTTTCGCCCGGCACCCAACCTCACTCCCTTTTAACTCTTTATGTCTGCACCAAACCTCACTCTCTTTTAACTCTTTATGTCTGCACCAAACCTCACTCTCTTTTAACTCTTTCCGCCCGGCAACCAACCTCACTCCCTTTTAACTCTTTATGTCTGCACCAAACCTCACTCTTTTAACTTTTTCTGCCCGGTACCCAACCTCACTCTCTTTTAACTCTTTCCGCATCGTACCCAACCTCACTCCCTTTTAACTCTTTCCGCCTCGTACCCTGCTTCCCTCCCTTTTAACTCTTTCGGCCCAGCACCCAACCTCACTCCCTTTCAACTCTTTATGTCTGCATCCAACTTCACTCCCTTTTAACTCTTTCCGCCCGGCATCTAACCTCTGGTCGGGAGCATCAAACGCTTTTTTGGCGGCCAGCACCCAACCAAAAGTCTGGTGGCGTCAGACTGGGTTCAGATCGAGCAC